>VXBN01001623.1:0-296113 GCA_013397395.1 Sinosuthora webbiana | reverse complement strand
CCTCACCTCACCTCACCTCACCTCACCTCACCTCACCTGTTTGTTCAGGTTTCCAGCTTCTGGGAGGGAATAATCTGATTAATGAATTTTGTGGAAGTAGTAAATTTTTGGGAGCACCCTGCTATTGTTTTATTAAATAAGACTGAGGCAGGAAATTTGCCAGGGCCTGGAAAGCCAGTTGATTTTTAGGGCCTACAAACAGAGGGACCTACAAGTTTGTTTGTTTGTGTTTTTTTAAAACAGACTTCGACTCCTAAAATACTTTGAAAATTTTAGCTACCTTTGAAAGTTTTGTCTGCAAGCACCAGGCAGACCTGGAAGAAAAAGCCAAAACTCGTGGTGAGGTATCTGTAATGTCATTTCTAATTTGCTCAATGATAGAAGCTCTCAGCAGGTGGAATTTGCAGTTCTGGAAGGTTTGTAGAAAGAATCCTTGACTCTGATATGATTTAACCTCATTCTGACACAGATCAGTAAAACAAATGAATGTTTTATAATAAAAAATAGAAGCATTATGAGATTTTTGAGAGGGGAAAAAAGTCTGTCTTGTACTTCTGAGTGCACAGTTTGAGGAATTTGCCATAGCTGGGAATCAGGGCCTTTTAAGATTCCTGAAACAGAGCAGAAGGAAATTATTTTTAATCAGGGCAAGAGCTTGCTTGGGGCTGCTGCATGTGCCTCTCCCATGGGCTGCAGGGAGCCAGACTTTGGCAGGGCAGGTCCAGAAATGTGGGTAACAAACACTGAGGGGTCAGACTTGCCTGGATCCCCGTGCCCTGCCTGGGAGGAAGAGGAGGAGGAGGAGGTGAGTGGCACTGCCAGGACATCCCACATGTTTGGGGCTGTTGTGCTCAGGGCGGGTGGAAGCCTCGGGGAGATGCTGAGGCAGGAGGAGCTGGGAAGGTGCACAATGTGAAATGCACGGCAGAGGTTTGTTCAAGAGCAGATTTTGGCTCAGGAAGTGGGAAAGAAGGTTTAAGGGAAGAAGCAAAGCTCTGTCTGTAATACACCATCAGAAGTGTTTATTCTGCGGCAGTGAGAAGAACCAATAATCGGGTGTGTGCACATCAATTATTTAAAACAATTCCAGCAAATGCAGCCCTTGACCTCCCCCACCAGCCCCCCCCCAAAAAAAAACCAAAAAACTTTGAGTGATCAAAATTTATTTTGATTCCTTCTGCTTCGACACCAAGTATTTGTTCAACTGGATTTGCTGTTGTCACGTAGGAGGGGAAAGAAAAAATTAAAAAAAAAAAAAAAGAGCTTGGGCAAGACAGTGAAGTTTTTCCTCAGCTCTGTCAACAGGATGTCCTTTGTTCTGAAACTCTACAGAAATCATAGCAAGTCTTATAAAAGTTGTCCAGTCACTGGAGCACTAAACACTTCAGAATCTGTGTCTCTTGCAAATCCTTATTTTCTTTTTTGGCAGCTTTTCTAGATAGGAGAGTGATGGAGGAATCGAGTCCGTGGGCAGGTCCACACCTTTGCAGTCACACCAAAAGGATGAACTGGAAGCACAAAAAGAGAAATAAAGACAGTGTAAGCAATGTTGCCTGACAGGGAAAGTCCTGTCCCATGAAGGCAGAGTTATGCAAAAGAAACCCCAGACTTAGCCTTATTTAAGTACGGTACAAGCAGCCATGTGGTCACTGCTGATTTTCCTACCTGTGCTGTACCTGTTTGACACAGATGTCACAAATCCCTGTCAGAAGCATCAATTTTAAGCCCATCATAAACATAATTCGTTACTGACGGGAACTAAATGAGTGTCTGATGGCTCCCTTTGGGTGGCCCAGCAGAGGGGAAATGAGCACTCCACACCCCATCTGCTCTCGGTTCCGGGGATGAAAGATCCCCCATCTCCCTGGCTCCAAGTGGGGAGGGAAAGAAGGGGGGCCAAGGAAGAGGAGAAAACACTCAGCTCCTGCTTTTGTATTCAGGGCACATCCCCACTGCCTTATTATCACATCAGAGAGTCTGGACCCATCAGCGCTTTCATTACACAACCACTTCCTCCCCCAAGAATTTCTAATTCCGCCATTTTAATTTGTTTTGGGGACACTCGGCAGCCGGCTCCCCTATCGGGGAGGAAATTTGGTTTATTAGACAACATCTCGGAGCAGTTAATCCCGCAACTTCATTCTAGACCTTGAGAGGTCAATGCATAATTTAGAGGGGTTTGGATTCCGTTCTGATTGCTTCCCGCTCAAAGACAACCTCAGTTATACGAGCTCAGCTTTGCGAGGGCCAAAGCCCTGCTTTAATCATCAAATCTGCTGCCACGGGCCCTGACTCCCGTGTCTGGCCCACAGGGTCACATCCTCAGCATGCCCTGGAATTTCCAGGGGAACGGGAGTAAACTGCAGCACTGTGTAAAAATAAAAACTCTTACTGAATTACAGCCTGCAGCACGTGAAGGCAATCCCGTGGCTTACAAACGGGAAAGAAGGGCCAGCACAGCCTTTCCCAGCCACAGCCCTCTTGCCACGAATAATTGTTTCATTTTTGCTGCCTTTGTTTTGCTGCTCTGTAAGAATCCCAACAGTTACGTGGCCAGCGACACAAAAAGGCATGAAAGCAAAGGAGATCATTTCCAGACAGTTCACAAAGGCTCCTCTGTCACACGGTGGTCCCGAGAAATTCCGTGCTGATGGGTCCTGTTACAAGTGGAGGGAATGAATCTTGGAAATGCTGTTATTTCATCTTTATGACACATAAAGAAGTCGATTCAAATGTCAGTTTTCAATGGAACACGAGATCTCTCGGAAATGTGAGGCCCATTCAAACTTAAAAAATAACAGTGAGGTATAAAAATATCCGGTGTATTTTCAGGACGTGGTGCCATTACAGAGCTGAGAGTTGGAGAGACAGGCTTCTTTCTAAATAAAAAGCTAAGAGCAAGAAATAATTTTCTGGATTCTACAGCGTTTGTCTCATTTCCTTGAAAAGCCCCTGAAACCTGTGTCATGTTTATTTAGCTTTTAATCAGGAGTTAGGCAGTCCTCTCTTAATTAAAGCTGAGCCAATTCAAGTGCTTTTTAACAGCTATAATTCTATCAAATGGTCCACATAGGTATTCTTCTCTGCCCAAGCCTTACTTATCCAAAGGTCTCGTTACTCCAGTCATCTGTGGTGTTATCAGTGCTCTAAGATAGGGGAGTGTGAGTTTGTGTGTTTCATACAAGTACACGTATTTACCGCTTCCAGATTTGAGCAATGACCTCCACACAGCACAAGGAAGGAGTTTCTGCCCAGCCTTGCTGACCTTGCCCCTACAGCTCTGAGAGCCAAGCACAGTTCATGTCATATTTTTCTAAACCACCCTTCCATCTCCCCGTGGGCTCAAAAAGCAGCTGTTTAAAACTAAGTGTGTGTCTGATCTAGAGACGCACTAGGTAGATATCCAGGAATGAAGATGTGTATGTCAGGCGTGTACACGTGATATACAACGGCTGTGTTTGTCCTTTCAACCCCGTTAAAGTCTACAGAAAAGAGTTTGTGCTTCAGCAGGCTGTAGTTTGTGTCCAAAACACTAACAAAAGGCCAATGAAGTTATTTATCTGCAACAGCTTGCAGATGGAGACCCTAAATGACTCACCCGGCGTCTGAAGGTTTCAGAGCAACAGCGCTGCTTTGCAGATAGAAACACAGCCGTCAATATCAGGCTATCGGCAGTGCACTGCTTGCATGGCCTGCTTGGAATTTAAAAGGATTTGAACACAAATGTGGAAAAAGCCCAGCGGCTGACCAACCTCCCAGTCCAGCGAGAGGCGTTCCCATCCTTTGCCCGTGTCCTGACAGACTGCAGTTTGTCCATCCGAGGTCCATCCGTCCTACACAGTCTCTGGTGCTCCTGGCGAAGGGAGGGACGGGGCTACGCGCGGATCCCGCTCCGGATCCCGGGGAGAAAGGGCTCCGTGCTACTCCGGCGGCAGCACGCCGTACCCACAGCCGCCGGGCTGGGGTCTGGGGAGTCCTTATTCCTTCTCCTGTGGTGTGCCGGTTTGTTTTTGCTGGGAAGAGCGGTGTCCGCGAGGTCCTGTCCTGACGATGCCGAGTGAGCCGGAGGAGCGGGGGGTCTGCGGGGGCAGGAATGGGGCTGGCCGGGGCCCCGCCGGCGCTACCTGACCTTCTGCAGCTCCTGCCGCAGCCAGGAGGGCAGCGGCTGCCCCAGCCTGTGCAGCAGCTTGGACAGCTCCACGTTGTGCTCCCGGTAGTAGCTGGACAGGAACGCCCGGGACTGAGAGGGCGGAAAAAACAAACCCGGGTCAGGTTAAAGGAAAGCCGCCCCACTGGCGTCTGTGCTCTGCTCACACAGGGGGCACTCGACGCCCTCCCTTTCGAAGGTCCCCTTTCCGACTTTTAAAAACGTCAACCCAGCGAAAACGAAACAAATAATTTTTAAAAATCAGTTTAAAAAAATCAGTATGTTTATTTAGGGTCAATGTTAAAGCTGCTCCCATAAATTTCGGGAGAGCCCTCTCACCTCTTGGTCCATCGGTGGGTATTTCCGACCTTTGCTTTTCCCCAGGCACTTTGTTTTCCCTCCTTCCAACAACTGGCACCAGAAGCCTTTCTGTGGGTCGAACCTGTGGGGGATCATATCTTTTAAAAGACCTTGCTACAGAAACATTCCCTGGCTCCTGAGACATCAGCGTTAGCCCACAATTATCGCTGCACACATCTCTCTAGATGACCAGAATTCTGAGGGCTGAGTGGGGAAACAGCTTTCCTCTCCTGAGTAAACTCTGGGGATTCCTTTTGTCCCACAAATCCGCCTTGGAAGTGCCTAAAGGCAGGATGTTTTTCCCACTGTGATCTACCTGTATGGCTAATTTTTGTTCTGCTTGTCCAGCACACAAGGTGATCTGCAGGACTCCTAAGGAAGCGGTGGCTGGGGGCTGATGATTTAACCTGCCTGAGAAGCTCCTGCCCCCTATCACTGCATCTAAATACCATTTTCCTTCCTGAGACGGCATTGTGGCATAAACACTGTCTTAGCAGCCTTATCTGAAACATGCAATTTGATTGTGATGTCTGAGAGGCAGAGATAGAAGAGGTTTAGATTAAGGCTTGCAAACACGCACTCGCTGAGGAACGAGCAGCACGTGGAGTTAAGTTTGGGATTTATTGCTGTGGGACCTGCAGCGCGCGTAAAACATCCAAAGGCTGCACGTTCCTGCTGCTCAGCAGATGTTTGAGAAGGATGAAGGATAATTGGCCAGGACTCGGAGTTAATTAGTGACACGCCACCTTTCTGCCCCTGCTCTGTCCCTGTGACACGGATGCACCTGCAATTTGCTGCTGTACAGAAGTGAGCGAATTTCAGGAGAAGGGTGAACCTTCCTCACGGTTTTTTTCTTGCCCAGCCTATTAATGCAGGCCTGACCTTTGTTTCCTAAATTGTCTGTGTAGCTGTATCAATTAAAAACAAATAAATCATTGATTAAATGGGTATATTGATGATAGATTCATTTCTGCTTTGGCCTTTCCCATCTGCTCCTTGCATGGTGAAGTGCTTCAGCTGCCTTGCATTAATTTCCCAAGAGGAGCAGCAATATCACATGCTGGGCAAAAGGGAAACTGCAAAACTATGCCCCAAACAATATTTCTGCCTCAGAAGGAGCTTATTGAACATTCTGAAAAGGATGTGCAAATTTGGGAAGGGGAAAAGAGGGTGAGAGAGTTCGGGCTGGATTCAAACCCTCTGTGTTCAGAAATCACAGAACTCTCAGGGCTTCTGTAAACGTAATTGGGCACAGTGGAAGTGTTTATTTAAAAATAGTGATAGCCCTGAGGCTAAAGCTACAGGGGAGCATTTTGGAGCTGTCAGCAGAAATCTTTGGAGGCCTGGTTCTCTTCCCTTCCCTGCAGAGTAAGCCTCGGGGAGAGGCAGGGTTTTGGGAAGGCAGTACCTGATGCCAGAGGCAGGGAACGCCTGTGAGGGCAGAGCCAGGCAATGCCACCGTGGGGATCTTTCTCTCATTCTCTGACAGAATGCAGCAGCCCTCCAAGGGAGAACATTTTCCTAAGCACACTCCTCTCAATCTTGTGTTTTCCTTGTGTTTTCCTCTGTGTCCCCTCTTCTCCCCTCCCACGGCTCTGGATAGTGCCTTCCTTCTGCCTGGGTTGATTTTACTCTCCTGCAAGACTCTCACGTAATTACTCAGGGTGATGGACTTGTTGCTCAGTGCTATTCACAGGACTGGGTCCTTAGGCTGCTTCCTGACACCTTTAAAAATGTGTGGTGTGCAGTTGTTAGACAGTAATGACTAGGAACAGCCCTGTGCAATCTTTTCCCCTTTGACAAGCCCAAGCAGAAAGCGGCTACGTGCATTAATGCATTTTCCCCTTCCATCCCAAATCCGTGCAGAAGTGTGTGCTTCCACAGCGCATCTGCATTCTTGATGCCTCTAAACGGGGAGTGCATAATTTTATGGATCTGTTTACAATCCGTTTTTCCCGTCCAAACCAGTACGAGAGGCCAAATTTCTTCATGCTGTGTGACTCCACTGACTTTAATTTGGTTCCAGAAAGGAAGATGTATGTCTGTGGGTGTGGATTTTAAAATCCCAGCAGAAGGCACTGCAGATGTGCAGTTGTGAGTTGTTCAAACATCAATAGCTCAGCTCTGTGATCAGGCTCCTCCTCCCCTCCATCCGCTTTGGAAACCAGCGACTTAAAAAAATTGCGTTCTGAAATCCAAAATTCTTCCTCTAGAAAAAGGTTTTGGCAGGGCAACTTTCTTAAGCACTGAAGTTTTACTTTGAACCAATGATATAAATAAGCTGAACCCTCCCAGGAGAGGGAACATGAAACGGTAATTGTAAGCTGAGAGGAGCAGTGTGGGGCAGCTGGAAAGCCCGTGGTGGTGTTTCCCTCAGGACCAGCCTGCAGGGAAGGTGAAGCAGAGGCTTTTCTGCTTCCCCTCCATGTGCTGGCTCGTGGTCTCTGCTTGCACAGGGACTTGGAAAAGCCTCCACTGCAGTGCCAGGCCTCCCAGCCCACGGATATCCCAGGGCTGGGGCTCTAAGGAGATGATGCTCCTCACACAGATAGGCTCAGGGCAAAAGCTTCTTACAATTTTCTGCTGGACTAAGAGGGGAGGGGAGAATTCAGCCCACTCCCACCCCTGCAGGAATCTCAGCCGTACACAGAAACCCAGAGGGGAAAATGGGATTAGGGAGTGAGTGCTTCTAACCCAACCTCTGCCATCAGGCTCTTATCAGAATGATAAAATACATGTCAGCCAAAGTTTCCACACCTGACACTCCAGGCTTCAGCTCCTGGAGACTGACAGAAGAGAACGCCAAGCTTTTCCAAGTTATCGTTGTCCTGATGTGTTGTCTGTTCATAATTGATAATTGAGGGATCCTGGTGGGAGGGTCTGCACCCTGGGATCCCATAGGGCAGGTAAAAAAAGGGAATACACTCACGTTAGGGCTTCAGAGTAATTGTAATGAGGAGAGACTCCCAGAAACTTCTGCACTTCATCCATCACGGTAGCAGGGTCACTTCTCAACTGCTGTCCATCAATAATGAGCAACTGCAGGGGTGAACATGGCACTTATTTGGAAACAGGATTAAGGTTAACAAAATAATGGCATTATTTGACTTCTGTGACAACCTGGATTTAAATTAGCACGTGACTTTGTACATTGCTAAAAATATTCATATGGATGAACTCCTTTTTAGGTTTACTTTTTACTTTATTGAGTTGAATTTGCATAGGTGGGCACCTTGTAACTCTGCGTGGGCACCTTGTTCAAATGCAGGGGGTTAAACCTCCCAAGCCAAACCTGAGTCTCAGGGAATTCTGACAAGAAGAGATAAGGAAAGGATGTAAAAATATTGTTGAGGTTTATGATGTGTCTGTGGGAAATCTAGAGGAGAGGAGGTGAGGGCAGAGGAGGAGCCCAGGGAACAGGACATGGGATGCTCAGCACCCTTTGCATGCTCAGAGTTTGCCAGGTCATCCCCATCTCCTTTGGAGGAGTAAGTTGGGATGAGGTGGGCGAGGAGGAGGCATGGCCTGTTTGCTCCCAGGGCAATACTGCCCTTGCTGCCAGCTCAGCAGCTCTGGGCAGGACTCCCTCCCCATTTATGAAAGAGTAGAGAGGCCAGAGATGAAAGAAGGAGGTAAGTTACTAACTGAGATTTGCTCCCTTCTCCTGGAAATGGGACTGACCAGCTCCTCCTCTCTGCAGTACAGCTGAAGCTGTATAAAAAGAAAAGTGAGGATTGCAAGAAGGCAGAGCTTCTAGTTCTTATTGTTGGGGCTTTTTTTCCCCAGGTCCCTGACAAAATAGGCAACACTCAGCTCTGCCACCTTTCAGCTAAATTCTGTCCCACCCAGAGTGGTCTCTAGGGATCCTTGTTCATTTGCTTGCTCATGATGATGCCTTAAGTCTTAGCTTTTGTGTTTTTCAGATTCTGTGCTGCCCAGGGGTGCAGTTCTGAGCCTCATATTAAGTGTTAGTCAGCTCTCCACAGATCAGGTAGGCAAAACAAATCCTTTTCCTGCTTGAGACCAAGGACATCCGTCACAAGCTTCAGGCCCAAAAGCACAAACAACAGTGAACTGAAGAGACAAAAAAACCAAGAAGGATGGGACTTCATAACCTGAGGCTGTAACTGGACAATTAACCCCAACATGCAAATGGACCAAAAGTTATAAAAGTGAAACCTCATGACCATTTTGTGACCATTTTGGGTCCACCTTGGGTGTGGCCCTGGCCAGGCTCTTGTCCTGCCCAAGGTGTACCTTTAAAAGCCTTTTAATTAATACCTACTTTATTCTCTATTTCTGTCCAGTCCCTGTTCCAGGTCAGCCTTTTCCAGCTTTGTCTTACAGTAGGTACAGATATGAACTGAGACATGACCACGTCCTTGGATTAAGAGTGCCCACGCATGCACTTTGTAGTAGTAAAATGTTTGCTTTAGGTTATTTTGTTATTACTTCAGCAATGGAAACACTCTTTAGATCTATGTGTTTAGGTAAATTTTTCATGGCAAAGCTTATAAAAGACAATTCAATAAAACATCTGAAGGAAGGGGGGGCAAAAGAAGGAATCTACTATGCTCCAGCCCTGAGAAAGGCCAATTCCATACCAGGATCAAACGAAGGTAAAGCTTTCCATGAGAGGGACTGAGCGGGAAGCAGGATGGAATTTCTTTTTAGAAAAAGCCCTGGCGTTTTATAATGTATTTGCCAGCCCTTCCCACGGCGTTTCCCACTGCAGCTGCAGCTTGCTGGGGCCGCAGGAGCTGGGTGCCAAGGCTGGGTGAGCTGGGTGTGGCCCACGCCGGCCCTTACCTGGGAGGCAGGGAAGTGTGCCAGCCACCTGTGGATGTGCAGCGCGTACCAGCCGGGCGTCAGGCAGCGCTTCTGCAGCGCCCGCATCTCCGGCGGCGCCCAGGGGCCGCCCGTGATCACCTCGTGGAAGTTGAACTGCAGGGCGGCGGGGTCCTCGTGGGAGCGCTGGTGCTGCGGGACACATCGGAAAGGCACCTCACAGGGATGCTGCGGATGGAGGCTGAAATCTTGCGGGAGCTGCCAGGAGGGCCGTGCCGGCTCCCACCGCTGCCGGGTGGGAGAGGGAGGGATGGGGGCCAAGGAAGCAGGGAGGGGACACGGCTCAGTCAAGGCTCCCCTGGGCTGTGAGCAGCCGCTGTTTTGCCGCTTTGCCTTGGCAGCTGTAAAGCTGCCAACGGGATGTTACTGCAGCCCCAGCCACGCTTTATTCCTCGCAGAACTTCCCCAACAGTATCAGAAATGTTGTGTTTCGTGCTTATTCCAACATTATTAATCCGAGTCTATTTTAACGCTGCATTAAGTGTTTCCTGTGTGTGTATGCCTATGCCTGATTTCACAAGCATGCTTATACATTCCTCTAAAAATAGAATTTTTTATATAGTGCAGATTTTGTTACAGAAGGGTGTGGGCTCAGTAAATGGCAAGGAAGAGCATCCTGGAGTTTCCTGGGGAAAACAACAGGCTTGCTTTTGTTTCCAAGGAGAGGAAAAAGCCAGTGTCTCCAGAAACAGCTCTTTCTACCTCCTTGGAAACTTCAGGAGACACTGGGTCCATTTTTGCACCGCTGTACATTGCTGTAAAACACGGGGGGAAGGGATGTGGGGCCAGATTCTCAGCACCAAGAGCTCTGATTCCCTGGCTGGGCCACGCTCCTTATCCCTGGGTATCCCCCTGGGCGAGCAGCGCTGCTCTCCCTCTCTGCCCTGTCAGCTGTAATTGAGATGAAACTGTTTGCTCCCAGCTGCTGGCAGCTCCGTGCTGGGAAGTTTCATCATTTGTGACACCGGCGTCACAGGTGCCAACTGCAAGAGCTGGCATCCAGCATCCCCCTGCTTCCACACGGTGCCAGTGCTGTGCAGTGACTCCCACTGCGTGCTCAAGGACGCAGATTCCCACTGGTGCTGGCCGTCATCCCCTGCCACCCGGCTCCTCTGTGCATTCCCTGAGGCAAAGGATTCCGTACCTGGTACCAGGAATAGGCGCGGTCGGACGGGTCGATGAGGATGGTGATGATCTTGGCCTTGGGGATGAGGGAAGCAGCTCTCTTGGGAGCTTCCTCAGAATGGAAATAGTTGGCACTTTTCTCAAAGAGGAGGTCGGTGGTGGCGTTGGAAGGAGTGGGGAAGAAATCCATGTACCTTGGAGGAAAAGAGAATTAGCGGCAGCACGAAAGGGTCGTGGCCCCGTGCTTCCCATTTCATGGCGGGTGAGAAGGTGAATTTTCAGACATAATTCTCAAGAAGGAAAATTGAATTTCTCAGCTCAGCCCAGACTGGAATAATGGGAATGCATCTTGGCTCTTAGGTGGTGCTGGTAATAGCTAAAGCCCTCATGAAGTCTGGTAATTAGGTTTTTCCTGTGATGGATGGGATTTTTGCTAATAACTTCAGCGTCAAAGGGATATCTTTCACCAGTTTGGAGTGAGTTCAGTTTTAGCAGCAGAAAAAAAAATGGAAAAAGCTGCAAAATGTCAACATTTAATGTCAACATTTAAATGTCAAACTGTTTAATTTTAACATTGTTGAAGTACTTCATTTTGGAACTGACATATCTTTGCTTTTGGACGCTTTCAGAATGCACGATTTGAATTTTGGCTTTGAATGGTCTTTTCCATTTAAAATTGATTGGGTGGATTCTCGTGAAGAGATAAATGGAGCCTCACTTCATGAAAAGCCACTTTGGAAGGAACAGAGTGTAAGTCAGTGCAGCTTCAGCTACGACAAGACAGAGATGTTATTCAGCATGAAGGCAGAACTCATGACAGAGCTGCCTCTTGCATTCATTTGTGTGAAAACTCAGAAAATTCTTACTTGTTATATCTAAACGAAATTAGGGGCTTGATTAAATGCCCCATCATTACCAATTAGATTCTCTTTCTGTCTGATAATTCCGAGCATAACAAATTCATCCAGTAATTAAGGCGATGTCACACTCGCTCCTGGAACTGTCCCACTGTGATTTTCCATGTATTGAGAACGAGCACCTCGTTTTTGTCATTCTTCTTACCAGTCAATTCCCTTGTGGTAGTTGTTGCCATTGAAGAACTGAACTTCCTCAAAAGTTTTTGGACTGGGGAGATTGCTGATAATGGAAGGATGCATCAGAAGGAATAAATAAAGGGCTGTTGTTCCTATGACAACAAAAAGAGATGCCATTAGGAAATATTAAAAAAAAAAAAAAAAAAAAAAAAAAGAAAAGCACCTTTGACTTTGTAGCAACTTTTTAAAAGCTCTGCTCGTGCTTCCTACCTGTTTTCTGGGGTCCTATCACCAGGAATTTGGGCAGGTGGTCGCAAGTTTTGTCTCTGGACCAAATATCCCTGTGTCGTTTATCGTCACACGGGTTCTGAAGGAGAAAAGGTGGTTGTGGGCATCACACTGGGGGGATTTGAAATCTCTGCAGGGTCTCAGTGTTATGCACTAATGCCAGAGCCTTGCAGTGAGTAGTAAAATCCCACAGTGTGTGTACAATGGCTTTGAGTGACTGAGAACTAGGTTCAGTCGTTAGCAGAAAAGAAAAAGAAGGGAGCAACAAGACTGAAACATTGATTTAATCACGTTTCCATTTGAGGTTAAAATGGAAACCTCTGAATAGCTTCGAGGCATTCCTTTTTGAGCTGTCAGAATGGTTTCAGATGCATGGGGCTTAGTGCCAATTTTAATTTACGTGAGAATGCAAAAGGGAAGGACAAAATAGAAAAGTGGGATATTACTCATCTCCTTATCTTTCTACTACCTATGAATGCAAAATAAAAAAGCTGCGAACAAAAGGCCCCTGCAGAAGAGGTTGGGACTGGCTGCTCTTCAAAGCAGTCCTCATACAGATGCTGCTTTGGCATGGTGTTGACTGGTAACAGAGGACACACTTTGCTGGCGAATAAAATTAACAAAATATGACAGAGAAAATCATCAGTCGATGGGAATTGCTGCAGCCCGGTGGAAATATTATAGGTTTATACTTTGTAGCTGGGCCAGAAACAATAGGGGAAAATTTCTGCACCTTTTTGCCAGTGCAAGCCCTGAATAACTGCACAGGTTTCCTTGGTGCCACCCTGGATTTACGCCTGTGTAGCCAAAAGCACGGCGTGGCTCATGGTATCCCGGCTAAGAGAAGAGGCAGGCACGTGCAACCATTAAACTACAGTGTTGACATCACCTTCCCATGCTTTAAAAAGGCTTTTTATAGGAAAAGATGCTCGTCCCAGCGAGCGGATTGCAGCTGGAGGAGGAAGAGGAGGCGGCTTTACCTGCCAGAGAGGGTCTGTCTGCTCAGGGAAGAGCTCGAAGTACTTCTGAGCCAGCTGCACGGGGGGCAGCGTCTGCAGCTTCAGGTTTGTGGAGCTCTTGACGAAGCTGGCAAGGTTGGCAAAGGTGTACAGGCCCAGGCGGTCGTTCCCGTAGTTGGACAGGTGGGTCATGAAAACGCTGATCTGGGAGCAAGAGGAGCCTTTCAGCCACGGCACACCAAAAATCCAATATGCTGCCTCCCCCCAGTGCTGGCTGGTTTGCCTGGAATTGCATGGCTGTAAGCAGGGGAATTAATTCTGACACAGAAACGCTCCCAGGCTTTGTGAACAGTGGTGTCTCTGCTAAGTATCTCTGTCTTTTTTTCACTCCTTAAAGCTGATATGACTTCTGTCTTTTTATCAGCTTTTACGTGGCCGCTGCCTTGTAGGTCTCATGATTTATTTCAGAGGGATAAAGAGAGTTTGTAAGAATAATGCGACAAATGAATCGCCCAGCATTTTCTTTCCACGAGGTGATTAAACTCAGTTTCGTGGCTGGTTTACCTGTGGATTGTCATTTATTTACTTTGATGAAGGTGGCACCACTGTCACTTGGCGGTTTTAGTCAGTGCCTTGGCCTGAGACAGGATGGACTGACAGATCTGATTACAGCTGGGGGCAGATTTGTGGGACTGAAGCACCTCATTCTGAGGAAATTAGCTATCAACAGTGAGGACACCTGATGCCAGGTGAAGGGTTTGCCTTGCAGGGAGATAATTGTGTCCAGGTGAGCCTCGCTTTGGATGATTAGGAATGGGGAGGAGTTTATAAAGTCAAGTGCAGGCAGTATGGAAGAGGTTTCAGGAGAGCATGTGCGTCTTCCTCCTTTGAGAGCTGCTGCAGGAGTCACGGTCAGTTCAGTGACTTTTGAATTTTTTAATTCACAGGTAATTGAATTGAATTGCTGGATGTGGTTTGAGCAGCACCTTGCACAATCCAGGCAGGGGGGACAGTGTGTAGGCAGCACTCCTTTGGAGCCTGCAGTGTGGGTCAGGTATGCTGGAGATCTGCTCTAAAATACCCCTTTGTGTGTCTCAGGAAGGTTTTTAGCAGTGATCCACCTGAAGAGAAAGCTTTCCCTCTGGCAGGCTCCTGCTCTGTTGTCCCAGACTTGTCCCTGGCAGGGGATAAGAAGCCACCAGCTTCCCACTCTCACCCTCTTGCTGTGCCAGGGTGGTGGTGTTTAACCCTCAGTGCCCAGGGTTTGAAAAGGTGTCCATTAGTTTGTTAAATTATTAACAAGGCTTTTAGTGCTCCTCCGAGGGGGAGGCAGATGGAGCTTAGGAAAGTGTCCCTCATGGCCCTTCTGCAGCATTCTGCATGCTTTATGGCACAAAAGGTAATTTAATCTTCATTTTTATTCTGCTCTGGGCCTCGGCTAAGCAGAGATTGGAAACTGTACCAGTTGTTGTTTTTTTTTTGTTTTTTTTTTTCTGTGGATTGATTTGGTGGATTCCAGTGCCTGTGCATTTTGTGACCCCAAATATTTGATATAACAGAGCGAATCTTAAAATCACCCTGAACTTGGTGCTCTATGTACTACCCCAGAAACTTGTAAGAAAGGTAATAAATCATCCTCTCCTCACAAAATGAACCCCCCAGCCAACACAAACAGATCCTTGCTCGCTCAACTCCTGTAAATGCAAAAAGTTCTTCCTGCAAACTGTTTTAAAGCGATGAAAAGGAAAACACTGGTAGGAAATGTTGGTGGAGAATATCACCTCGTCTCTGGAGCGTTTGTTTGATGAGTGCTAAAGGGTCTGCCAATGACATTTAATAGTATTGCAGCAAATGGAGTGTGCAAGTAAATGTGTGCTCTTTGTGCTTTGTTTACACTTGAAAATGGATGAGATTGTTTTTAATGTTAAAATGTGCTTGTAGGAGATGGGTATTAGCTTATCCTAGGAGTTTGATTAGACTGCAAACCAATTAAAAAGATCCAATTAATCACTCTTCAGGGAGTCAGAAGGTCTTGGACATCTCTCTTGACTGCTTTTGCTCCGTTGGTCTTTTTGGAAGTGACGAACCCCCAGATATGATGCATTATTCATGGAATAAAACGGGATTTAATTCTTTGCCATCTACCTCCAAATCACTGGGAATGAAAGGCAGTAGGTTTTTACTGTTCATGTTTAGAGCATGGATGATATTGGATTGTTTGTAAACTACTGGCAGGACCATCACTGCAATTTCACCATGTGGTTTTTGTTTCTAGGGCTATTTCACATCAGGTACACCTAGCATTTACATACAGTGTTTTCTCTATATGGAATGTTTGTATATGCAGGCTTGTCTTATATAGAAAATGAAATGTACAATACTAGTAGAGAGAAACAAAGGGGTTTTTTTTTAAAAAAAATATTGGAATATGAACCAGTGCCTTGAAACTGCAATCTGTACTCAGGGTCTGTGTGCTTGCTCTGGATGCCCAGTCCCATTAATGCAGAATGAAGCGCTTTTTTCCTTGTTTAATTACCAAACTTTGTACAGCTTTAGCTGAAAGCACTTGTTTTTGGGCAAAGATTGGCCACCTGCCCCTGGAGGGCACAGCTGAAGTGTAACACAATCTCAAGGATGGCGTTGTTTTTTTGAGAATAAAATACTGGCTGATTCCTTTCTGTTGATATCTGACACTCTCCCTATTCATCGATCAAGCACTTGCAATGAGAAAATCCATCAGCAAACTCAGGTATAGATGTGTCCCACCCCATCCTCTCAGCCATTCCACAATTAAATAGGATCAATATTCTCTTTTAGGTCCTTTCCTCCTGCTGATCATTTGGCCCTGCCCCATTGCTGGAAAGCCCAGGAGCCAGAGATGGGTGCCATGTGGGAATTCCACTGTTCTGAGAGGAAATTAATGCTTACTGTCTTCAGTGGCTTTTTCCCCTCGCCTTTTCACCTCTTAATAAGCTTATCCAGAAGGGAGGGATTTAATGCAGGGGGTGTAGCTCGGCCTTGTGCAGGACAGAGCCGTGTGGGGCAGCCCGCGGTGTTCCTGCAGGGATGCGCGTTCACTGCTGGGCTCCTCCCGCCAAAGTGAACTCTGCTCCTCCGCGGTTTCCCACCGCGCTCAGAAACGCCGAGGGCAGAGCCCCGGAACGGGAGCCCCTTGGATTTGGGGCTGTGCAAATGGGACGGCGGGGCTGGGGAGGGCAGAGCTGCCGGGTTTCCATGTGCTAATCCAGGCTGGCCCCGGCACAGCCTCGCTCAGTCTGCAGCGGCTCATCCCTCTCCCAGGTCTGGATTCCAGGCTTGGCCCTCCTGAGCCAGAGCCCCCGTTCCCTGATAATGAATCCCATAATACAGCTGTTTGTGCGGCTGGGAGGGAGATTTTTGTGTTGACAAAGCACTAATTTTAATAGTGACAAATGGTTTCTCTGGAATTCAGCGCTATTCGTATTCATGGCCCTTCTGCTGCTGAAGCAAAATCATTTATATGCCTGAAAATCTATTTTTTTTAAAACTTTTACTCTCTTTCCACTCTGCACATCTGTTTATACTTTAATGCTCTTGACAGGATAATCAAATATTTTCCAAATATAATATCTCTAAAGAAAGCAACAAAGTCGCTGTTTGGACAGGAACATTTTTGTCTCTGACTGAAGGGGAAACAAATCCACTGAATGGCATTTTATTTCCCGTGCCCATACTCATTACTGTGTCTGCTTTCCACCTCGAGTGCTCCCAGGATGGGAGTGGAAGCTGCTGTCCATCAGTGGTGGGAAGTGGCCTGGGGACAGCTGTACAAATGCTGTAGAGCCTCTATGTTGTTTTAAAATTCCCTATTGGAAGAGCAGAATTGCTTCTCATTTACCCAGGAACGCTTTCTGCTTTTCCATTGTTTAGTTGGCAGGATTAAATGAATTCCTTAGTATTGACAGAACAATCCTGTGCCTTGTTCCTTTCCTTCTGAGAATACAGTTGCTAGGTTTGATATTTTATTTTTTTTTTTCTATTATCTCTCCAAGTTTTGCTTCTAAAATAAAGGCTAAATCATGAGCACATTCCAGCACAGCCACTGTTCCCTAGGTCATACACATTTTTGACACCACAGTGGGGTCCCAGATGAAGAAAACTGGTTGGGAGGTTCTAATCCATTAGTTATATGTCTCTTTCTTTTTTTTTTTGCAAAGCCTGCAAATTAGAAAAAAATGGTGGTTTTTTTTTTTTTTTTTACTCTTAGCACACGAGTTCAGAGGCTATGAAAAAAATAACTCCTGCTTTTGATGAATTTGTGCAATTGTAGCTGCGTGAGGTGGAAAATCTGAATGGGTGTTTTATGGCTGTTCATTTGTCACACTTGTGTAAGTGATCAGCAGCACAGCTAATTGTGGCCAAAGCCGAATGAATTCTGCCCAAATGAGCTGCTGCCACTCACATCTGTGGGCCCCAGGAAGCCTTTGCAGAAGTCTACAGCAATTCAATCCTCTTGTTATTCCCATTTTCTAGTGAAATTCATGATATAGGAATTTGTTTTCTTGCCATCTGTGTTTTCCCATTGAAAAGAATTCCTTAGACTATAAACTCTCTCTCAAAAAAAAAAAAAATAATCTATTCAGTTCAGACTTAAGAATAAACCCAAGTTCCAGCTGGGGAAATAAAGCAGGTTGCAATGGTTTTGGGTGCTGTTGGCTTAGGTCAAGCTGAACATGAGGCAGAGCCATGGAGGGCAAGGGACATCCAGGCAAAGAGGAGCCCAAACAATGATGAGTTTGGGTAAGTGCCCATCCATGTAAGCTCGTCTGCCATTTCTCCTTAGAGATGTGGTAAATTAAGATCTGTTTCTAATTGTGCTTGGAATGATGGGATGAATGGTGTCCTTTATCCTTGACGTGACACTCCGTAATCTCCAGGCAGAGGAAGGAAATACAATCCTGGCATTCCCTGTGGCAATGGCTGCCCAGGATCCTGCGCGGCACACCAAGTTACAGGACAAGTGTAAATCATTCTGCTTATTCTGAGCACTCCTATAAAACACTAAGCAAGAGTTTTCACCAGGATATTTTCTTTTGAACCGCAAAGAAATGCCAGGCAAGTCAATATTAGGTTGGAGATGCAGGAAATTCATCATTTGTTTTTATAACAGTTCTGCTGTCATGTTGCTATCTTAGCAGTTTTCTGACTGCTCTGGGTTATAGAGTGTTCATAAATGATGATTAATTAATCCAGTTTGGTGGCCTACTCTGAGCAAACAAACCTCAGAGTTAATTTAATTCTCCACTCTTGGTTTCAGAGAGAAAAAAAAAAAAAAAAAAGGCAGCATTTTCAGTTCACTAGAGGATATAATATTCTCAAACCAGCCACTTTCCAATTAATTTTGAATGGCGAACACAGCGAGGAAATTTTGTTCTTGTCCATTTACTTCTATTAAGGATTCATTTCCAATAATCAGAGAGTTCTGAGTCAGCTCGTTTTCACCTGAAAGGCTTGCTCCTGACACTTGAATAAATTATTGCATGGTGTGTGCATGAAGGTAACAGATCCTTTCCCTCTTTCCCCAGTACCCCCCTTGTTGACACGCAGTCACTCACTGCTGTTTTCTGCCATCACCCAACTTGCTGGGAAGGAATTCTGGTAAAATATCAAAGCGTGTGGAGTGGAGCAGCAGCTCTCAAAAAGCAGGAAAATGTCATGAAAGAAGGAAAGGAGATGTGTGCAATCCTTGAAATGTTTTCCTCGTGCTCTGGGTTTCAAGCTAATTAGTTTCTAAATATGCTGCTGAAGGCTTGAGTTTCCATGGGAGAATATTTCCCTGTAGTAGCTTTGTGCAGCCATGTGGGATGAGGGGGAAAAAATAATGATTTACCAACGGGGAAAAAAAAAAAGATTCAAAAACGTGAGGAAGGTCAGGGTTGATTTGGTGCGTTTATGACCATTAAGATAAGTTCTGATGTAACCTGTTAACAAAACTCCCTTTTAATTTGGTAGAATGACCCTTTCCCTCTTGTCAGGTCGGAGAGGGACACATCTGTCCCTGTGGGCTGTACCCTGATAATTGCAGCTCCACAAATATTGATGGTTTTTTTTTTAGTGGGGAGGTTGCCTGCCTGCTTTTTCCTGTCCCCGAAATGTGCTGTGCTCAGTTCACAGGGCCCTCAGCAGAACTGCGCCGTGAATTACTTTTGGATTGCAGCGCATTTCCTACCATGCCCAAGGTTATTTTTTATTCTTTCTGTAGCCGTGCTCAGAGAAACAAAGCAAATAAAAAGAAAAATATGATCAACGCTCAAGATGTTCCATAATACCATTCCCAAATCTCTTGTGGAAGGTGTAAATTAACCCCTCTCTGCATTTACTTTTAATATTCCGAAGCAATAACGTGTGATTCTCCTCTGTCTCTGTGACGAGAGGGAGCAGGGAACAAGAACAAAATCTTCCAAGTGCGGGACGTGGAGAATGTGGATCTAACGGGCTGGAAATGAGCAATAACCCTTTAGTCACGGTGAGAGTTTAAAAATGGAAATGCCTTTAAGTGGCCTTCAGAATTAAAAGCGTCCCATGCCACTTCCGAGGGAGCTGGAATAATAATGTGCATTATTATGGGCTGCCTGTAGTTTCTGCTGAGGGGAGTTCAAAGTTACCTTTCAATCACAGCTCTGATTTCGCTCTCGACAACCAAATTCCCGCAAAAAAAAAAAAAAGCTAATCTTCCTGAAATTCATCTGCCACGTCTCACCTCTGGTTAAAGCTCCTTAGGGGTGTTTGATTGAAGTGGGAAGAGAAGCCTGAAGAAGTGTTTAACGTCTCCCTTTTTCTGCTGCTTTTCCATTTTTAACCTGATCTGTCAGCTGCAAAGACGTGATGCTTTGGTGGGTCTGTGGGCCAAGTGTTGTGCAGGGTGTGCCTGACTCTAGATCCTGGTGTGGTGAGGCAGGTGTACATCTAGAGTAGGGAGGGTTATACATATGAAAATATGGAGAAAAATGACCTGTGGACCCATTTTTATGGTGGAACTGTGGAAAGGAGTCAGTGGGAGATGGAACAAAAACACCCTGAGAGAGGAAGGGGAAAGGAAGAGTCGGTCCAGCAAATTCCTGTGTGACAAGGAGAGAAAGGAAGAGTAGGAAAAAGGGGTGGCAGGATTCTGGGTCATCCAAAAGCTTTTCAAGGTGAACAGGTAATGGGAAAATGTGCATCACACTGGCAAATAAATCCAATTCGCTGACTGCTCAAGCAGGCCAGGGGGTGTTGCTGCTTCTCCTCAAAGCCCCATGCACTGATTTTTGCCGTAGTGCTCGACTGAGGTGCCTTTTGTGCTGTCACTTGCTGGCTTAATAAAAAGCTCTCTGGTTTAAAGAGGTGTTTTTTTCAGGAGAAATGACTCTCTCGCTGTTGTTTGTAGAGGCAATAATATTTAGGGCTGTATTTATTAGCTTATCTTGGCTGTTAAATGTTTATGGCTGTTGTTTACGGCCTGTGGAGCAGGGGAGGAAAGGAGGGGAGCTATCAAACAGATAGTGGGAGACCTTGTGGATGCTGAAGAGGTGATAAATAGAACAGTTTGTAAAAGCATTAAACATGTCATGGCTTTTCCCGGGAGACTGAATGAAGGGCAGCGGTCACGACAGAACCCACCCGGCTTTGAGCCTGGCATTTGGAGATGGAAAATCCTCCTGAAAATTTCAACTCTAATGGAGTTCTCTAACTTTTCCTATGAGAAAGCAGCTTTTTTGTTTTGTTTTGTGTTTTGCTGCTGCTGAAAGCATTTCAGTTGTGGGGACTGTGCGTTACAAACGGGTTGCTTTCAATTCTGAATTTTCATGGGTTACATTTGGAAGCCAAGCAAAAAGGATTTGCTCCGTTCATCCCATTTGCTCTCTCCACCTCCTGCTCCGTGTTTGGTCATGGTGGCAGACGCTGGGAGCCTTGGAAAATGCCTTGGCACTCCACAGCTTCCGCACCAAACTCCCTTTCCAAAGAAAGAGCAGGCACCTTAAAGCAGGCTGGTTTTACTGCCGGGTAATGTGTCTTTCTCCGTGGAGCGTGGCAAAGCCAGAAGTGCCTGGAGAGCTGATGGGAAGATGTTTTAAAGAAAAGGAATGTGGCACTGCACTGGTGAGGTAAACAGTGAGGAAGGGAGATTTTAGGAAGGGTATTCTGTGAGAAGTTCTTCTAAAGCACAATTAAGCTAAGCAAATAGTGAGAGGTAGAATTTTAAAAAGGCTGAAAATAACTGAAATGTTGAACTCCCTGAAATGCCATAAGTTGTTGTTTTTTTTTTTTTCATCTTACATAACCCAATGAAGCAAATGTTAAAAAAAAAATCTTTGAAAGCACCTCAAAGCGCTACAAAAAGTTGTAAAGAATTGGGAAGGTTTAGAAAGAGAAAAAAAAAAAAAGACCTGATGCTGTTCAGAATGGTTTTAAACAGAAAACAAATTTTTACAAGTTTCAGGCTGACTTTGCTTCTGCTGCTGGAGCTGCGGAATGCTGCACACCTGCAGAAAACCTAAATATTTTTTTCACAGTGCTGTTCAGAACCAGAGTGTTTTCTAACATATTTACATAGCCGGGTGCTGTTATATTCCTGTTAAGGACACGGTGTTTTTCTTGTCTGACGCTCTTTGGTACTGCATTCCTGGCTTTGAAGATATGTCATGAGTAGCAATGTACTTCTTTGAGTAATAATGTGTTTTCTTGGCTTAAGATCTAACTGCACTTCACAGAGATGCTGTCACGAAAATCTTAGTCTTGTTTTATTTTGCTATCAAAATCAGATTGGGCACAAACCCAGTTTTGTAAAGCTTTTTTACGTTTTTGGTCGGTTGAAGTTTCAGATGTCATTTTTCCCTCTTCCCTTCTTTCTAGTGAGTGTGGTGGTTTTGCTGCTCTCTTTTCGCTGCTGCTGTGCAAGTGCTGATGCTACAGCTTTTGGGAGGTCTGTCCCAATTAAGATTTAGCAACTAACTGGGTTTTGATGTTTGTCAAACCACACAGTAAATCACATCAAAGATGATTGTAACTTAACTCTGATTGAACATCCAGCTTTGGTCTGGCAAGGGAGATAAGAAACTTTTAACTGAATTTTTTTTTTCTAACTTGTATCAAATAGCAAAGCAAAAGTCCAAGAAGATAATACTTCATTTTCTGCCCCAAACTGTATTTGTATTTCTTATTTGTACATACATCTGAAGCTCCTTGTTAGTGCCCTAAGCCTCCAAATGAAGGAAACCCTTCAGAGGGGAGCTGGATTGATACCTTTGAAAGAGTTTCACTATTTGGGTTTATTTCAAGGCCAGTCTGTTTGCTGAGCCTTCCCCACTAACTTTAATGAGCTTTGCTTTGAAGTGTTTATGCAAAGAATAAGTACCCCAAACTGCAGACTTGAGCAGCCTGCTGCCTTAGCTGGATTCTGGAAAGGTCTGCCTGGGATTCCTGAAACCCTCATTAAAACTTGAAGGAAGTTGGTTTGATTTCTGTCTGTCTTGGTGGAATTTATCCCTCCTCTGCCTGCTACTAAATCATCTCTGCCAGACATGACTCATCTTTAGGATTCATAAATTAGAAAGTGAAAAATATCTCTCTGAGCCACTGAGTATTCAGTAGAAGCCATTAAAAAAAAAAAAAAATTCCATCAGAAGATCCCCTTGACAATCTCTCTGCAAACTTTATTCCAATGCAGCGTCCCTTGGGCACTTTCTAATTTAACCATCTGTGTGGTATTGCTTCATGGAAGCACAAACATTTTTGGTATTTGAGCTTAATACGTTCTTGTAATACATTTGCTGAAATTGCTAGCTACGACCTGAGGAAGGGACAGAGTTTCTATAAACCTCTTGAAAAACTGTTTAATCAAAAGTTGATCATTGCAGGTTTTTTTTTCCACGTACCACCCCCAGTATCTACGGCACTCTCAAGTTTTTGGGACATAGATTGGCTGAGGAATTTGGGCTGTTCTGAGCTTTGCTCGTGGGGTAAGGGGCTCTACATGCTCTGCTGCAGGCACTGCCCAGGTCTGAGAAAATCTTCACATGAGTGAGAAATGCACAGGTATTCATCCAAGTATGATAAAGCTCAGTGTGAATTCCAAGCCACACTTCAGGAAAGGATGGGAAGAAAAGCCAGCCTGAGAGAACTGCAAGTAATGGGGAGTCAGGATAAAGAAGAGGGATCTGTTTTATTCCCAAATGAGGTGTCATGTGTATGGGATAGAAGAATTCCTGATTGAAATGTCCCATTTCTTTAAGACCACTGAATCTGACTCAGACACCAACCAAATCTATAATATATCTACCAAAAAATCTATACTCAGGTGTCTAAATAAAAGTGACCTGGATTTGAGAGTCAGCTCCACCTGAAGTTTCTTTAGCTCTGCAGAGGAGCCACTGAGTACTGCAGTTTAAACTCACTGAAAATGAGGCCACCTGGCAAGACAAGGGACATTCATCTTGTGCCTAGTGCAGCTTATTTGGGTAGGAGGGAGGACAATGTCAAGAAAAATAACTGATATATGGGGGGCAGGGGGTTGGTTCTTTCCCTTCCTTCTTGCACCTCTAGGCTCCTGTGTTAAATGGCACCAGGCAGTTTTTTAGCAGCTCAAAACCTATTTTTAGGAGTTGGTGGTGGAGGAATGATATCAGGCCTGAGCCCTGGGGTTTCCATTGAGCTGCATGAGGAGTGCCTGAGGAACCAAGCTCGTGGAAAAAGGGAAAAAAAATGAACAAGATCGTTTTTTTTCTACCCTCACGGGTTAGTTTCAGCCTCAGACAAGTCTCTCAGGGGGATCTGGCTTCAGGCTGGGAAACCATAAGGAGCTGGAATTAATGCATTTCCCAGGAAATTGTTGCACATACAGCTGTAGCTGGAAATTAGCAGAAGACATTTCTCTCCTTTCTTCTTAAACTGCTTGCTACCTCTGAGCAAGCGGTCCTGGTTTTTATTTCCTGACCTGAATCTTCTTCCCTTCCTCCTCCCTGTTAGTCTGCACACCCAAAGAACAGCAAAATAAGGTACCTACGGGATTCAGGAGAATGGTGAGGAAGAGTTCACCTCCTCGGATGCTTTTGTCCAGCTCCTGAGGACCACCAGGATATTCCTTGTAAAAAATAGTGTGAGTGAAAAGGCCACAGGTCTGTCGAGGGAGCACCTGGGAAGAAAAAAACAGCGGCTTACAGGTATTGCAGCGGCATAGTCGACCTGGGGGAGGAGGACTTTTGTTTCCCTTCAATTCAATATTTTATTTTTTTAAAATTCAGTTAAAACAACAACCAAAACCTACATTTAGCGGAGCACTTGGGTACAGGTGTAAAAACGCTGCTGATTTTGAGTCAATTCCAGTAGTAATTGGACTCTGCGGGAATTTGGTTTTGAGACGCTCCCTCTGCCTCGTTTAGGGGATCACAATTTTGACTTGGTATGAACAGGCAATAGTCAAATCACCTTGTGGGGCTTTAAACCATCCCTTGGTTTAAAGTCTGTTCGCTTTAGCACACCCTATCTAGAGGTCTGCAGCTGGCTGGTAGGACAGGCCAAAGGACTCGGGAATTTTTCCTGTCCTCTGTGCACTTTTCGGTGCATGGGAGGAGCCCTCTCTCCCCTCAGGCTGCGGGAGTCAGGCAGGTGTCCCAGTCCTGGCTCTGGGAATTGCAGGAGCAGAGCTGAAACTTCAGCCTTGCACAAGTGCTGGAGGAGATTACTTACACCTGTTCACCTTTCCCAGGTGATGGATTTCTAATCCTTTCACGCATAAAGATGAAGCAGAGCTGGGAACAGAGGTCTTAGGCAGTTTAATGACTTCACAGAGTGCAGCCATGGCTTGGTTGGCAGCTGATGGGACCACGAGCACATTTAGTTTCTGAGGAATACTTTTGCAGCTGCCTGAGTCCGTGTGAGTTGGTTTTTTTCCCCCCCTCTTTTAACTGCCTAACAAACGCGCTCTCCTGGCGCCCTTACAACCGCTCGATCCCGGGGAACCGTAAGGATGCCGGGAAACTCCGGGCACCCGGCAACGCCATCCCCCTCTGGGGTCCCTGCGGGGCTAATTGCTATGAACATGGAAATGCAGTGTACCATGATGCCATTGTGGATGAAGCCCCGTCTGTACCGTGCGGGCTTCAGGTGCGGGTACTCTTCCGTGCTGGTGACGCGGATGTGCCACACCTTCTTCCAGGCCTCGTAGAGCTGCACGTGCACCGGGTACACGCCGGAGTGGTGCGGGGCCACCGCGTAGCCCATGCCCGTCGGGATGCCGTGCTCCTGCAGGGACACGGTTAGGGACACATGGAAAGAGCCCTCCGCCCCCCATGGAACTATTCAGAGCAGGAGGTGGAATTACAGCTCAGTAACTACGGTGAGAAGTGATCCTCCCGGATTATGTTTTCCATTGCTGTTGCATGGAATGGATTTGCCTCCTGCTCTGTTACATATTGCATCCTACCTGTCTGGTTCTTTTTAAAGGTAGTCTAGTGAGCCAAGGCTGATTATTTACTAAGCTGGTAAACGGATGGGAAAAATAATATTGCAGTGATGTGCATGGGATTTTGTTCCCTCACTCTGGCATAGGAGAAAGGTTCCTTCCTATTTTAATAAATAAATATTCCGCGTATCTTCCGAGCCTCCTTGTTTTTCCCATGGTATTATGGCGGTAGCGAAAAATAGCTTGGACTACTTTTGCATTTTATAAATATATTTTATGTTTAGCTCCATTCCTATCTGGAAATATGTGCATCTTTATCAATATAATCTATAAATTATCTTGAAAATATCTTCAAAAGACACAAATTCGTCTTGCTCCCAGTACTACTGGACACGTCAGCTCTTTTCTACTCCTTTAAAACTGATGTCGAGATGGAAATGGCTGAAATATGAGATGATGATTTTATGGGGTTTTTTTGTCCTTCCTCTTGCCCATGTTATCCATTGATTACTTTAATTCCAGGAACAGCAGGTTCTGCTGGGCGTCCTCAAGTACTTAACAAAGAAAGGGTTTTGATTCATTGGCAAAAATTAAGTTAAATCTTAACTTAGGGAACACTCATTCCTACATCACATAATGCAGCCACTTAAAATTACCCTTTCCTTATAGTAAAGACCTCAGGTTACTGACTGATCTTGTGAAAGAGAAACCCAAACTCTCTATATTGTAATTGACTGAGAACAAAATGTAATTTCAGTTTATTAATGCTGTTACCTACTTGAGAGGCATGAGTCACTTTAAGGGTGGAATGAGGGATAGCTCTATATTGTGAGTAAATCACCCTCTATTTTTGGCTTTTTTTTTTGCCACAGACATGTCAAAAGGAAAAAAAGCTGTATCAAAAGATTTCTTTAGAGCTGGCCATTTATCGCCGTGCCTGAGAGGCCTGTGATGCTCAGACTGTCAAACTGTTAACTTGAACATCCTGTCTCAGCTTGAATGCACAAACCTCCACCAAATCTGGGGTGGGGAGTACACAGAAACACGGATGTGTAAGGCAAATCTTGATTATGGGGTTGCTAATGAACGCTGCTGCCGTGGATGACCTGTCCCAAAGATGGGATGTGGATGAATATGCGTAAGATCCTGTTTGTATCCTGACTGTTTGATGCTGGAATTGCCATAGCAACAGAAAGCTGAAATGACCATCTGCCATTCACAAATAAAATAAGGCAGCTTTTCAGGAGTTTTCAATATAGAAACCAAACTAGCTTATGAATAAAACCTGCTCACTATCTAGTTCATCCCACAAACACATCAGGCACCCAGATATCCAATGTGGAGTTAAAAAGGAACAACTATCAAATCATTGTGTTTTCTTTGGGTAGTTCTATTTGCAGTTTACCCGTGAAGATTAAATGCTGCATGTCCCCTTTTAGTGGTTTTTTTCTGTTGCACTTTTCTTCTTTTCCTCTCGTTTTTGTTATTAAACTTACTTTGGGAGGGAAAACTCATGTGTTACAGGGGGCCTATACTGGTGTGTCAAGATATGAGAAATACCTCTTCTGAGCATTTTTTCTTGTATGTCCTAAGGAACAGTTTTCTGATTTTTACATTCAAAATGTACATTGGGGTTTTTTTTCATTTCAAAACTTGTGCTTGTTTGTTTCGTTTGGAACGCAGGTATGATTTGCCATGGTCAGAGAAAATAAGAATGCAAACTTTTAATAAATTTTGTGCCTACTGTAGATCTTTTCACACAGTCAGTCAAGGTGCAGGTGTGAAGGCTTTTATTAGATGAAAAAGTGAAATGCAACCTCAGCTAAGTTTGCCCAACCTTTTGGCTTTGTCTGATAGCAGGTGATGTAGCAAATGAGTATTTCAGAAGAAAACAAGGCGAGGCAGAATAAATCTCTTCCTGCTGCCCAGGATGATGTTATCCTATATTTACAGCCCATTTTTAGAGGCCATCTCCAGTGGGCATCTCTCCTTCCCCACACTAAGTACAGGTATTAATAATGGGACAAATTAGGCTGTTCTCATCACATGCAGATGCTTTGCCTCGGCTATGTGGTCACTGGGCCCTCATGTTGTTGGTATTTAATTGGTGTATTAAAAGCTGGTGGTGTATTTGTGGTTTGAGCAGCCCAAGAGTTCCAGGCAGAGGAACTGCTAATGTGCATCTGCAGCTGGTTGTAAGCAGGAGGTGGGAGCCAAGGAGTGTTACTAGACAGGTTCTCAATTGATTTGTTTAGCTTTACATCTTCCTTTCTTCTTCCTATGAGCTCAGAGCTGCCTTGTACAGCCAGTGACAGTTTTTGCCTTGTCTCTGCTGTGCCTTGGGCTCTGTACTCACAAATGAGCACAGAAGATAATCACTAAGCAAACAAACCAAGGGATGAAATAAAGAGCTACAGGCTTTGGATTAGATACATTCTACTTGTTTTTGTCAGATAAGGATGCACAAAGGGGGAGGAGGAATATCTTGTTATTGATGGCAGGGAAAACTTGGTTTGCTTTATTTTTGGAATATATGCTATATATATATATATGCTATAACTTGTGCTTGAGCAATTTTTTTGCCTCTCTGTGTAGCCATTGCAGTGCCTATAAACAAGGAGAATAATACTTGAGGAATTATCAGTTTGTAAAATTTAATCCAAGGTTTTGTTCATTAATATCTTTAAAGGGTTTTGGGATCCTCTGACAGGGAAAGAAGCCCAAACCACAGAACGTGATCAACTCAAACCCAACTGATAATCAAAATAATTGTAATTTCCCATTTCCTCAGGCAGGCTCTGGAACACGCCATCCATATTTACAAAAATAGGATGACACTGGGATAGCAAAGTTTTGGGTAGGCTGTGACTAACTTTACCACAGTTAAAATCTCTGTCTCTTGCTCCTCTGAGGCTGAGAATCTCGTGCTTGATGAGAGATTTCGCAGTGAGCACTTTGGGAATGGGGCTATGGATGGTGCAGCTGCTGGTCAGGTACAGATGGATAAGGATTTGGCCAGGCATCCAACGACCCCTGCTGCCTGCCAGACCCAGAGCAATGGGACAATGACATTTATGCAAGATGTGAGGAAGTTTCTTCCTCTCACCATGTGGAAGTGATAAATATCTCAGTGAACAATTTGAAGGGCTCTGGGTGAAGGCAATCTCCTGGTTCACAAGCAGTGTACGTGGAAGGGAATCCTTGAAGGGAGATGCACAGAGGTGTCCTATCTGCACTGAAATCAAGACAGATAACTAATTAGCAATTAGTTCTGTGTGTACAGAACTGTTTAGGTACCTAGATTTCTATCTGTGTGTTGTGACAGAGCTCTTTTGAGGCAGGCTGCAATTGTAAGCTCCCATTTTACAGAGCCTTGTTAGGACGTGTGGATAAAGCCATGTGAAACAGAGCCAAGGCTTTTATCTACCAGCCAGAGGAGCCAAAAGGTCTTAATAAACAGAACTTTTGTGTGTTATTTGGGATCTTCAGCAACCTTGAGTATTGGTGTTAGATATAATGATGTGCTCTCCGTTCCTGAAGACCCTGTTACCTCCTTAGCCACGTTTAAAAAAAGGGAACAAAGAAATAGCACATTAGGTGAAGAATTAATGCAATCACACTCCAAATAATTGCTGCAGATTTCCTTGCAGAAGCTGACACAAAGTGTCACCTCTACGTGCAGCCAAATCAGGAGGTGGGGAGATAAGGCCAATAAATGAGAGATGCAAGAGGAAATGGCACCAGCATCGAGCTGTGTCCTCCTGAGAATAATATTAAATGAAGATAGTGGACAACAAACAAAACATGTGTAGCATCAAGCAAATTTTCTGTGTGTTGTTGCAGGTGCCTGATTTAAATTTGGATCCACATTGTGAAATCAAAGAATAATGGAAAGAGGTTTGCTTTGACCTGGAGGGCTTAGAGAAGTGCAGCTGCAGGACAGGATTTGCTTCCTCAAATAAGACATGATGCTGAGGATGAGAAAGCCAGGGAGGAATCAAACCCACTCTGAAGTCATGGCTGGGACCTCTCTGATAGCTATCAGGAAGGCTGTCATATTGGGAAGATAAATTTCTCCCACAAGAGAGAATTTCAGAGGAAGCCTTTTGAAAAGAAATGTTCTCATAAGTAAATCGTGCAGCTCATATGGATTCAAGGTCAAGGGGTTGATACAACCCCTGTCCAAATGTTAGCAGGAAATAAAAGTGTAATAACAGCAGCTTTTCACTGACATCAGCTCCTTATTTATAGGCACCCTAAGGAGTCTCTACCCTTCAGGACACGGGCTTTATCGTTCTGGAGTTGAAGTTACAAACAGATTCCATTTACCAGCTCTGTTTTCAGGCTGTGCTGTAGATTTTACTCCCAAAGGTGCCTTGACCTGGATGACTTCACGCTTCCTGAAAATACTAGGAGAATTTCCCATAGGTTTTAAGATGAAGGGACTGTATATTTTTGAGATATGGATTGTTTAAAAAAATTACTCTTGCATTTAAAATCTCAGCTCTGTTTGGGTCTCTGGGCCAGGCTACACAAAAGGCATGAACAGGCCGTGCCAGGAACGAGGCTGACAGGGAAGCAGAACTGTAGAAAGGAAAAGAAGTCATCCTGCCAAGCAGGAGATGGGAAGGGGGGGGCAAGTCTGGCATAATGAGCAAACAGTTAAGCCAGTTTTAATTAATTTTCTTCAAAGGTTGTTTGGAAAATATTTCCATAAACAAGGGAATAAATAGCTTCCAACTGCTTGTTCAGGCATTTGCCTCCTCCTTTTTCCTGATGTGCCCTGGCTCGTGTGAGGGATGGGAGGAGGAAGGGGCTTGGCCTTTTGGAGCTGGGTAGGGCTGGGATTGCTGTTCCCAAAGCAGCTGATAAAGCCCCACTGTGTCCCTCTGCTCCTGCGAGTGGCTCTGGTTGCTTGGCATTTCTGTGCCTCGCCAAAGACCACACAGTGTCTTTTCCAAAACCAGCAGTTAGAGATTTCAGGTTCTCTTTGTCGTGTGCAATAACCCAGCAGAATCGTCCTGAAAAGGCTGCCAATAGTACAAGTACTGTGAGGTCTGGGCAAGGGTGGGGGATGGCTGTTGGAAGTTCAGAGCACGAATGAGGAAAAGGGAAGCACCATTATCTATCAATATTAGCAAGAGGTTAGCTATCTAAAGAGCATTCTTCAATCAGGCCATTAAAAAAAAGGCAGGGTGAGATCCTGCAGCTTCACTCGTTGGCTCTGTCAGCATCAAGATTTCTCCCAAACCATACACCAGGTTTAGGGCAGGCTTTAGGAAGCTGATAACCTGTGTACAAACTGCTGCCTAAAGCTTGGAGGGCCAGCTGGCATCTGCTGTGTTTTCACTGATTCTGATCCCTGTGGTCCTGCCAGGATACTTGGGGCAGGGCTGCTCCCTCTGCAGAGAGCCTGTGTCAACAGGAAAGGCTAAGACAAAACTCAGCTTGAGTCACAGACTGGCTGGGGTTGGGATGAGTTTCTAACCTCACTGCCTCTGTTTGCATACCTGAGTAAACACATAGGTATTGCATATTTATTTGTTGCATATAAGGATAAAACCAGCGTAGAAAGCATGGCCTGGGTAGTGAAGGCATCCTAGTAAATCTCTTGGGAACTCTTACTCACTATTGCAAACTCTTTGTTGAGGATCATCTGCTCCACCAGAGAGGACTCATTGTGGAAGAGGTGTGGCTGCATGTGACTCCACATGTGGGGAAACCACCAGAACTCATCCACAGATCTCAGCAGCAGGTCATCGCCCTCATCCTCCTCCTCAGTCCCTGCCGAGGGAAGAAAGGGACAAAAAAGATACTAGAAAAGCAAAGAAGGCCCATAGTTGTTTTTTTTAAACACAGAAGAGTTTGCCAAAAACTCTGGAGTCCTTGGCCTGTCTCAGTGTGTTACTGTCATGTTTATAAACTATGGAAATATTAAATACAAACAGTAGGACTTTTTTTTTTTCCCCCAACATGTATGATCTTATAAACCACCCCTCCCCATTTTCTCTATTTGCTTTGTTTTAGTGCCACACTGTCTTTTCATCCCCATAACCTGGCAGCTTGGATTTAATGTGACCAAACAGTGTCAGGAATATTAATGCTGTTTTCCAGGTCTTTTGAAAGCTGGGCAAATAATGATGTTCTACCAGTATTAAAGAAAAGGTTCGGTATGTACCAGTTATTTTCCATTTTTTCCTGAAAATAATGTCACTGTTAAACACAAAATATTCTCCATAAAGGCAACATATTAATAAAGTGAAATTTTATCCATGCTTCCCCTCTATCCTCCTTGTAACTACCACTTTATTAGCCTTGGTTAACTGAAATCTGATGATTTCTGGCAAAGTGTGAAACAAGTTTTAAAATATAATCAGGTGGAGAGCATGAAGCTGTAATGGCAAAAGGCTTCCAAATATTTCTTAGGGTTCGGTATTCAATTTTGGCCAGATTTAATCTTGAAGTAAACCCAATAAAAGCTCCTGTGTTAGTGAAGGGTATCTGCTTCAGGCAGAAGTGAGGAGATCTGTGGGGGTAACAAAGAGAACCTTCCATTTGAGAAAAGACACAGTGCTGCTCCCACCATCTGCAGACACGCCTGCCCTGCTTTTCCAGCCTGGAAAGGCAAAGTGACATTCCAATAAGCTTCATCCTCAAACTACCCGACATTATTTGTTTTTTAGCAGATTTTCTTCGTGTTCTTTGCCATTTGAATGCTTTTATTTCGCTTCAGTCTAAGAAATAATTGCCAAAACCAGTCTCCTGATGCAAACATAGAAATCCTGTGTTCTTACAGGCCCTTTAATGTTTTGCAAAATGCATTGGAAGCAAATGCTCCACGGATGTCACTGTTTACTTGGCAGGAACATCCAGAGATGCCTGTTCAGTGCCTGCATTTCAGCTCTTGGCTTTTATTTTTCATTTCTGCAGTGGTTTTTGAAGAATGCCACTACACAAGGAGAGCAGTACTTGGAAACTTTTCTCCCAGAGTCACTGAATCCCTTTGCTCCCCTCTTTGCAGCACTCTGCAAGTTCTAAGGAAGCTGCTCCTGCTGATGGGAGTGCTGCTGGAAAAAGAAAACAACCTGGGTTACTAGGGAATTCCATACTGAAAAGAAAGGCCTGGTGGCTGCTCCCTCTGTGCCCTGCATTTTTGCAGTGACTGCTGGCTTGGTTTTTTGGGGATATGTGCTTCACCTGCAGTCACTCGGGCATGGGCAAGGGAAGAAACTTAAGAGAGGCTTTTAAAATGGGGACAGGGCAGGGAGAAAACGGAGTTTGTGAGGCAACTGAGGGTGTCTTTGATAAGCCAAAGTTAGGGATGAAGAGGACAAAAGTGGCTATTTGAAACACATAAAGAACTACAATCAGAGTAGATTTAGGTCAAGGTATAGTTTAGTGCCTTATTAACTTTTGAAGTAGAGTGTGGTTCTTGAAATAAACCCTACTGCTCCCCCATTAATTTCTTTGTAAATTTAGATATACACCTAATAAAACTTTGTGCTTCTTTTACTGCAACAAAAACCAAACGAGATGAAGCATAATGCTTTCCATTTTAAAGAAGAATGAGCCCATCCTGTAATGCCAGAGGTGAGGCAGAAAGGTTGGAAGCTTAACCTCAGGTGGTGGCTTTGTTGATGAGGTTAAATTTTCTTGCAAACCTTGGATGTGGTTTGATTTTATGAGTTCTTAGTGTTATTTCTGAAAAAATCTCATGCAAAGTTTGAATGGAGCATTTGGTGGGTGCATATGTTGTTTAAATATTTCTGCCCAACCCCTTGTTCAGAGGCTAAACAAGGGGTCTTGAGGTTTTAATTTCTTGTACAATCAACATCCTTTCTGCAACTTCCTTCATTTAAATGTGAAATGTGAAAAATGCATAAAACCTATGAACAGGGTGAGCACTGTCGGCTTTGAGTGAAGTTTACACAGGTAATAATTCAAGGTTTGTTCACAATATTTAACCCCATATTTTAAAACTGTAAGCGTACTTAGACGTCTCTTTGGATTTCCAAACTGAAGCAGGGTTGGAAGCTGCTACCAATGATCTTGCACATCTTCAATGCAAATGCTGAGAATGCCTCAATTTCAGTTGCTGCAGCATGAACAAGCGGGAGGTGTTTGTTAAAGCTGCAGAACTAACAGGGTCTGCTCTTTGTTTTTGTTAGTGGTGTTAATAAAGTGCAGAGTTTACCTGCTGGTGTTGTCTGAAGTACTGCAATTTCTGATTTGTCAGCGGCACCTTTCCATGAAAAACGTGTAACAGTTTAATCTGCCAACACATCCTCGCACTCATCTCCCTCCCATAGTTTTGAAATGATCCAGGTTTTGGAAAGGAGAGCACAATGGACTAAGGGAGTCAGTAAGGCACAGCAGCTGTGGAGGACTAACAGGATGTATTGATAGTAACAGCCTCTGTGGGTCAGTGAGCCACATGTACAGTAATTAAAGAACACCTTTCCACACTTTATTTATAATGAGTCAATAAAGGGTATATTGTGTGCAGAACACACTGAAACCTTTCAGGCTGGCTGAGATGACCAAGGGCCATCCCCACCCTCCGTTAAAAACCTGGCTGCATCCAGGCCCCTTCATGGAGCCAAGGACACGCTTCCACTTGGGAAGCAGCTCTGTGCCGTTCTGGGGAGCCTTGAGATCCTTAGGCAGATGGGCACACCTGCACATCCTCCTCTTTTCCCTCTCGACAGCAGCAGCAACTCTAAAACTGGTCAGCATTGTATCAGAAAACCTGTGACAACGTGGAGGGCGTTGGGGTGAGGGAAGGAAGGAAAAACAGTGGCAGGTCAGGGAGTGTGGTTTTCACAAAGGCTGCACAGTCTCTGCCAGACACTGCCCACTGTGTCATAATATTAATTAAGTAAAACCATCTCCTTCTCCATCTCCTCCCCTCCATGGGTCACCTCTCTCCCCAGTGGACAGGAATGATTGATACCAGCTGTGCTCTGGAGATGGCCACAACCGAGCAGGTTCCTGCTTTAGAGCAGCTCAGAGCCTCGGGCTGCTTTGTGGGTTTTGCTGCATTGCACGTGTGTCCTGTTAGTCTCCAGAAGGAGCAGCTGCCCTGGCAGGTCAGCAGGAAGTGAGGAGAACGCTGTAGTTCTGTCTCCAGAGCTGCTCTCTGGCAGACCACAGCTCTGCCACTGCCTTGTTATATGACTCCAGGCAAGTAATTCCATCTCTGTCTGCCTCCCATTTTTCCCAAGTTTTCCAGCCTGTGTCTTTAGTCCATGAGGCTTCCTGGGCAGCAGTTGCTCAGCATTAAGTGCTTGCACAACGGGAAAACAGCCTGGACTTAGTGACAGTGGTACAAATACATCATTTTGCCTCCTCTCTACTCATCCCTCAGAGGCCTCCTCATCTCCCTTCTCCCAGGGTGACCTGCCTTACTCCACAGCTGCCTCAGGGTCTAGGAAAGCAGGGACTGCATCATTCCTAGCTTTAAAACTCACCCTCCCATCCTCTTGCTGCCTTCTCCCACGCTCCAGATAGGTTTCCCTGGCATCACTCAGTGAGTGTGGCTGAATGGGCTGACAGCTGAGCACTTTGGAGCTGGTCTCCAGAGGTGGGAAAGGGTTACGGGGTTTGGAAGGAAGGACAGGAGGTTCTCCCTTGCGGGGAGTCTCTTCCTGCCTCAGCAGAACTAGGGAGCAGCACAGCTCAGTGGCACCAGAGGGAAACCTGAGTGTAGGTGCAGCAAAAGAAGGGGAAAAGAAATAACATCTTTAAAAAGGAGGTGTTGTGCTGTGGAGAAACGGAGCCAAAATGAGAAAGGACGAGGAGATGTGGAAGTGCCTCAATCTTCCACAGAAGCACAGTGGAAGTGTGCAGCTTGTTACTGCACTGGGTATGGAAAGGGCAGGGTTTCAATACAAACTCCTTTTCATCATGTTTTCCTTTTATCATCCCCTCCTGATTTGCAGATCACCGAGACAGATTACCTTCACAGGCATAACAAAATCTGGTGCATCCCCTTGAAACGCTTCTGCCTCCTCAGAGGTTCTGAGACATGATTTCCCCAATCTTTTATATTTCATCATACCTATCGCACTGGAAAAACCTTACTCTGTCTTCTGTGCTGTCCTGTCTCCAGTGGAATTAGAGAGATCTCTGCAACTGCTTTGCCTCCTTTATAACCACTAAGATTTACCACCACACATCTTTCAGGAAAACACCCAGGGCATCCTTGTGTACCTGAGCAGCTCATCCTTAGTGTCTTTACCCTGTGGACACTGAATTAGACTCTGGAAGGGTGGAACATTTCCCAGTGAGTCACTGGGTTATTTAGAAGGGGAATGTTTAAGGCTAGATTTAAAATCCTGTCACCTATTTAACTGCAGCTACCTGAGAGCATGAAGTTCCTTCTTACCTGTGTGGTAAAATTTTCCTGAAAATCCAAGGTTGAAGGTAAAATTTGCAACCTGAGTGCGCAGTAAGTTTTGAGTCTCTAGTAAAGCCTGAAATAAATAAGAAATTAACATGGATTTAGAAAAGTTAATATTATTTTGGGCTCATCTTTTTTTTTTTTTTTTTTATAAAACTATTACAGAGAGCTTAATTTGTTCCATGAGAGTCTGATGGACTAGAGAAGGTAGTGAGAGTGCCTAAGAATCCAGGGAGGTGATGGTTCTGTGGCTTGGCCCAGGAAATTATCCACTGGGGCGGTGATCTATGGCAGGACTCGGATCCAGCCACTCAGAGGCAGCAATGTACTGGATCACTGGGTCACCCATGCTCTGGGTTATTAGTGAAGCTTGATAAAATGTGCTTAAAGTCCCAAATAAAATTAGGAATACTACTTGTCATCTGGGCATGGAGGTGTTGGGATTTACTTACCTGCAGGACCATTTTGGGGCTGTGTCTGAACAGCAAACTCAGGCTTAAGTGTGAATGAGCAAAGCTTCAGGTTTGACTGTAGTAGAAGCAGTGTCCATGTCATCAATTATTTTTTAATTTAATTAATGTTTGTTTTTATTCTCTCCTCCAAGCTAAGATAAGCCCACTGTAAATGAAATGGAAGGGAAGGGTGCTGCTTATAGAAGAAATAGGTAGTCTTGGCCACTTGTCCAATTTTTGTTTTGGACATGTTTCCAGCTACTAGGGAAAGAGAGGAGATGCTTAAGCCTGTGTGAGCTTTACTCTCTATTTACTACTAGTTGTTAGCTCTGCACTGCTCCTAGGGCTGGTCCTTGTGCCCAGATCTGCTTTGGGTTCCCAGCCCCTGGAATTTGGGTGCGCTGCATGTGAGATGGGGAGCGCATTTATCTCCCTGTTGGCCTTGCCAATGCTGAACGGGTTACAAACTCTGTTTTCATCAATTTGCCCTGTCTCCATTATGTGGCTCTTGAGAACTTCTCCTATTATCTATTAATAACACTTCTATTGATTGGACCTTCGTGTTCTTGCAGAGTTCAGAGATAAAATGATTGCAGCGGTTTGCGCACACCCCCCAGCCAGCTAATGCTGTCCTTTATTTGAAAAAATTACGTTGTGTGTGGCCCTAATATCACTTAACTTTGCAGGAAAACAGCTTTTTGGTCTAATTTGAGCAACAACCAGCACCCCTACTTGGGATCAGAAACCAGAAGTATCTCCAGTGCAGGAAAAACAGTGACACCAGGGTTTAAGCAGCTGAGGTGTGTGAGTGTAATACAAGAGACTTCCAAGCAGGGTGCATCTGCCTTGTTATTTTAAATAGAAACATAGTTTTTGTGGCAAGGAAGATGTAAAACAGAGATAGTGTTTATCAGCTACAACAGTCACCAAGCAAATTCCTTTCCTTGCTGAAGGAAATAAAGTAATCTTATGACAGTAAATTCTGTGCTTTAGCATTAAATATTAAGGTTGGCTGTATGGCTTCCAGCCTATCTTGCCAGACATTTAGTAAGTTGATTATTTCAATCCTGTGACAATTTCACACGTGGGACTATATTTACATAATATATAACAAGTAAATGTTCACTAAAATGTAAAACCTCAGAGATGAGCACCACTGTTAGCTGAGGCACTGAGAAAAATCCCTAGCTGGTAAAAACTGGCACTAAATTGACACCATTAAAGTCAGAAGCATAGAATCTGAGTCATTATATTTTAGAACATAATTTTCCAAGCTATCTAGAGCATTTTAGATATGTTGAGAAAGACTGATGGGCTGAGTAAAATCAATTTAATTTTCCTTTGAGGGAAGAGCATCCTGAGAAATTATCATCACTTAACACACAGTACAAGAAGGGGCACGAAACAAACATCATTTCATCACCTGGGCTCCTCTCTCCCGCTCCCCTCACATCTCAGTAAGATGACAGAGCTGCAGGAGCCTTCCAGCCCAACGAGGTCTCATTAAAAACACAGAGCAAGGATTAAGATGTAAATCCTGGAACCTGCAGAGTGTCAAGCATTTTCCTCTGTCTAAAGGGCAAATCTGTCACTCAAACTGGATTTGGCTTGGTCCTGAAGACTTTTTTTTTTTTTTTTTTTGCCATTTCAATTTCCATAAATGCATATTAATTTATATAATATGCAGCTAAATTTTGTTGTCATCACCTTCCCTCTTTTTAAAGCTAAGACGATATTGTCAGCTAAGCCAGTCCAAACTTTCTTTGTCACTGCTTCTCTGTTTGGGGGAAGGGCAGTAATGTCTTCCACATCCTTAATATCAAAAACTTTTTAGATGACTAGGGTCTGCCTTCCCTATCTTTAATGAAAGGGTGGAGAGGCTGCACACCCCTGGCACCCAGTGCCAGAAACCTCCCTGGGATCTGCCCAGGCCCCATGTGAGGCAGAAGGTATTTGTTTTGTTTTATTCTGGGGGTTCTGCAGGATGGAGAAGGGCTATTGAATTTTGTCAGCTGGAAAGCTGTTCCCTTTCCAAGGCCAGGTGCCACACAGCTATTCCCACTCTGCCTGCTGCCCCTGGCTCCACAGCTATCCTCCCTTCCCCGGGGGCTCAGTGGTCCCCATCCCATCCCTGCCCCCTCTGCATGCCTGTGGAAATACAGCCAGCATTCCCTGTGGAACCCACAGGTGGTTGTTTTTGAACAGTTAAATAGATCATGATTAACAATTATCACTTTCCAAGGAAAGAACCATGGAGCAGGCTGCACATGGACAAACAGGCACGTCTCTGTGCTAGGCTAAGCAAAGACAGGGGCTTTTTGTAAGGTAATCTAAGCTGTTCTTTCAAACACAAACCCTTAATTGCCTGGAATCTCTCAAAACTCACGGATTTAACTTTATTAATTGATTCTTTGCTTTGTCAGTGGAGCTTTTCTCTGACACCCACAAGATGCAGTTTCTTCATTATATTGCATTCAGCAGCCTTTTACATTAATCCATATAATTACCTTTTGTAGATTTGAAGTTGCCGTGTCTTTATTCTTCATAATTGGTGCATCTATTAGGGAGAAGTTGATATTTTCCTGCTATGTCCTTGTTAATTATAACTCTATCCTTCATTTACATAATAAACTTTTTGGGGCGATTTCTGCAGGAACATTTCATGCCTAATAGGAAGCAATTTGCTTTCCTTCATTAAGTACATTAAAACTTCATGCCCCAGACATCATTGACTGTAAACATTTGATTCTGCTCAAATTTAATGCACCAAGGCATTTTGCTCTGCCATATTAGGTTTATTTATGTGCTGTGTTCTGGATTGTTAGCTGCTAATGAGACTTTGGCTCTTATTGCTCTAAGGCCTGAACGGTAACCTCATTTTAATGAGTTCATTATTTGCTGCCTTCTGAGTGGAAGACAACAAATTTTCCTTTTAATTAAAGGTCAAAACACCTCTGGCTGAGGGGAAGTGTAGAGGTTATCGAATCCTTAGAGAAGGCAAATGAATGACTTTTCCTGATTTTGATGCCAAGCATGGGCTGGCCAGGCTGAGGTAGAAGGCGCCTCCCTGGGGAGCAAAACTCCAGATCTAAGTGAAGTGATAACGATGCTAAAACGTGGCACTGGGTTTCTGAAGACATTGCTAAGGCAAAACAGAACCTGAAAGTCAGCCAAAGCAATTAAAGAGGCTTTCCTGCTCACCCAAAGGTCTGTGTGGATCAATAGAGCTGCTAAAGCAGCATGTGCAGTGGTGTTTGGGGTGAGATGCCAGCTGGATTGAGCCAACACGATGGAATCTCATATTTCCTACTGGGGAAAGCGAGGCCAATATTGGGGGTCAATACTGGGGCTGTTTGTGGGGAGACACATGTACATCTGTACAAGCCAGGGGTTTGTGTGTGCGCACAGACAGGGACCGGTGATCCCTGAAACTTCGGTTAAACCAAAAAAGGATTCCTTACGGGAACTGATGCACAGATCCTCGTCCTTTCTCTGGTATTCTGTTAACCAAGGTTGTTTTATGTGCCTTTCATTCTGTTCCCACGGCAGGCAACAGCATTAGAGACAAGGAGGGCTCTTGGGAAAGAAAGGACCAGTGTCTCTGAGATCAGCTGGTGAAAACTTAAAATCTGGTTTTGGAGGGAAATCCTAAGAGTCTCTGAAACGTAGACATTGTTTAGCTTGAGAACTGCAGCTGTCAGAATATCTTTGTGACACCTCTAAACATTATTGCTGCAAACCAGAACCAAACTCCTGACACTTGGAGGTGTCTCAGGGACATTCCCAGAAACTGAGAGCACCAGGAAAAGCACAGGAGGGACACAAGATTTGCAGGACTTAACCTTTCCCCAGTGTGGAGCAGAAAGCCTGGCATTTCATTAGGGCTCCTGCTCATACACGTGACTTTGCAGAGGCAATGCTGTGAATGTGAATTTTGGGAAGCAGCAAAACCTCCAGGTGTTGGAGGTTCCTGTGTCCGTGGCAGGATCTGTGTGGTCGTGGTGCTCAGGGTACTCCTCCTCTGGGGCATTCCATAAGGGAGAGTTGCCCAAGGAAACACCATCCCAAGTTACTACAGAGCCTGCTGGTGAGGATGCACCAAGTGTGGGGCAGCTGAGAAAGTTCTTCACTCAGTCTGGAAGGAGATCTGGGGAAGGAGGGGAAGTTAGATATTCCTGCTTTGCGGTGTATCTGCAATTTGCTGTCATCTTGAGTTATTTTACTTGCACAGGCTCGTTTGAGGAAGTGCTTCTGGCCCAGGAGGATGTGCCTGGCGTCCCAGGGGTGCATGGCCAAGGTTACACTGTCCCATCACCTTCTGAGGGATATGACTGAGAAACCTGGTCAAAAATGGGCTCACTTGCCATTACTCAAAATCATTACTCATTTGGGAGCAGGCCCTAGTGCTGGATAGTGACTCCACTACAGGTCTCTGCTCTTCCGTGTGTGTGTATAAAATATGGATATGCTCACCATATACACAATAATTTTTATTTATATATACTGTAGATAGAAAGCACATGCAAATATTTGCACATATATAACTTTGACGTTACCTCTGCTTTGAGCTGGGGCTTAGATTAGATCACCTCCAGAAATTCCTCCCAACCAAAATTGTTTTTCACTTCCAGACAGTTTTCTCAGGCTTCTATGGCACATACTTGTTATTAATACCAAGAAGTCTTTTAATGCATTTATTCATTTTTGTCCCTAACATCTGTCCTTAATGCTTGTGCAGCTACACAGCCCTGAGGTTCATTCCCAAGCTGTTCTGTGCAGCAGTGTCCTGGTGATCTGTGGAAAGTTGGAGGACTACAAAGTAATAGTTTAAATTTCCAGCTGAAATTTTTGGGAAGGAAAAAAAACAAAAAGCAAAGAGTACTTGCAGCAATGTTTCTTTGCACTGCAAGCAGCTGCTGTCAGGATGTGATTTTTTGATTACCTCTTCCCATTCTAGCTCCCTCCCTGAAATCTAGGCTAGGATAAAAAAAATCTGACTAAGCCTGCTGTGGTCTTGGCCATTTTCAAAGCCGGTGGAATTGGAACTGATAGGAATACCACAAAGCAGTTAAAATCATAGTAATGACTGTAAGGAAGGTGTGAAATAACTAGCCACTGCTATTTTCTGACAGGAAAGCTGTCAGTAAAAAAAGTGATGTCTAGCCTGACATCACTGATGGGGTCACTGCAACACCGGGATTCCAAGTTCCTTATTTTCAGCTTTCAGATTGGAGCATAAATTTCTGTCATAAAGGGGGACAATCAACTCAGCTATATCTGAACTTGTTAAAAACTCAACTTGGTGAGGAATTTATAAGCCCAGTGAAGCCGAGCTGATGGTTTCTGTGTGGTGAGGGTTTTAGCCCCACTTCCCATGCTCATAGCAGATAATAGCAGAGTGTAGGAATTAGGAAGAGTCCACATTATTGACTTACTGGCTAGAGTTTGAAAGCAGCTTAGGGGTTGGAATTAGTCAAATCTTTAATGGGATTTTGAAATCGCTTGCCCTATACCCCATGCCAAACCTGAGTGGAACAGCAGGGCCCGGATCAGTGGGAAACTGCCAAACCTCACGGACCTGGAGATGCTTTTCACCCAGTCCTTCCTACAAATGATGGCTGGCTGCAGAGCACTGGGCACAGCCAGTGAGGTGAGCAGGGCTTTGGTCCTGCCTTCCCAAGGGGTGGGACTGCATTTCCCCGTGCATTTGTTTCTGTGAAGCGCCGTGCTAATCCATGGTGCCATATAAATAATTAATAGGGAGCTCTGGGCTGGGGCTGAACGCAGCCAGCTCTGCCTGCAGATCCATTTTTTATCGTAGAGCTATTACCTGAGTCTGTTCAGCACTTCCCTGGAGTTGGCTGCCTTTGTGTGAGGTCTGATGGGATAGGTGGGTTTCTTTGAGGCGAGAAAATGGTGAGGACAATGCACGCATTTGTGTAGTATGTTTACTGCAAACAGAAAAAATTCTTCTTCCTTCTTGAATGGAATACCCAACTTATCAGATCTTCTTCTGCTGTTTTGTAACTCTGTGCTAAAGACAGAAAACTGTCAGGAGCCTACCCACATTTAATTTGACCCAGAGGAGTGCATCTGTCCAAGCAGAGGTTCAGCCCATTTCAGCTGAGGGAGATGAATGGGGTGATACTGCACCAAATTTACTACTCACTCCTGACTAAGTGGTGAATAACATCCCTGAGAACTCAGGAGGTGGCTTCTGATTTAGTATTAGGAGAGAGATGATGCTGAGTGTGACACAGATACCCCGGCAGTGAGAGCACCCTGACCAACTGCACAAGTGTGGGTGCACGGATACATAAAAATATCCATGGCAATTATCCAGTCTCTTCTGGGAAAAATGAATTCCTGGCCTTGTTAGAGCATCTAGTGGCAAAAAGCTCAAATGAAGAGCAAAGGGACAGGGCAAAAGGTATGAATTGAAAATAAAGGGCATAAACAAAAAAGCAGGGTTTATTTTAAGCAGGGTTTATTTTAAGCAGGGCCACGCAGATGAGTTAAGGCAATTGCTCCCCATTTCTGGGGAAGATCAAAAGCATTAGGCCTGGCTGGGAGCATCCACAGGAGCTGTGGGAGCAGGGAATGGCTGCAGTGGTTCCCTGCCAGCAGTGATTGCTGCTGTGTCGGGCTAACCCACTGAGAAAATTTACAGCCTATTCGGGGAAAGCGCTGAGAGTCTCCAGTATCAATCACTCCTGATTCTGAAGGATTTTCTAGGAATACTAACCAAATCTGCTGACAAGCCCTGGAAGGGGAAAAGGCCAGCATGTGCCCAAGCTGAGAACAGGTGGCAATTCCCTGGGCTGTGGGGAGCCTGCTGGCACAAGCCCGGGGCTGAGCAGGATCCCTCCCCGCAGGCTCATACTGAGCAGAGCAGTGAAGGTGCTTAGAGATTATTTCTTATCACTTCTGACTTTTCAGAAGCTTAAGCATTTTCAGAGCAAAAGAGATCTCTTGAAGAAAGGCTCTTCAGGCAGGGGAATCAGGGGAAGGCAATCTGTCAGTGGGAGATCATTTGGGTTATTGGTCCACTTGTTGAAACAACATGATCAGGAATGCTTGTTCTAATTTCAATGGCTCTGCTCCCTGTGGCTGCAGCTGAACAACAGCCCCATGAAATAAAGCAGAGATGCTCTATTTCCCCATATCCACATCTGCATGAGGCAGGTGGGGCTTGTCTGTCTCCAATTCCCTTGCAGAGCTACCAAGGAAGAGCCCCAAAGGCAGGGACAGAACCCTCACGTCAGCTCTGATCAATCACAAAATTAATCTCTGAAATAAGTATCGAACAGCAAAACCCATCTGGAGGCTTTACAGGGACCACATCAGTGTCTAAAATAGTATGTTAGTAAAAAAATGCACGTTGAGCCATAGTGGTCCCGTTGCAGGAGACTGTGCTGGTGTCAGTCACTGTGCTGCATGTCACCCACATACAGCCCAGGCTGGTCATTAGTTAGCTCAGGTCATGTTTAGGCCACGCCAAAATAAAAGGATCAAAGTCTCCCTCTCTTTGGCACAACACAAATATAGACAAGTAATGCCAACAACTACATTTTGGTGGAGTTGTATGTTCTTTCTTTTTCTTGTGTCTTGGGGCTTCAGACATGCTTCCTTAAGCAAAAAAATTACAAAAAAAAAAACCCCTCTGCAACCTGTTACAGGTGGGTACTCAGTTGCTATAAATTATTTAAAGGCCAGACTAATGGCAGCTACGTTATTTATCTTCTTTAATTTATGGACTTGGATCTACTAAGGTTTAATCAGAGTGGTTTTCTGTTCCTTTACTGCCCTTGGAAATCATTCACTTGGATAACTTGTCACAAAAATAAAACTTCCTTCAGGTTCTCATCATGTACATTTATCTCAAAGTTCTGAACACCTACCAGCAATCTCAAATCCCTGCTTTAAATTTACTGCTTAAAACCTAACTGATGTTAGGTTTTGTGGTGGGGAATTAAGGGCTTTTTTTTTTTTTTTTCAGCACACATTCCATCATCATAAAGGAGAGATTGGAGCAGGTGATATATCCTGAAGTGAGGTGTGTCCTTCAGGGTCCAGACTGGGCGTGCTGGCACCCTGATGGATCTGTCTTGTGGCTTTAAGAGAGTGCCTCCATACGTTTGGGGTTTTTTTCCTATGTGAGTCTGCCCACTGCCCACCCTCTCCATAAAAATCAGAAACCAGGGAAGCCCGGAGAACTGTTTTCCTAGGTTACTGTGAAACCCTCAGTTTGCAAAATCTTGATGAGTAAGGGTGTGCTTTAAAAACCCACTAGGATTAAGTGTTGCTTTTTAATATTTTTGAGACGTTTGATACTTGTCTGGCAGAGCTTAACTTCTTTGACCCTTCTTCCTTCTTTGTGACGCTGCCTTCCATTACCCAGGGAGCTCGCTTCAGTGTTTTGATAACTAGAATTGGATGCTTCTGTGGAATAAAAAGGGAATTTCAAGGCAAGTGTTCTCGCTTTACACTGCATCTCTTTCGCCAGAGATCAGAGTGCTTCTGCCACCCCCTGCTCCTTCAGGTTCAGAGCAGAGGGAGCTAAAACCTTTATTGTCCTCCAGGACAAGTTTTAAACTCCCTCCATCCCAGAAAATCCTCCTGCTTACCCCTGCTTTATTATCCTTCCCAGCATGAAGACAGTACAGTGAGCTGTCCAGAGGAGGAGGCTGGAAGATCCAAAGTAAAATGGCAATGCCCACCTTACAGTTGTACTCAATTCTCTTGAATAAAAACATGAAAGGCCGGTGTGTTGTCCAATAGAATCAATTCAGATCACCAACTGAGGCTGGCACATTTGAAATCAACCGTTTCAGAAGTTCCAGTTGGTTACTTTTTCATAAAATTAGGTAATTTCAGGTAAAATTGAGCACAAATCTCTTTAACAGTCAAAAGAAATGTTTCAGGTTCAAAAGTATCACCACAGCTTTCCCAAAAGTGGGAAAATTACGCTCAGAGCAAAACTGAAGTACTGCTCTTCCTCAGATCACTCTGGAATAGAGACTGGCAAAAAACACAAACCTGCACCCTTGACAAAATCAAGGGGTCCAACCTAATTGTGAAGGGCTGATGAAATCTTTCAGTCCTTTCAGTAACTTCCCAGGAAGGAAACTTCTGATGACAGGAAACCCTCCTACATGGCTTTTCCAACAGCAAGCCACTTGGTCCCAAGCTCCCTGAGCAGAACCTAGAGGCATGGTATGTCTTCCAAGAGTAATAATGGCTGATGACAAAAATAATCCAGTGAAAAATCAGTGTTTGGGATCCTTTCCTGTCTCCTAACAGTTGAAATTCCTGGCTTTTCTCTGTTCTCACACATAGAAGATCACTGGGTTGTGGACCCTTGTGGTGAATAGGTCTCTAGCACTGGGAACAGGGAAGAGAGCTGATCTCACCAGCACATTGAGGACTTGCACTGTCTTAAAAAAACAAAAGCAGCACTGAAAGGTTGGAGGAGAAAGGTTTTGGGTTTTTGCTTAAAACAGATTCCTATATCAGAGCCATTCATATTCATTTTGGTGGCAGCCAGAAAGTGGCATTACTGAGGCAGTTAACTTTTAAATCTAGTTGCTTTTGATCTTAATCATTAAAGGCAGTGCTTTTCTCTCTAAATATTCCCATTGAAAACTGTAGCTACTTGCAGTGCAAAGTATGAATTCATGTAACACAGGATCATTAAACTGGGAAAAATATGTTCAGCAAACTATCAAGCTTTTAATTATAGTTGTTACATTAAATTTCCACTCGTTTCCGAAGTGAGAGATTCTATTACTCTCACAGCTGAAGGGTAATGCCATAATTTTATTTTATACGGGAATAGCCGTTTAAAAATCACAAATACTGAATTGCTGTGACAGGCTTTGCTTGGGTAACGCTCTGCCAGCCAAGCAGGACTGTTTGACAAGGTGCACACCCAAATCCTGGAAACAGTTTGCAGCTGTAAGATGAGAGAGAGCTAAAACCTGGGCGCTGTTTTTCCATTGGGGAAAACCTTCCTTACTGGTCAAGCTCTTCTTTGCCCCCCCTCTCTCATCTGCTGGGGTTCAGCACACCCCCATGCCTTATGCCACCAGTGAAATTAATGGTCCAGAATATTTCTGTGTGTGGAATATCAGCTGGGTTTGAGCAGGGTAAGAGCAGGAGCCTTTTAGAAGGCTGGTTTTAACCACGCTGCAGCGGGCTCTTTCCAAGCACGGGTTTCCTGCCCAAAATTCCCTCTGGTCTTTAACACTCACCTTGAAATATTTACAGCAGGGATGGGTAGCTTTTATTTCCTGATAATGTACTGGCAGCCCGTTCCTAGTTACAGCAGAAATAACAGTGAAAGCATGTGGGGAAACCGTATTCCCTTTCCTAATAACAAATACAGTGGAATTACACTTTATAATACCACAGACATATTTGTTTATGATGCACATAAATCTTGGGGTGTGTTACTGGGAAGACACATGCAGAGCTTTTTTATTAAAGAATTCATATTCTGCAGCTGAACCTATTTTTTAAAAAATGTAATGCATTATTGTTATTATTGTTATTAGTGTTACTATTAACCATGTGTAGAGCATAGCCTCAGCAGTTCACACTTCTGCCTGGAACTCCTAAATTAAAATGACTATAGGGCATTTAATCTCTATTAACTATAGATTCATATAGATTAATGCTTATTTATGCATGTATATTCAATTAATTCCCAAACATTTGTGCTAATTTGCCGAAAAACCCACAGTAAATATTACTAGAAAGGAGGTCTTCAGTCTTGTAGCCCTCAGGGATTAAATATCACTCGAAAATGGACAAAGCACTCTGGTCCTCATCCCCTGAGCCTCTCTCCCTTGTCCTGCTTTCCACCAGGCTGCTTTTCCCCGGGTACGAACTGCTGCCCGTGTGATTTGCCCTCTTAAAACAATTGGGTCTGCACCAGAAAAGCACTTGTGCTATCACGAATCACTGACAGCTTTAAGAGCCAATATTTCAGGAGGTTTGGGCGAGACAGGCAAATACAGTCTCCTGTCAAAAATGTGAATTCCATCATTTTTTTTATACCGTTTTTTACTTGAAGGGCTGATGTTTTGGGGTGAGAAACACACGGGTCCTGAAGCCCATGGCTTAAATTCAGTCTGATTCAATCCAGGCAGTTCAAGTGTAATATTGAGACAACTTTTAGGGATTGCTTCGGTGTTGGTATTTTAGATTTAATGTGTAATGTAAAAAGCTACATTAATAATTCTGGCTTTTACGTGAAATGAAGAGGCAGTAAAACCCTGAAACATCCATTTCCTGGGATATCCTTGTATTAAAGAAGGCTCTCAGCAAAGTGTGAATTACTTGCGTTTTTTTTAATTTGTGGAAGATCAGCAATTCCAAAGCTACATTTAATTACGATTTTTGGAATTTATTTTTTTTTAATATTCTGCGAACTGCCCCCTTTTCCTTTAGTCTGCCAGAGCAGATGAGCTGGCAGAACACCATTTTGTTGGAATCACATTCCAGTGAAACATTCTGTATTTCATAAATCAGCATTTTGCCACAGGAAGCTGTTTCACTGGAGCAATCCAGGTTGATCAAGTAACAGGAATATAAACTTCATTTTCCTCTGCCTTGCCACTTTGCCATTTTGGAAGGATTTTTCCACCCATTTAGTATCAGGACAAATGGCTGAACAAGTAGGATGGAAGGAAAATTAAAATCCTAACCTCTAACTCGTTGAATTTTTTTCCATACCTTGGTCAGAAAATATTGGGAAGGTGGCATTATTTTTAATAGATTTAGTTTGTGGGGTTTTTTTTAAAACCAAAGGCTCAAATGCCAATTAAATGACTACATCAATTAAAAAATTAAGCTCTGAGATAAGGGATTCAGCCTTTTTCAACCAGAAGTGTTAAAATAGCAGGGATGTCACGTGCTGGAGAAGCTGAGCGTGTACCACACCACAGATCCCACTTGTGTTTGGGTGCTGTCTGGATGGAAAATGTGAACAGCAGACTGAGAGAGTGCTGGCAATTAGCAGAAAGAACAAAAACACAGAAAAGAGTTAGGCTTACAAACATTTAGAGACATTTTCATGGCTTGGCAAAGGATATTTATAATTTGTGCTTCTGAAAGGGAAAAAAAAAATAAAAATACTTGATCCATGGCTTTATTTCCTAAGGAAGGCAAACTCTGGGCTCTGAAAGGGGAAACTTTAGTTTCTCACAGAAGCTGTCAGGCTGGAGGGACACCAGGCTTGGTGCCTTTTGTGCCAGCCTCAACTGCAAATGCAGGAACTTCTTATTTTCTGCTCCCCTCATCAATGATAGATGCTGCAGCTTGAGATCAGAGCACTCCAGTGCAGGAAATGTGTTGCAGCAAATCAAATCCTGACGAAAGAAACCACTGCTGGGTGTTTTAACTAATGCACTGTTTTGCAGGAAATTTATCCTTCAATTTTCTTGTTAAGTTTGAAAATTAAATTCTTAACGGAATTAAGTAAAAATTGTTTCATTTTGTTTTCTCCCTGGCATTTCTGGAGAGAAATTCTCAACGTTTGTAAGATGTTATCTATAAAATGGTGTGACTATTTAAGTTATAAGTTAACATATTTAGAAATTTTGCTGACACAAGATGACATATTTAAATTACTAAATAGTCTTGTATTAGAATTTCACATGAGGTGAAAACAATTCTTTAGTACTTTGTTTTCTTTTTCTGCCTGGATGGGAAGAAGATGGGTCAGGAGGTGTAGAACATGGGAAATAAAAGCAGAAATTGAGGGGATCTCTGGCCATATTCATAGAAAAGACACAGACCCTGAGATTTTATTTGTGTGAGGATATGTATATAAAGCTGTAGGAGTGGATGGATAGATGGATATGTCTAAGGAATTGGAGCCTGACATACTCAAATATTTGGCTTTATACTGCATTGTGACACAGACGTGGACAGAAAATTCCTAGTTAATTATTGCTAAATAATTTAAGTCTCATATTTCTCCTTTTCTCTTGGATATTTTTCCCTGTTTCTCACCTGTTTGTCCATCCCTGCCTGTACCCACCCTTTTCCTGAGCACTGCCACTTGCACTTCATTTGAATAATGCCAGCAGTGCTAAACTGAGCTTTTGCTCTAAGTGTTCCTCCTGCTCCCATTTGGATGACAAAGGCATATTTAAAGTCACTTAAGTAACGCCGCTCCTGAAGGAGCTGCATTATAGATGGGTTCCTGGTAATGTGTTTATTGCTGCTTCAAGTGCTTTTAAGGCAATAATTATGACTGCTCTTGCAGCCTGCCCTGCCTGGCCCTTCTGCAAGGCTATTCCATCATTTCAGTGTGCTGTTTTCTGTTCAGGAAGCAACTGTTAGTGCTCCTTTTTAACTAATATGTGTTGTTTTAAAGCTCAGGTTAATGCAGGCCTCTTGAGGGGTTGATACAAAGCAGATGTGGTTTTTTGGCTCCTATGGATTCCCTTAGTGAAGCTAAATTAAATCAAGTCCCACGTGCATCTTGGAAATATACTCCAGTTTGATGCTACCTATGAGTTCAGAATTATTTTGGAGAAAGGATTCAAGGAATAAGTACAAATCCAGGAAACCAGTGCAAGCGTAGAAGGGGAATGTGTCACAAGTCAGTGGTGCTTGGCACAGGAGGTGAGCACCAGAAATCTCTGAATCTGGAAAACCTGCCATTTCTATATTTTAAAATGCATTGTGACCTTTTTTTTTCCCAAAATTAAGTTCTCCTGAGTTCTTACAGGCAGGATGAAGGATGATTTCTCTCCTTTTTTTTAAAAATTAATTTGTTGCTTTGTGGGATACTATACTTTCTTCCTTGGAGAAAAAAACCCCAAATATCTGAGACAATTCTGTGGTGCTTGTACGAAAAATACCAAATTGAACTCCCTGCAGTCATGTAACCCTACAGACCAAAACCCAGTGTGTTCTCTGGGACAGAAGGAATACCAAGGGAGTTTTCAAACATTCAGGAAAACCTTGCTAGGGACGTAATTGTTTAATGAATTCAAGAGTTGGAAAATTTGAGCCACCAGCATCTGTTTTCTGGCAAGACTGTATGAAACACTGTCAAGACCACCTAATCTTGAGTAGGAGCCTGGCAGATGAGAGAACCCCAAATCCATTATAATTCAGGGAGGGTACTCAAGACAGTCAATCCATCAGGGTGCCAAGGAGAAGAATGCAGGTTCTGCTGATGGCAAGGGAATTGTGGTTTTTAACTACGTTGGCACTGAAATTCTGAATGAAAGAACAGGCCCTGTTGAAACAAAAGAAGTATGAAACATTTTGTCTGATGTGTCTTGACAAGGCACTTGAGCAGTATTCAACACTCGAATTATTACAGAAAGAATTGGGTGCTTCAAGAGACCTGAACAAGGAAAATATTGAATGAACTGTCATCTCTGATGAAGCAGAATGGAGCAGGCACTCCCATTTTTAAAATAAGATTATTAAAGTTTTCATGTAATGCCTCTCAGCTGCTTTTTAAATTCATTTTTAAAGACTTTAAGGCCATCCAAAAGTGGGAGCTCCAGAACTCCACTTCATTGTGCTCTTCACTGTCACTCTCAAGTGCTTTAAAAGATGACAGAAGTGCCACCCAGCCTGCAGTGACTAATGCTTGGCTGTCCCCTCTGTGTTCCTGTGCTCACACACCTCCTGGGCTCAGCTTCTCCCTGGCCATGGGTGTGGCCACTTTACTGGCAGGGGCTTATTATTATTATTATTATTATTATTATGGTGTCAGGGTGACTGTTTTATCTCAGGACTGACCATTCTGCCATGCCTGGTGATGTGGCCCAGACATTTCCAGTAGTTTCACCTGAAAGCAGTTGTCCTTGGACAAAAATCAGGGATAATCACGTGCTGGAGAGATTGAGAGGTTGAGCTCAGCTCCCTGCCGTGCCAGTACTTTTTAATTCGGAATTGCCAGGAAAGATGCAACTCCAGGATGAATTCTTGTCTTTAAAACACTAAAATGAGCCAGAAATCACAGCCATAAGTGTTCCAGGCATTTTAATGATGGTGAAGGTCAAAGACAAGGTGGAGACTGTGGAAGTGAGGAGGTGTCAGAGATTAATCCAATTCTTATTTCCACTGAAGGAAGGGGACTGGAGCTCAGAGGGGGACACAGCAGGAGAAGGCAGACAGGCTGCAAGGAGAAGGAAACCCTGCAGCCAGCACGAACACAAAGGACATTCCCAAGCATGGCTCCATCATTTTGTTGCAGTCAGAAAGTCCAAGGATGCTCCCATCCCTATAGTGACCATCAGAGTGATTACACAAAGGGGAAATAGAGGTTTTAGAGATGGGGGCTGTGAGGTTATGGTGGTGCTGGGACAAGCAGTTTCTCCTTGATGACCTTATCAGCTCCAGCTGGGAGAGTGGGAGAAGAGAACAGGTGGTTCCTGAGTCCACCCAGAAGAAGATGTGTTGAAAGTCTAAATTCTAGAGCTGAGAGGAGGGTAGAAAGTGAAAGGCTAAAGCTTTTTGCTTCATTTGAAGTGTTTTTTTTTTTTTATTTGTTTTTATTTATTAAAGAGTAAAACTCTTAGCTTGCACTGTGCTCTTGCAGGGCTTTTGAGTTAACAATAGGATGTGTATTTGTGAAAGGTGTTGGAAAAGCCCTGGTGGCTGCGTTGAGCTTTTCCTGGGTGAGTAAATATTGTACTACCTCATACTATGGCAACAGAAAAAAAAAAAAATAAATACTTCAGCAAGTTCTTACTCCTTGTTTGGCTAATGCAGCCCTCTTTGTGCTCAGTTAAAAGGAAATTTTAAAGGTGAAAGCTTTGTATTTTTTCTGTGTGGCTCTCCCAGACACAGCAAAAAAAAAAAAAAAAAAAAAAAAAAATTTCCCGATTTTTGGGTTTTTTTTTTCNGGGTTTTTTTTTGCCAAATCACTGATGCCAGTTGCTGGTTGTGTACAGGTTACTGGCTGGGAACCAGCATCATTTACAAGTACACAAATGCACTGTTTCTACGAATTAACTGATGAATTCTTTTGCCTTCTGGAATCAAGCACTGAGATAATACCTTGGCAGGCAGGAAAGGGAGAAATTCATTTGCAGGGTCTCACTAAGCTCAAGACAGAACTCCACCAAGCTTGGAAAAACAGCTTTCTGTGACTCTGCTGAGTTCCAGTTAATTACTTAGCCAGACATGACCTTTTGCAACTTTTTCAACACCAAAGACTGGGAGATCTTCTGCGGTGAACAGAGCCCATAACATCCCTGTTCTCTGTGAAAAACAAGTTCCACTCTCTTTTAGAATTTTATAAGTTTAATAGAAATAGAAAAAAAAATAGACAAAGTAGGAGACAGAGTAAACTAAGCTTCTCGGCCGAGGGGGGACTTGGCACTCGCTTTGCCTGTCGCCTCCCTCACTCGTTTAGGACTTCTATCTTTAAGGAGCGCTGTGTTGAATATTCAATAGATGGTAATCAAATATTCTTTTTGATGGTTTAAGTATTTCTGATAATCTTATCTAGTAGATTTATTTTGTGGGTGTCTCTATGCAGTCTGGAAACACGATTGTAAATCTTCTTTTGAGGTTTTTCTGGTTCTCCTCAGTTAGATAAGAAAACAGAAAGTTTAACAGGTTTTTCTTAAAAGGGTCACAAGGTGACCCCCTTTCTATAACTTTGGGTTTGGGAGCTTAAGCGTTACAAAAAAAAACAATTTTACAGCCACCCCTCCCAAAGGCAGGGCAGCGCTTTGCCATCACTGAAATATCACTCTCCTAAGAAGTTGTTATTTTTGCCTCCCGAGCAAAGCTGCTGTGCTTTAGCGGAGTGAAGGCAGGTCCTGGCTCTTAATTGCCTCCTCCCCCCAGTGACTTGGGAGATTGTTCTCTAACTGGCTGTAATTATCCTCTCCTGTAAACTAACCAAAGTGCACTCTGCTTTCGGTGTTACATTCATTAGCAGGATTCTGCTCTGTGGGTTAATGTATGCTGGGAATGTCCAGTCTGTGGGAACGCGCTGGTTTGTGCAGCAAGCGTTTGTGAAATACCCTGAGGAGCAAATCCGTGCCAGGCAACTGATTGGAAATGAAATCCATAATGTTGAGGACGGAGTACCTACGGATGCTCAAAGCTGCAGGGTGGATTTATGTGTGAAACATTCACCTAAAAAGGGGAGATAAACTTTTTATTGTCCCTGAAAGAGGGGAAGGTCGGTTCTGAGCCTGTGCCTGCAGAAGATTTCGCCCCGCGGTTAGCGTTTGTGGCATGGTTTCTTCTGTGAGGTGAGGAGCGGATTTATCCTGTGAGTGGCGCTTTTGGTGTTTTTGTGAGGAAAGTGAAGGCTGCTAATTTGGCACTGGAGAAATGTGGGAAAGAATGAAAGCTTCCCTTTGTACCCTGGCTCAAACATAATGAATGAAAGAAGGCTCACCATGCATTGCTCGAAAAAAAAAAATTAAAAATGTCTGAACCCTAGCAGATGTTTTTTTCCTTGTTATTGTCTAGATATTCAGCAGTGTGGACTGGTTGGTTTTCAGATGGATAAATGTGTGCAGTACATAAATATAATTCTGAATGCTTTTAACAGCATCCAGCCCCTCCTGCAGCCCCTGGATGTGGAGCTTTCTGCTGTGTCTCCTATAATGAGCATGGAAGCGTGGTTGCTGTGCCAAGCACAGCTGGAAAGGTTTGCCTAGCGATGTTGTTGACTGCTGGATAGTAACAGAGGTGACTTGGGTTTTTTTTCCTGCATGATGAGGTGATTCCAGTGAGAACACCGCTCTGAATCTCCAAGTGTCTCTGTGTGGACACTCTGCTGGCAGTGGGGGCTCTTTAACCACTGCGGAATAGTCTCAGGCTTCCTTGGTGGAGCAAACCACGTCAGAAGGATGCTCTCAAAAAGGCGCAGGCGGGAAGCTATTGCTGAAAAACCTGTTTCACAATTGCCTTTTGAGTTAATTTCCTCTTGTGTACGAGCCCTTTCTCAGAGCATTTCCCCATGTATTTCCAGAGAGAGAGCACTTGATCACTGAGCTTGTGCACAGAGCTCAGATCTCAAAGGCACCAGGCACTTGGAGTGCCTGGTGCTCAGAATCAGCCCTGATGAGCATTCATATGCCTGGGTTGGCTAATAGAATTACCCCGAGTGTTCTGATGTGCAAAATCGTTTTAATTGTATGTGAGACTACTGCTCTTGCTGGCTATTTGGATACCTCAATGGTCTGGATGAGGAGGCAAATGAATTTAGAAATTGTAGAAACAGAAATAAGGGTTTAGAAATTAAACAGGAATATGCTTTTATAAACAAAAGGCTTGCTTATTGTTCTTGAAAGCACTGGGTATTTACAGCAAAACCCCTCCAGAATAAAGGCTGGAGAATGTGATATTGCATGCTTAGGGATTCAATTAATCTCTGACTATGATTCCCACATGTGGAAAATGACAAGAAATAACTGTCATGCTGTTGAGCTCTGTCTATTCTTTGCAAGTTGCACACATCTTTGAAAATTACTCTGAACAAATTTAATGGTGTCCCTGGATACTACAGATCAGGAATATAAGTGTAGAAGAGCCCCCAGTGAGTAGTCTGTGGGCCTTTCACTCGATATCAGATGGTTATGTCACTTGCTCAAGTGCATGCTGTGCTTCCACCCTGTCACTGGTAACTTTAAATGCTAGTCTGGTAATGCAAATTATCCTGCAAACTCTTAGAAATCACATGAGGGCTGTAACTTTTTCAGGCTTTTTTTTTTTTTTCCCTTTTGCTCTTTTTTTTGTTCTTTTTAAATCCAGTGATGTTGAGGTTTAAAAAAAGCAAGATGGTTGCTATCTGCTTTACAACAATAGTGAAAGAAATAATACAGAAAAGGCCTCTAGAAGCTATTATATGTATATATGTGCAACATATATGCCCCCACAGATACAAATCTGTAAGTGCATCTCTGTAAGTGTGTGGGAAAAATGGCTTTTAATCTCAGGTTGTGGTTTATGTATCTGCTGGCTGCACGTGGGCACTTTCAGCCCTTACCAGGAAAAGGAGCTTCTCATCTTTTCCAAGCTTTGTCTCCTTTTAAACACCCATTAAAGCACATCCACGTGCCTGGGATGGTACCCCCCCCAGTTCCTGCCTTACCTTCACGTCGTTGACGTTCATCCTTGTCCCCTCCTTCCCGACAAAGATGTCGTCTATGTCCACCAGAATGTACCTCTCCAAGGAGAGCGTGAGCTTCTTTCCCGACAGGAAAGAGATGGCATCGATGAAGACGAGCTTGTGGAGCCAGAAGGTCAGGTTGTTCCCAAAGAGGACTCTCTGGATGCCGTCGTGCAGGCCCAGGTCCTGGACGACAGTTGCGTGGAGGGCAGCCCTGGGCAGCGTGGCGGGGCTGGGCCTGGCGGGCTGCAGCTCGGTCAGCAGCACGGGCTGGTAGGTGGAATGGTTGAACTGGAACACGGTCCAGTCCTCGCCGGGCAGGGGGCCCTTCTCCACCCTGGGCGCTTTGGTGATGCGCAGCAGGGGCGACTGAGGGTTCACCACGCAGTCTCTGAGGGCCACGTTGTTGTACAGCTGCAGCGGCAGCCCTTTCAGCCTGGTGCTGGGGGAGCTGTTCTCGTTGGCTTTATGAAAACCAATTATGCTAACACTGTATTCCACACAGTATTTTTCCAGAAGCTCTCTATTCCACGAGTCCATGGACACGTACTTTAAAATATTCTCATATATAACGATGGTGTACTTCCCTCTCCCGTTGTCCGTGAGGGGGGGAATGTCCCCCTTGGCTGGGGCGATGACCATGTGGTACTGAAACTTGCTGGACTCGAGGATGGCTACGATGTCTTGCCCCAGCTGGGAGTACTGGCTTTCCACGAACAGGAGCACGGTGGGATCAGTCCTGGAGGGATCAATTGGCTTAGGTGTTCTCAGCTCCGCAGACCTGTAGGGCAGAAGTTTGAGGTCCTCGCACTCCGCCCGTCCCGTGGTTTCCACGAGGGCCATTTCCTGCTTGTAGCCAGTGTAGAGGAAGTAGGCAGAGATGACGATGCTCGCCAAGCAGAAGGTGGCCAGGAGAATGACCAGCATCCGGAAGCTTCTGCGGAGCTTCCCTATGAGATTCATCTTTCGCAGGGCTTCCAGCTCCTGCTGGGCTTGCTGCTTTTCCAGGTGCTCTTCCTAAAGTGCCATAGGAGTGAGGAGCTGCGGAGGTTCCCCTTCCAGGACGTTCATGTGACCATTGCAGTGCATTTACGAAGCGTTTGGGGAGGCTGTAAAGCTGTTGGAGCGGGAAGTCAAAGGATCTGGACGGATAAATTGAAGGAGGTTTTCTCAGAACGCAGCAGCTGCCAATAATCAATGAGGAGGACTCTTAACATTATCTGCAACAAGAAGTAAAAGAAGAGTAAGTAAAACAAAAATCCATAAAGCAATTAAAAACACACATTAATAAGGCCGGTGATTGATACTGGTAATCTGAGTAAAGGGGGAAGTTTCTGAGTAGCTCAAGGAGCACTCAGTGTCACTTGCTTTCTCGGTGCATTAAGATAAGCTGCATTAAACAGCTCCCCTGTGTTCTTAGGATACAGAAATGAACTCTGAACACGACTTTCTGAAGATGTGCATCTACTTATTGGATTTTCCTATCTAAAATGCATCGTTGCTATTGCAAATGGGAACAATGGAATATTTTAGGGGCAAAACTGGGACAAAGTGAATCTTTGTTATCTATGGGACCATGTTCCACGTCAAATTCAAACTGCATGAGGAATAAATTCTGTGCTGGATTGGAAAACTAAAGCGACCAAAGTGAAAGACATGGCAGGAGTCTAAGGAAAGATTTGTAGGGCTTTCTCTCCAGTTTCCACTCTGCCCTGGGAGAGATCAGTACTTCACGGTCTGGTTTAGGAACTATAAAGATCCTGTGGGGATTTTCCAAGTGAATGAGCAGCCTGCTACGACTGCAGGGTGCAGCTGTGCACGGCTCTGCCTCCATCAGGGATCCATGGGAGGTGCTGTGTAGCAGGAGAAGTACCTCAAGGGAGCTGTTTCAGTGCTAGGTGGGCAAGCAGGTGTGTGTGCTGGTCCATGACACCTCCAGCTAAAGCCCTCAGCCTCTGGTCTGTCCCTCTATGGGTGAAGTACAAGGTGCTTAAACCTCATTGCTCTGAAGCCCTTGTGCAATTCCTGGCAGTTCTGCCTAAATTCGTGAAAAATTGCCATTGGTAACAGTAAACCCTGTGATTCAGAGGCAGTTAAAGCTAACTAAATAAATAGCCCCTGCTGCTCTATGGATTTAAGTAGGAATTAACATCTTTCTGAATTATTTATATTGTTTGTCTATTGGAACAATGCGAGACAGTAAACAATGAATGATTTTGGAACTGCGGGGAAGAAATGCCTTTTCCAGGCAGATACTTATCAGTTGACGTGTCCTCCTCCATTAACTCAGATTACACTCTTGACTTGTGTTCTGAAAACTATTCATTCATCTTAAGGTTTGCACCTAGAACTAGAAAATGCTTGTAAGAAGCATTTAGAGAGCGGGAGTTGTTTTCTGAGACCATTTGTGACTCTGGCAGGTTCAAGCTCTTGTCTGTTTTACCTTCCTCAGTTGGAAGCTTGCAAAGAGATTGATACCCCTGGACTGTGAGCTGTTCCAGCAGTGACCCTGCTGTGTCACACAAGTGGCCGAGAGGGGAGCCAGGCAGGGACAGAAATAAGAAACCTCTTCTCATTTAGTCCTTTCTTACGTGTGAGAGAAGAAATAAAAAAAAGAAATCACAGCTACCATTAGGAAATTGAAGTCATCCTGATAATCTTAAGAGTATTTGCCCTGCTTTGGCGCTTCCCTTGTTCTGCAATTGTCTGCTTGCTGGGATTTCGCTTCTTATTAAACCTCCAATTAAGATTTCCTCAAAAGATAACGCTGGATCAAGCGCAGCATCCTCCGCGAGACTGCGTTGGAGTTCGGGTGACATTGATGAGTCACTCAGCCCGACTCCGAGGGTTTGTCAGATCGGGGCTCTCCGTGGGAGGGGCAGCCTCCAGGGCTGGGTGATGTGTCCCCCCCCCCCCACAAACAGCTGATTCCAAAAAAACTCTTCGGTCGGCACTAGACAGGCAGGTAACTTGGAAAAAAATCTCGAACCTCCCCCCTCCTCGGGCTGTGCACGGTCGGCTTGCTTTGGGCACTAGAGGGCAATCGCTTCTTGCTTTTGCGAGGCGGCACCTGCTCTCCCCGGCTCCCGAGCACGCAGCCCTGCCTGCGGCCGCGCTCCCGCCAGAAGGCTTCCAAAATCCCCAGGGCGCGTCAAACACCTTAATTAAGACTCCTATGTTTAAAATTAAATAAAAGCCAGGAGTTCTGCTCTAGGAAATGTGCCGCTAGATCACTCTGGGTTGCTTTGCAAACGTTTCAGCGTCCACCTGTGGCACAAGGGAATAGCGTGCGGGAAGACCTAAAATTGCACGGTTTTCCCTCAGTGCTTGGCCATGCTGGATCTCCTGGATTCCTGTACTGCGAGCTGTCAAAAAAATAAACTCCACGAATATTATAGCTTATATTACTAAAATAGGAGAAGCTCCTGACTTTATACCAGTCAAAACAAAAGGATGGTCTTTCATTCCCAAGAATTTCCTCCCAGTAACACAGGTAAAATCTCATTGAGATAAAACACAAAGAATCAGATTTCATGTTAGCTACTATCTATTGTAAGTAGATGTTATAATTAAGTGCAAGTATTCCCACTTATTGAGATGTGTAATTATATAAGATTGATAAAGAATTTAAACTTGCATAAGGAAGCCTGGCATTGGAGCAGACCTTTTCTAGTCTGCACATTGTTTTTGGACTGCTCTGTTGAACTGATTATACTGTTCAGTAAAAAAAAAAAAAAAAAAAAAAAAAAAAAAAAAAAAAAGGTGTGAAGTAATTAAAGGTTATGAAAATAAATCAGCTATATTAGCCATTAGTGGAACTTTCTCCAAGGCATAATTGGAAGTTAAGTGCCATTTGTGCCTTTGAAACTCTCCCCCTTAAAGTTCAATAGCTTTATATTCGCTCCAGAATTCAACTATCTTCAGAGAGTTCCTGTGCTGGATTAATTTGAAAAAAACATGAAAATAGGCCATATTTCATAATTAGCGTTACTAATGGAGTTTCATTTTGGTAACTGATATTTGAGGTCCTGTGTTCCTGCGGTCACTGATGAACATTCATTGACTCCTCATGGGGGTAAAGCCCAAAGCTGGGCACATTTGCTCAAGGAATCAAGGTTACATTCACCCAGAGCTGGTCCTTCAGTAGATCTCGTCCATTCAGCTGATTTCCTCAACGTGGGGCCTTTCCCCAGCAAGAGCAGAGCGCTGCAGTGCAACTGCGTTGTGATGTCAGAGACATCTGCAGGGACTCTAATTTTTCTTTAATTCAGGCAGCTGAAGAAAAATGGAGGTTTAAAAATTGCTGCCTCCTTGCTAAATAACACTTCCTGCTTGCCCGCAAAAATGCGTCTGATTGATGACTAAAGCGTGCCGATTTTGAAGATGATTGATTGGGGGATTAGGACTCGACTATTTAAAACCGATGGCACGACAGAGAGGAGAAACAGCCCCTTATTAATGCCATGTGTTAACTGTGCATCAGGAATTAAAGCTGGCTCCCTCGTGGGCCAGTTCCCACGGGCACAGCTTCCCCCAGGGCTTGGTGCCTGAACAAGCGCACTTGGTGTGTGGGCTGGGGGAGCTCCTCTTACCTCTCGTCGTGGGTAGGCAAAGGATCTCTGAGCTGCCTGAGCTTATGGAAAGCAGAAATATTGACCTTAAGCCATCAGCTGTGTTCATTCACCCTGAGGATGGAGCTAATGGACTTGCCATCTGCAGCGGGTCCAGAGCGTGTCAGTGCTGAGCAGAGGGAGCGGGACCCTCGTTGTTCCACAGCAGTGTGGCCATTCCTAATCTCCTGTCTGCACCAGAGTGCACTGCTGGGAGCAATTCACCTGGAGGCAGGCCAGAGCTTTCCCTCCCTCATTCCGGCATAAATCAGAAGTCAGAATGTCTTTATTGTCTATATATAAAACTTCCCTTTAGGCTAAAAACCTAATGTAAAGCCTTTCCTCTTTTCTTTCCTTTCTAAGCTTGTATGACTCCTGTCACTTACTAGCAGCCCAATGAATCATGATGCTTGCCTTGCTGCTCCTTGCACGGGACTCCTCATTCATTACAGAAACAAGCAACCTGATTTGAGTGATAAATGACTCCTGGTGACCATTAGCAAAAATTCAAGGTTTCTGTTCACTGCAGAAGGAAAAAAGAGCATTTTTCTTTCTCTCAGAAAAGTTTCCAGGAGATTTTTTTGACTGGGCTCACAAAACTTTGAAAGTAACTTTTTTTTTTTTTTTAATTTTTTTATTTTTTTAATTTTTTCCCCATACTTAACAAAGCAGCAACGTGCTTTGTGTTTGTAAATGTGGCTTTGCTTGAGAGGGGTGTTGGCACCAGCTTCTCATAGCACATCACAAGGTATTAGAAAACTCTTTTTACCTAGGATGAGGCCAGCTTCTCAGCTGAAAAAGGCTGTTGCAAACTTTCTCGCTTCTATTTTATCATTTCTGAGTGGAGAGGCTGCTCAGTACTTTCACCTCTTTTGTTTCTTTTCAATGCATAATCATGTGTAAGTTAAACCCCCAATTTTTCGGTATTTTCAGCCATTTGATCGAGTCTGTAGCGCACGTGTAATCTTGTGTGATTTCAGAAAGCTAAATGATGCCAGAGCGTGAAGTCGATAATCAATGAATACAAAGCGAAGGGTTTGAAATACTTGTGCACTTGATGAAAGCTGGTGTGATTTTAGCATGAAACAATACTTGGAAGGGAGCTGTTTGACCCTTCTGACTTCTATTTCTCTTTGGCTTTAAACTTTTCCAGATGATTCCAGAACGCGGTGAACAGGCTCCCTGGTGGAGCAGTGGCTGGAGGGTGATTTGGAGATGAGTTTTGCTCACAGGGATATTGTCACACGTGTGCACACCCATGCACATGATGTGCATGCACATCCTTTGGTTCCCCAGCCCATAGGTGACATTTAATGTTGCTTAGCTCCTAGCAGAAATGTGTTTTAGGACTTAGCCAGACCACACTTCTGGTTGAGTGTTGCCTGATGTTCAGCCTCACTGCTTCCTTCTTCTGAGCCATTAGTTTCCAACAGTCCCACGGTCATTTGGACCACCCAGAAAATCCCATAAATATCCCATCTGGGATGTTTCAGTGAGGCTTCCTCCAAATGGCACAATTTATGGATCTCTAACACATCAGTACTTCTGAACGTAACGAGTAGTTGTAATATTTCCTCAGAAATTTCTGACTCGTGCTTTCCCTGGAGTGTCAGGACTGGAAGCCCTGAGAAATCAGTAATTTAGGTATAGTCTGAGGAGAGCCATGTATGAAGAGAGAACCTGTGTATGTATTTTTTGTTTCTTGAAAGAGTGGCTCTAGTGATCACCACAACAGATAAGTGTTAGTGACCACACTCACCCTCTGAGCAGCTCCAGATGTAGTGTGGTGATACCAAAATTATCACAATACACGTTATATTTTGATGTCACCAGGCAAAGCATCTTAACTTCGAGGCCAGACTTAAAATAATTTAATGATAATTTTAGATGCACCTACTCAGTGCAGCTTCTAGTAAATGTGCCCATCTGGCATGAGCGATGGTATTAACATCTACCACTTCTCACCAGTAACTCACCAAAAACTCAAAAAGCTGAATAGCATTAAAGGGTACGAGCCTGACTTTCCCAAGGTCACTCAGACTCCCGTGGCTGAGCTGGAAGCAACAGCCCCTTGCCCTTGCACAGTGCCCTTCAGCAGCTGTTTCCAACCCTCATGGCATGTGTAGGAAAGTAAAAGGCAGAAAAGGTGGTGTTGAGAGATGATCTGAAGGTCAGCAGCTTGGTGCCAAAGCCATGACGACAGAGCCAAAATGTCACGGCAGGGAGCTGGGCCTGCGATCACAGACGTGTGTGCCCTGCAGGACTGACTCCTTGCTTTGCTGTCCCGTTGGGATTAATGGAGAGTGCAGGTGAAATTTTCACTCTGTCAGTGCCCCAGCCCTTGTGAATGGAGGTGGGGAATAAAAGCAGCCTTTGCACGGTGTTCTGAGGCAGCCTACAAAACACTCTCCCCGACTTGATGCAACAAATCTCCTGCTCTCGCTTGGTTAATGGCTCTTCATCACTTTTCAATTCATAGTTTAATGCTTCGATGGAAGCCAATTTGAATTCATTTAACTCTTCAAATAAAACTTTTGTGAGATGCTGTATCAGATGTTTTATTACAGCCCATCTATTCTGGTACTGTTTTCCACTTTCATAAGGCTGTCAATTAGCTATCCAGTTCCAATAGCATGATTTGTGTTGTGAACTCAGCTGAGAGACAACGTTTGTGCAATAGAATGGCTGCCTAACTAGCACTCCTTAAATTCAATCAATGCACTAGCCAAACTGTACATGTTGTTTGATTGGGTGGACAAGCTAAGGCATTAAAAAAAAATAATTGTGAAAACCCTTTTTTATAGTTCTATTAGCAACCAAGCAACTGTGGATTTTCTGCATTGATTTTGAAAATTTACCAAGGATTACAGATTTGTGGGCGATTGCTAAAACTTTACTTTTTGGAGGTTTCTTACACACACACAAAAAAAGATATATAGTCCCAGGCTCTGGAACAGCCTCTTAGAAGAGAAACTATTTGGTCTTTATGCTTTTTTTTTAAAGTAGTTAATTGTTTCCCACGCTTTCTGTTGTCCTATTGCTTTTCTGGGAGCTAAAAATGTTTGCCACCGTGTGAGATAATTAAAATGTGTCCACTCTTATAGCAATGCCAATATATTTCACTGAGTAACATGTTTTGTGGTGTCTGTGTCCTGTCACAGGGACTATTTGTGAGAGAGTCAGATGTGGCCACATCTGTGCTAGGAATTAAAAGGAGGCCACTGACTTATTTCAGAGGGACTACTGCTGTCACATAGTAAAGATCTATTGCTACTGCAGAGGAAGTCCATTGAAACCCAGATAACAAAGACTTTGTGCTTAAATCTTTAGTACAGCACATTTGCCACATGAAAGTTAAACAGAGGTTTGTTCCGAGTTTGCTCAAGCCTAGTTCCAGCCAGTCAGACACAGTTTCCAAGCTCTGTATGCATTAATTCTCATTATAACAGCTTCCCTTTATTTGTTCTTTCAGTAATTTCTGCTGGATTTTCCCCTTTCCCCATCTTCGTCCTCACTGGCTTAAGGGTTTTGTTACCGTTGAGAGGATTTGGTAGAAAAAGAGGGAGAATACACAGAGTTTGGTCCCACCAACCTCTGATCAGAGCAGATGTGCGGGCTGGAGCATCACCCAAGCCACCAGTGCTGGTGACAACCTGGCAGGGCTTGGCAAGTAGTGGCTTTCAAGCAAAACAAAGCAAGGAGAATAAATGAAGCCAGGGTGACCCTCCACATGTGCCTCCTCTTTTTTTTTGTGTGTGCACTTCTTGGACTTCCAAACAGCTTCTGAAGGGAAAAATTCAGTCACTTCCACCTTTCTCATAAATACCTGCATTTACCACTGCTTTTATTGCATGGCAGCTCAAGAGCAGGAAGTTAAGTTTATATTCTCTCTCCTGTCTCTTCCTAGTCTTAGTTCTAGACTACGTTCTAGGCAGTCCTTCAAGAAAATTTTGAGTCTTAGTACCAGCCCTTTACAGGCAAGATGAGCTTTTTGTGGGAACCACTTAGGGCTGCACATCTGACTGTGCAGAGAACCTAGAGAGAGAAATTTGGTCATGTAACAAAAATACTACAATATCCAAGAGACTTTCCCTTTAATGTACTTAAGTATTGCAGACAAGACAGTCTGAGGAAGTTTTATGCAAGGTTATTAACACAAATTCAAATTCTTACCTTGAAATGAATGGAGGGATACTGTTTGCCTATCAAGAGGAAAAATGCTTTATGGTGAAAAGATAAGGCAGGGAGTAGAACCTTTGATTTCTGTCTCTGCCACCATCATGTTTTGCCCTCCAGAGGCCACTGATTTCTTTCAGTATTTCATTTTTCCTGTCTTTGTTGCGGGAATACTTACTAATCTTTTCTATTTTACATGGACAGTAGCTGTAAAATGCTTTATGATGATTCATGTTTGGTTCAGGTGTGTAAACGTGGATATTGCAAAGTGTACTTTTGGGAAAGCCAGCGCAAAATTCATAATTTCGTGCGCAGGCAAATGTGTTTGCTGTGCTTGCTTCCTTTTTCTTCTTTTTCTTTGTACCCTGGTTAAATTCCTTTGTGTTTGTTTCTGCCACTGCTTTATGGGGTTTCTCCGAGAGAAGCCACTTTGTCAGCCAAATGAAAGATCTCTTTAGAGATTTCTGGTGTGTCATCTGTGACCTATAGATACTGTTTTGCTCTTGGTTCAAAATATAAACAAATGTTTCCTTTCAAAAGATCTATTCTTTGTTTTGTCTAGATAAAGTCCAATTTGGAAATGCCACTAGTAGGATAAGGGTCCTGCTTGGGAATTCAAGGGATTTTTTTTGTTGAGTCACGCTGAGCTCAGAGACTGGAACCAGAACTAATACCATTAGAGCTCTGTGATGGAATAGAGAGGCTTTGATTAACCTCTTGCTTTCGTGAAAAATCTCTGTTTATTGAACTACTGAGGCATTAACTTATTGTTGACGGGGGAGAGTGTGGGATAAAAAAAAAAAATCCATATGTTTGTCAGTCTTTCTGAACATACTGCCCCTGAATCTGGCTGGAATTGCCTTTACAATCCTGTCCTCTCCTGGGGGCTGAGTGCATAACTCTGCCTGGTTTTCCATAAGAATCTCCAGGATGTGTTGTGGACAAGGAAATCCAGCCTGGCTTTCTGGGTTATGGAATATCTTGTAATCCATAAAGCTCAGTTTTAGGTAACATATACACAGAGCCTTTATTTCCTGCCTGAACACAAATATTTTTTCCATGGAGGAGAAAGCCTTTTAGGAGGTCCTTCAGTTAAAAATCTGACTATGCAGAATGATTGCCTGTGATTGATGCAGGCACATGGAGCTTGCACCAAGGCTGATGGAGAGTTGGTCTGATGGGAACCTGTTTCGAGGCAGGCATGGCTCACTTTGCTTTCCACATGGAACACTGCATATCACAGAATTCTCTTTATCTTAAACTGTGAGTTTTGAGGTCTAAATAATAGTACCATGCCCTTCTGCAGGTGATTAATTCACCAGGATTCTGATGCACTGTTCCACCCTAAACAGCAGGACCCTATGGGGGTAGAATAGTGAAGACCTAAATAAAATTGCAAATACACTCTACAGAGTAGCAATGGATAAAAATGCCCTCTAGGAATATCAGCTCTTTAGGTGGGTAGAGAATTACAACAGGTAGAGTGCAGGTAGTCTAGCAAAATATCAAGGCTGAGGGCCCTGCTTTTCTTGGTTAAGATTAAAACTCCCCAAGAAGCTGTGAGGGCTTTAAAATCAAATGTGATCAACATGTTTAATTTCTGTATCTTACCCAGAAGCCTAGAACAGTGCACTTTCCTCTCATTTTCAAAAATTTCTCTGTGGATCGCTGACCACCTGCCCTCCCCTCTGGTGGTTTAGGGGGCGATCTATATCCCAGTGAGAGAGAATAAGTTCAGGAATACCCTGAGGGTCTGGAACTTGAGCTCTGGCCTCCTCCTTGCACAATATGGTCCCATGGAAAAGGACAAGAGGTTGGCTAAAACAGCCCCTGAAAGCAGAACACAGAGGAGGTGGGTGCATATTTCATGACAGCCTGCTTTAACTTTCCAAACAGCCGCCTCTTTTACGGCCAGCAGCTACTATTAATTATTTATCAGAACACTTATTTATACACTAAAAGCTAAATGCAATCCTTTCAGTGGAGCCTGGCAGAGTGCGGGCTGGGATAAGTAGCTGTGGGTAGCCCTTCAGGAGGGGAAGTTTCGTGCAGAGCTCTGCTCAGGGAAGAGGCTGTCCACATTATTCTTTTCTCTGCTGTTTGTGCCTGGTAATGATATTTACACATGGGAGATGAAAACCCAGCCATTAGTAAGCAGCTGTAGGGGTGTCAGCCTGATCTCCCTTGGCCAGGCTAAGTAAGCCAAGGACAGGTCTTATGTCACCAGCATCCATGGAAGTAGAGGGAATCCCTTCCTTTTTGCTTCCTTCCTCATGGAGGAAGCCCACCCTGCCCTGGCTTCTACTTCTGTATTTGCTTTGGCTCTGTAAAAGCCATCCTTGCAGCAGAGGAGGGAGGATTAAGTTGCTCCCTTTGCCTCCACTTGGGGAGAGCAGTTGTGACCCTTTCTGTTGCCAGAGGGAAGGAAATAGGTTCAAATACTTCTCTGTTCCTTTCAGAATGGAGTTTAAGTGGCCATCCATTATTTCTGGTGCCAGTGTGTTTTCCTCATCAAATACTGACATGGTTTCTACACTGGTGTGCTGTTGCCATGTAATTCTGGTGGCATTGCTGTTTAGGTAAAATATTATTATTTTTCTATAGCAACTGTTAGTTTCAGTGGAAATTCTGATTCCATTGTAATTATTCCTGACAGTAGTTGCAATAAATGTTTGGGATTGACGTGCCCGATTTTCATTTTCTTCCAGCAGCCGATGCTTTTAATCGCTCAGTTTTTCTAATTTAAATGTTGACATAGATGGAGAATTGATTCTGAATTTCTATCTAGCACTCTTCTGGGTGGCTTACCTTCGTGAGGGGCATTGCTTTTACATCTCAATAGGAGAAAGAGACTTGTTGCTGTGAGATGTGCATTCTCCAGCCTATGTCAAAATGGGAGACAGGACTCTCTGACATTCTACCCAATTTCCAACAGAGACCCTCCTTTTCCCTAAGAGTCCAGCCCTTCCACCTGCTCTAATGGTCCTCAACTGCATCCCAGGCCTGAGAGCAAGGGATCTGATAAACTGCCACCTTATGCTGTACTCCTTAACGCTTGCACATTGTTTCAACCCAGGCTCCCCTCGCTCTGGAAAGTGTGGAGAGCCCTTGGCTCACCCTGAGCTCCATGCCCTGTTCCCGAAATGACTCCCCAGGCTGGGCAAAATGCAGCTTTCTGCACAATTCCAAGTTAACCTTTCCTTCAGCCATCCAGGCCACAGCTCGCAGTGCCTTGCTGCTCTTAGCCTAGAAGTGGCTTTGTTCAGAAAAGCCAATTTTGTGGGTGTGGAAAGCAGTTTCTTGGATGCACCTATGAAGCTGCAGGAAGAGGGTTGGAATTAGATACTTTTTAAGATCCCTCCCAACCCAAAGCATTCTTAGATTCTCTGGTTATGGAACTTTGCGAGGCAAACACTTGATGGAAGCAAACAGCAGTGTACACATGCAGCTGAAGCTCAGCCAGCCCTATGGTCATAGAGGCAATCAGAGCAAAATTGTCTGTAGGATAAATCAGAATGATTTGGAACAGAAATTATACTTTTTTTTTTTTTTTTTTTTTTTTTTGGAATTTTTTTTTTTTTGGTAGAAGTTCATTATGTGGTTTCCTTTACTGTTTATGGAAAAGTGATGAATTTTCTGGGGACGTAGAATTAAATGCATTTTTTTTTTTAATCTAACTGAAAACTTATAGTCAGAACTAATAGTAACTCATCAGCGTTTTCTGTGCTCAGTATTGCCATGGGTTTGCAATGTATGGCCACATTTTCCTTAAAGTATCTCATTATACTGCTGGGATAATTCCTGTATTGCAACCTTAAAAAAAACCCCCCATCTTTACTATTAGCATATTTTTATCCTGCTCATAGTGAATATCATAGCTGAACTCTAGAGCAGCCAGTGATTCCTGCATGGTGCTAAGTCTGATCATGGCCATTACAAAGAGTGATACAGCAGATATCACAGCCTCTAAACACCCATAAAGTTTTAATAAGACTTCCAGAACTTGATAGTGTGAGTTTACAGGGTGCTCAGGCTGAAAAGGATTTGTATGTGGTGGGGGGTGTGTGTGTGTGCACAAGTGGTCAGTCACTGAAGCATCCTGCTCTGCTTAAATGTAACCCTTGGAATTTGATTTACTCTGATAAAATGCAAGTTAAAGGAGCATTTCCCCAGTCTCGCAGAAGAGAGTGGTGTCAACAAGACATTAAGATACTCCTGCTTTCAATTCTGAGGCTTTCAGACATTAGGCATCTCTCATGAATCCAAAAAAAATGGCCATCTTCTGGGGAAATGGCACAAAACCTAATAGACAGTCCTCAACGTCTGCACAGAGCAATGTCATTAGGAACATCTAACCCAATTGAGCAGATCACAGTATCTGATTGCTAAGATTCAGGAGAAAACTCGGAGCCAAGAATTTTCTCAGTTAAATGCGACTCGGCAGTTCACACCCCACCCCCAGCCCCTCCTTTAGAGCAGCATTTCCAAACGTAAGGCAGACAGTGCAGCTTGGCGGAGGGGAAAAGGTGCACGGGGAAAGTCTACGGACAGGATGGGGCAAGCCAGGGAACACCTGCAGACCTTGCCAGCTATTGAAACCTTGTGAACAAGGAGATCCTGCTGTCCTTCCACAGGCTGAACATCTATGGCAGGAGGATCATGTTTCAAACTACAGAAGAAACGGAGTGAAAATGAATTACTTCTCTTTTTATCTTGTTCTCTGAGAGCGTCCAAAGCTAGCAAAGGTAGAGCAACCTGCTACAGAGGGTAGGCAAGATTCTGCAGCATTTATTCACACGGAGGGAAGGAGGGAGGCTTCAAGCAACGTGAATGAGAGCCACGGGAGTTAGTAAAAAAACGACCTGGGAAATTCCCTGGGGGAAAGAGAACTTCATGAGCGTGGGGTTTCGTAGGAATGTGTGGTTACAGCAGTGCGGTGCTTGTAGGAAGAGACTTCTTCACCTCTAAGCATTTTCCTTCCCAGCAGCAGTGACTTGGAGCCCGTGTGCCAGCTGTAGGATAAAAACACTGGGCTGCTGCTGGACTCGGGTGCTGTAGGACCTGAAGAGCCCACACTGATTTCCTCAGTTTACCACTCACTACCTCCAACAATCCTTGCTTTCCACTCTATAAATGATCATGCTGTTTAAAAAAAAACCAAAAAATGTTGCTGACACATGTTGTTTGCTATCAAACTGCTGGAAGAGAGCAGATCCTGTAGGTTTTGGCTTCCTCACAGTACAGTTACTCTTTAGTGCATATTTAATGATCTCCATGGAAAGCTTCTACCATGTCATTTTAGTACAGTAGTTCTGCTGAACTTTGCTAGATGGTAGAAAATAAAAGCCAAGGATGTGGAGTAGACTATAGAAGAAACTGTATCCTCTTTCCCCCTCGCATAACTTCCCATGCTCTCCCTTCTGTGGCCTTTCATATATTTAGGTAGACAGCTGTTTCCCTCGCAAACAACATCCCTTTACATCAGGGGCACTTGCATGCAAACGTGGCAAAGACTATCTCAAACTTCCAAATAATCCTTGGAATGCCAGGCTCTAGGCAGCTTTCGGAAGCTTTTACTACGCTAGGTTCCAGGCAGATCATTTGACACACTCTGGATATTTATACCTGCTCTGAGCACAAGGCACTGTCTGTGTGGCTGTATAAACATATGCCCAGAAGTAGAGGTTGAGAAGCTGAACAATAGCTTACCTAGAGAAGAATTTCTCTTCCTAGCGTGCAGCACAGAGACATCTGCCTTTCAAAGCTCTTCACAGGGCTCCAGGTAAACTAGGGAGAGTTTTCAGTTGCCAGCAGCTGTCTGAGCGGCATGGCAGGAAGGCTCCGCTTGCTCCAGCCCCAGCCGCTGAACTCTACCGGCACAGTCACATCTCATTTATACCCAGCCTGTCCTCTTCAGAGCGAGCAGCCAGCTGGAATGATTCGAACCTCTGCTCAGCACGCCGTTCAAAACGCAGCTTCCTTCCCGGACACGGGGATTACGCCGGGGAGCCGCCGGAGAGAACTCTGGAATCAGCCGAGGAGCAGCTGCCCGCGGTCCTGCCGCCGGCGCCGCGCTCCCGTGTGCCGGAGTCAGCCTCCGTCCGTCTCCCGCGGATCTCCGGGAGCAGCGAGGCGGCTTTCGTGGGGCTGTGATTGGCAGGAGCGGCCGATTCCTGCCGCTAATCAACCCGCAGACTTTCAAGGACTCGGAGCCGCTCTGATGTCATTCCGGCCGAGGCGGGGGGGGGATGCTTGGCGAGGACGCCACGGCGGAGGCCAATTCGGAGATGAGCCGCCTTCCTCTCCCACCGCCCTGATGGATTCCGTGCTCCGCGAGGATTTGCATAATCTGTCATTGTGCGGCTGGACCACCTCCCCTCCTGCCCGCCCAAAATGCGGGAGGGAAGTGCCGCTTCCAGCTCCCGGTTTTTACACCTGGAGCCTGCGGCGGAAAGCCTAGGGGAAAGGAAAAGTTGAAAGAATCATTTTTTCTGACAGGAGGGTGCTTGTACCCCCAGTGCCCCCCCCCATCACCCCTCACCGTCTCCAGATGCTAACGGAGGCTTAGTAAAATCCCAGCACTGGAAGACTTTTTGGTTCCTACTCTTGTTAGGTCACCCTAAGATAAGATCACCTGGTACAATAAAAGGTGGGTTTTAGTGCATGGCCAAAATCAAGCAGGGGTCACTCAGAGAGTTTGCTACAGATGATCTCCTTGGCACCAGCAAATGTTCGGTGCTCAGAGGTGAAAAGTATTTTCTTGCTGCATGTGACACAAGTTCCACCTATTTGTTGCATAATTTCTTATTAAAATCCTTTATTTCATCCAGCTAGAGACGAAACCTACCCCCACAGCCAAGAAACATGATTGCTATGTGACTTCAAATTATATTACAGAGGCAAAACTAAACACTTTCTATATTAAAAGAATTAGATTTTATTCCAATCTAATTTTCAATTTTTGCCAGCTTGACATCTTTCACTCCAAAACTGTTCTTTGTACAATACACCTTGGAATTGAAATTCTGCCAATTCTGTGCAGCAAATGTGAGGAGAAAATAGTTTTGTTCAAGGAGACTGGGACAAACCCATTCTGAGATGATGAATGACGCTGTAAACTCAGATTTGAATCATAGGAGGGTCAGCTCAACCTTTCGTGTTTCCAAAACAGTGTAAATAAATGGTGTTCCATGCAGTTCACCATTTACATCCTTCAGCTGGGACCTTCTACATGAAGAGCTGTTTGCTCTCTGTGAATATCCAAGTTTTCAGGATGGTAGAGATTCCGAACTGGGGACTAATTGATTCCTTCTGGCTAAATTAGAAACCGAGGGAAAATTAAAATTCAAACTGTCTGAGTGGTTTCCTGCAATTTCTAATTACAAAGCACTTGCTGGGAGATCTTTTAAAAATTCCTTGCACCTACAGCCCAGCTCCGGATTTGGGATTTGTTTTCCAAAGGCTGTTGCGAATGTTGGGCGTGTGGATCTCGTTGCAACTGGGTGGTGAGGAGGTGCCACCTTGTACCCTGCGTGAGCACCAGAGCTTCGGTCAGGCTGTAAACTAAAATAGCCAAATTGAGTTAGAGACTCTCTTCCCAACACGAGGAATCTTCTGGCGCGGTTTGTCCAAAAACTGCCGGAGCTTCCTATTGCTGAACTGATGGTGTGAAACGAAAAAGCCCAGCTGTTTGTTGCTCTTTGTACTGTTATCCTTGGCTCCTGGCTGCACTTGGAGCACGGGAGAGGCGTCTGTGAGCGGGAGGGTTTGGCTGTGGGACAGCTGTGCTGCTCCAGATGTGGTGGGAGCAGCACTGTGCCCCTTGGAAGCCACCACCACAGATGTTCCCGGGCGGGCCAGCGGTCAAGTGGTTGCACAAACTGTTGAGAGTGTGTTTTAATTCAGATGCTAAAGTCATTCTTTGAACTGAAATCCTTGGCTTGAGCCCTACCGTGCTGGGTGAATTCGGCATGAAGGAAACAGGGCTGTGGATTCACGCTGCCTCCGGAGCTGTTTGCTCTGCTGGTGATTCATTTTAAGTGCTGGATCAGGAGGATGACTGTGCCAGGGTCTGCCCTCATGAGAAACGTGTGGGAATCTGTTGGCAGAATTGCTCCAACTCCGTGTCACAGAAAGAGCACACCAGCTCTTGGGAGAAAAGAGTGCAGTTTGAATTTTCGCTTCCCTCTCCTTTGGGTAGTAGACAGATTTGAACTTTTCCAGCTCAGTCACAAAAGCAGTCGAGTTACCTAGAATGTCCTTCTGATCATGATATAATTCTCAAGCTCTGCTTAAGGGAGAAACAGACAAGAAAGAAAACAGGACAGCAAGAAACACAAGTTAAGTGTGGATGGAGAGAAACAGGGAAATAAGATAAATTCTAGTAATAAAATACTGTATTAATGAGACAGTGCACTTATGCTGAGATCCTTGCCACAGGATGTATGTTTTTCTGGCTCTTAACCTGCAGCACACATTTTGCACTAGGTGGTGTACATTATTCTGTGCCTGTTAATCCTCATGTGGTTCATTTCCTCCCTGTAGAGGTAGGCAATCACAACAGCTTATCCTACTTATTTTGGTAATGCAAAAAGTCTAGATGAAACCTACCTTTACTTTGCCCAAAAAGATTTTCTGAAAAATGTGACTTTCTGTTTTTGGAACTGTGAGTTTGATGGTGGTTTGGTGTTGTGGGTTTTGGTTTTTTTTTTTTTTTTTTTTTTTTTTTTGGTGGTTGTTTGTTTTATTGCTTTGTGGATTTGGTGAAAGTAAGTGTTGTCGTGTTCTGTCCAAATCTTCTTGCAGCTTACGCCCCTATCACTACAATGCCTGTTCACATTTTTAAAGTGTTCATCTCCACATCACTAGATATGGAAAACACAGTTCCTGCAGTTCTGTGGTTAGAAACAGAGAGTCCTAGAACCATTTAGGTTGGGATAGACCTTTAAAATTACGGAGTCCAACTATTAACCTAGCACTGCCAAGCCTACCACTAAATCGTGTTCCTAAACATGATGCAGAGTAAGCAATTCCTCTCAGAAATTAGTGTGCCAACACATGGTATCTCCCTGGTTCACTCTTCCTCACTGTCTGAAAACTTTGACTGGAGTATCAGAATCAATGTTCTGCTGCTCCTGTGTTGAGTTTCTGTTGCCTGGCTGCTCCCAGTCTCCCCACCTGTTATTTCAGTGCTCTGATGACACTGGAATAGGCACTAGCTATTTCTCCTCTCACAAACCCTCTCACAGCACCAAGGCTGCAATACACAAACCCTTTTCTTTCAGCTAAAGACACGTTTATGGTCTTTACCAAAAGAAAGACGGCTTTTGACACTGAAGTTCATAATGAGTTTAAGAGAACCAAAAAATGACTATTCCTGCAAGAACCAGCTTTTTCTTGAGCTGTGGAGACTCCCTATGAACCTCCCTGTAATTAAACAGCAGTGTGTCTTATTAGACACACAGAGCAGTTCCTCAGATGGTGTAAATTGTCAAAACATCCATTGATTTCAGAGGAACTATGCCAACTTATAAGAGTTATAGATTAGTCTTAATTCTCCAGCAGCAACTTGAGATATGCAGAACTTAATTATACTCACATCAAAAGTGCAAGAAACATAAAGGCATACCAGAATGTGGTTCAGGTTTCTTTGAGCATTCATATATTTCATTAAGAAAAGTCTATTTTGTTTCCTTGATGTCTCAATAAGTCGTTAAGAGTTTTTCATCTGAATATTTTGGCTCTGGCTCATAATGTGTAAGAGATGTTGCAGAATCAGAAATGTCGGGATGAAACATGGATACACTTGGAGCTGAGTTTCATGCATTAGAACTCAGTTAAGGCATTCATGTCTTCTACTGGCAGTGCCTGCCTTGTTGTGGGTTATTCTTGTTTCCCAGATGTCAGGGGAGAATATGCTGCTAGTGGTCCACTTAAGCATGAAGTGCTGATTTGCAACAATATCAACAGCAAAAATGCTGCTCGGTCCTCAAGTAAAATTAAAAAATGTGACAGATAGCTAGATTCCCTGGCTGCTGACTTTCTCCAGCTATACAATGTCTTTTCCAGCTTCTATTATCCCCTCTTTATGTCTGGACACACTTGTACAGATGATAAAGGCAAATCAGTGCATACCAGTTCTGTAATGACCTTTATCTTATACTTTTATTCCTCTGTAAGATAACTTTGATATCCTGGTGTGGCTTTGTTCCTCCATGGCTTTGGATCTATTAGTTTCAGGGAGCGTGCTGATAGAAACTGATGTGGAAATATCTGTTAAACCAACATACATTCATTTACATCCAGCATTAGAGCTGCTCCACATATCTCTAATTACATTACTGTTTTATGTCTTACGTGCTTACTCAACTATGAAAATATAGATTGCAGTGTTTTAAGTACTCTTATTGAGATACCATCAAAGCAAAAAAAAAGAAGAAAAGAAAAAAGAATTTGTGCTTAATCCACAGCCTGGTCTCTGTTACCACTTCCCATGCAACACTGAGACAAGGGGGTTCATGATGTGTGAGAGAGACTGATGCTCTTGTGTATCCAGAAAGCCTTTTGGGCTCTGTCCCACAGTTTTCCTAACAGAATCCTTCCCAGGTTCTGCTTTGGCCTGAAGTAACAGACAGCTCCTGGGAAGTCAGAGGGGGTAGGACTGGAGCTTAGAGAGAGAAGAGCTTTTTCCCCAGGCCACACTTCAATCTAGCAGGAGAGACTAAAGCAGTGAGCAGATTTAAGCTCTGCTCAGCCCCCTTGAGATTTGTTGTTTGCACCTGTAACATGTGACACTGTGTAAGAGCCGTGTCCCCTTCAGTCTGCTTTCATGATGACTCTTCTTGTGACCTCCCTGCTGATAAGCAAGTCAGTCTAGTTTTGTAAATCCCTGCAAAAACAAGACTAAAGGCAGGTGCAGGTCCCATTCGTCCGACTGCCTCACCCAGAAAATCTGGCTGCTGCCCCCCCTGCAATGCAAACTGTCACAAATCCAGATCTAGGAACTCTGGTTGTGCCCCCATTTCCCCCTTTCTGTGAAAGCACAGAGAATCATTTGCTGTGTGACTCACCAAGGCTGTGCTTCACCAGAGACCATCACAGGGTTTCCCTGGCCCCCAGGACTGCAGGCACAGAAGTGCTCCCACCCTGTTGGGCACCTGCTCCCAGCCCGAGTTCGGGCTGGGCCAGGGACTGATGTGGCTGGTAACGCATTTTGAGCAGCACAGCTTTACTGCACCTGCAAGGGGCTCCTCTCCTTGCAGGGCTGGGCAGTGCTCTGCTGTTCCCCACGTGCATTTGAGCAGAGCCATCCACCAGCTCCTCCTGATGGTCTCCACCACCAAAATGCTGACTGATGATTTCCGTGAATTGGAGCAATTATCTCTGTGTAACGCCAACATTCTGCTGCCATGTCAGCTGCTTGTCTGAGCTGGAGCAGGGCTGCTATGATGGGCAGGGAAATGGGGGCTTCTAATAAAGAGCAATGCAGGCCAGCTGCTGGCAAAGCAATTATCACAAAGAGTGTCATCCATAAAATGAAGTGGTGGTTTACAAATCTCGAACCCAAGCATTTCTTCTCTGATTATTAAAAACAAAGGGGCTTGAACTCTCAGTTTGATGTATTAAGTGATTTTTTTTTTTTAAAGAAATTTTGAGTTAGTCAAACTGGAATGATTCATAAAGTAGCTTAATTAGACCAGAGCTCCAGTGGGAGTCCCCTTTAACATGTCTACAGAGACTCTTTTAATACTCTAATCCACTTCTGAATAAAAGGTGAAACCAGGAATGGTCGTTTCAAAGGAGGAACTACAAAGAAGATTTATCTTTTTCTTTTTTGCTCTTCTGTCCTTGCAATCTAGATATCAAGCTTCCATTGCATTCTAAGGATGACTTTTTTTCTAGGTTAGCTAGCGCAAGCAGAGCTTTTTATATACCATAATTTAAAACTTAAAAAACCCTCAAAGTGAAAAAATCCGTTACTAACGCACTCCCAAACTGGTATTCTAGAATTACTGTAATAAATGGATCCTGTTGTACAGTGTTTTGTTTCACCTCCTAGCAATTTTTAAAAAAAAATTTAGGTCATCCTATTATAATTTGTTTTTCCGCTTTATCTGGTGCTATAGGAGGCAGCCTCATGCTAATGCTCCAGTAGGGTGGGAGATCCTGAAATGGGAAATGGAAGTATGCCCTAAGGTCTATTTTTAGACTGATGTGACTAGGCTGCGCTTCAAAATAAAATTAAAAAAGCCCCACACAGACCTGGGTTCAGCAAAAGGGAGGCTAAAGACTTGAAAATGCTGTAGTCTGACAGGGGAAATCAAGATCAGGATGTTGTACTTACTTTGAACTGGCCTTCTTTAAAGATGTGAAATCTCTCTGCAACATCTGCTAGAACAGAGTTAATAAGCTAAAGAAATGCTTTTAATGTCTAACTGCTATTGATTCCCTTTTCTTGAGGCAGGGATTGCTTGCAGACTTCCAGCACAAACCTTAAAATGTCAGGATGGTAGCAGAAGGAATGGTTGGGTTGTTTTGAAGACGCAGTTCAATGTGAACAATGCCCAGTGATCGTGGCTCTCCAACCGTCTTTCGACTGAGGGTTTTTTAAAATGTATTTTTCTCATGGAAAGAAAACAAAGGTGACTTAATTAAAATGAGCAAAGAAAAACGTGGATGGGATAATCCAGACAGCACTCCAAGTGAATGAGAACTTGGCAGTTAACCATTGTACTTCTTTATCACGCTCATTCCTACTTTACTCCTGGAACTAATGCTCAGCAGGTTGCATTTGACCATTTCTGTAATGATACTTTGGAGTTGCATCTTTGCTCTCTGAAGACTTTGGGGCACTTTAGAAATAATATTCCAAATGTTGTTTGCCTGTTCACGCCAGTGATGTGGCTACTGCGTTGTGTGCACTTTAAGTTTTGTTTGTTGTTTTTTAGCATGACAGAAATGCTGACACACTTGGAGCAGGGCTTCTGTGAACTGAAATTATCACATGAAAGCTAAATACCAGTAAGTACAGATATCTGTTACAATTTGAAGTGCAGGCTTGAAAGAAATAAATTAAATGGTGAGAGGATAGTAGGTTGATTTCTCCTGGTGCCATAAAGCTTTTATGTTAAAGAGAGGTGTTTTAGGAAAGTAGATACTATGCTAAAAAAATTAATAGGACCACAGAGCAGCAGCGTGCATATTTCTGTTGTAAATCTATTACATCTTGGGCTCCCATAGAGGGCAATATTGTATAAAAGATAGTTTTAGGCCATGTATTAGGGGTCTGCCAATTCATCTGTGTTGATATATACCTTGAGGAAAATTGCTGTTACAGTAAATTTGATGGTGCATTTCCCTTCAGTCAGGCTGTGACTAATACACATAATAATGCACGCCAAACCACATAACAGAGCCTCGTTAAATGTGAAGGAAATTAATTTTGGAGGTTACCTAACTGTAGCTTGTAGGGGGGGAAAAGTCCCATTTTAGCTTACAATGTTCTGTTCAGTAACCGAGTCACAGCAAGTGTGCCCTCCTTTAACAGAGGTGCTTGAACAAACCCGTAAGAGAAAAGACCCAAGTTTGTGTTGTCTGTCCTGGAAACAGGGTTTGTGGAGAGAGATGCCTGGGGTACATGAAATCCTCTCCATTTCTGATTGTATCCTGTGTTTCTTCCCTGTGGGACACATGGGCAAAGTTACCATAATGCTTTCCTTTACTTTTGTGCTTTTCTGGTTTTGTTGTGTTGTCATCACCAGGCTCTGACTTCCATCTGTCTCAACCCCCTGGGTAGTTGGAGCGCTGAAAGATCCATGCCCCTCCAAACCAAGTTCATATCCTAAATTTCTCTCCTATCCTTCCCTACTGCCCGAAATCTCTCCTAAGTTATCTTGCTGAAGTTGTGGAAGTGCAGAGATGGTTAAATCCTTCTCATTAAATCTCTCTTCCAGTAGTGACACTAATGACAAGCCCCGCTGTAAATGCTGTACTCAACCCTGGAGCTCAGTCAGCAAGGCTTGAATCCGTGGCACTACTTGTTTCTCTGACTCTTTCCCAACAGAAGTGATCCAAGGAGCCTTACAGCAGATTCTTGTTGCTGGCATCTTGGAATTCTTCACAGAATAGGAAAGAAAAGTAACCACCAGGAACAGAAACCAGAGATATAAAAAGGAGTAGAAAAAAAACCCCACCTTTGTCCAAGACTTGAATATGGGTTACCAAGTATTTTGATGTATGAGTGAGTTTGGGTTTTTTTCCATTTTACTCTGAATTAAGTTTTCCATCCAGCTTTTGTACCTGAAGCCAGGTCCCCTCCTGGGAGTCCAGATGCATCTCTAGGGGCTCTCCTGTTGCTGATGTGGAAGTCTGTGCTGGCAGCCAGTGCCTTCTCTCTGGAGCCATATGTCTCATTTCCTGCTCTCTGCTACTTCAGGAATCTGGAAAGAGTGGGAAAGAGCAGGTTGTGGCTGGCTGTGCTAGTCAGGGTCCCAAAACAGGTAGATTCAATGAAAGAGAAGAATTACAGGAAACCCGCAGTTAATGTAAGTGTCTGTGCTCTGTAAATGACGATTCTCAGCTCTTAACTCATGTGATATTTGGCAGAGTGGGTTTTTCTGCACTTCTGTGGAGTTCACGTCTCATTAATTTGCACATTCAGTGGTTATTTAAAAGTGAGTTAATGACACCTCATTGCATTTGTATCCGTCAATATCTATATGATCCTTATTTAACGTGGAGCACGCTGTGGAGCGTTTCTCCACAGCCATTTCTTGGATTTCAATATTTGTATGTTCTCAACAGACATATTGTTTAACTCTGGTTAAATAATTAAACATTTCCAGCTCCTATAAACACAGTAGGGGAAAATAAACATTCCCAACATACCTCTATATTGCTAAATACAAGAATACATACATTAGATCCAAAAGAACAGATAGGAAGGAGCTCTGATAAATTTATTTGAAGCTTTCTAGAATGACATGAACACTTGACATTTTAAGTAACACTTTTTTCAATAATCAATAACTATCCAACACAGCTGTTCTTTGTATTGCTGCTATTTTGCTGCTAACAAGTCATTGGAATGACATTCCAACGCAAAATGTTTATGGAAAACGAAGATGAGTCAGTAGCATATATTGAAAACTGATGTAAGTCATAAATAGGAGTACTGATTATGGCAGTGGATCTGTCTTCCATCAAACAGGAATGAGGTGTGGAGTAAGGACATTGGTATGTTCTTCAGAGCTCTGCTCTGTATCACTACAGCCAATTTGCATAACCTCTGGGGTTTGGATAATCCCCCTGTAACCTGGACGTAGGAATTTTAGGTTCGTTGTAAAGCTCCATGATTTGAGAGGCTTTGCACATGTTGGTGAGGAGAATTATAACACCACTTCTAGAGCTATTGAAATGCTGCCAACAGAATTATTGTTGGAAGAGGAAGAGTTACCGATTGGGTTAGAAGTGGAAAACAACATAGTAAGGTGCATCCTAGAAGTTCAGTCGTGCAAAAGATTGACTGAAGTTGTAAGTTTTGAGATTTTTATGTCTCAGTGGTAGCAGCTTGCTGCCTCTCAGTGGTGGGGTTCTCCTCAAGAACTTCTCATTTTGAGTTTTTGTGGAACAATGGGTATGCAGCAAGTGGGAGAGGAAGTTAATATTTGCACGTAGGGTGTAAGAGTAGGGAATTACTTTCATTCTGCACAACCCTGGGGGTGTAAGCTCGTTTGAGGGCATTCCAGAAGCTCTCCTTGTGGCCCTGCCACAACGAAGCCACCTGTCCTGGGGCTCTGCTGGCACAGGGGCTGTGGGTGTGTGAGCGCCCCGGGGGACCCTGAGCACCCTCGGCCCCAGCTGGGGCCCCGCAGGCGGTGGGGAAATTGCGGGGCTGAGAGCAGCAAGCTGCGGGCTCTTCAGCCTCTCACACAGCAGCAGGGCTGGAAGCCCTCCAGGGCCCTCACAAGCAGAGCCATCACACTAACAGCCAGGTCTCCTCAGTCATTTCCTGCCCCTTCATCCCAACCCTTGAGTAGAGTAGGCGCTGAATAGGGCTGACAGGGACCTGGATTCCCGGGACAAGTCTCCAGCGTTCCCACGTTAACGAGGGTCACACACAACTGCAGGATCTGCAGTGGCGTATTTGGAACTAATTTTGTCCATTAGAGTTTTCTAGTTTGTGTCTGTGCCTGCTCAGGAGGGAGAACAGGTGAAAATACACTGACCAAAGATCCCTTGTCATTAACTGCAGTGCGGGGACAGTGAGATTCCGATTGTGTAGGAAACATTTCATTTCAGGATAGATAAATCAAAGCTGGAGAGTGTGCCTGGTGTGATACACCTCCCCTGACATCTTCTGTGTCCCTTGCAGTTAATGTATCAGCAGGAAAAACCACCCTCATTAAAAATATAATGGAGGAGGCAAAAGGCTTCAACAAAGATTCAGAATTAGAGTTCAAAAGTGTTCATTGATTATTATCCACGGCTTCTCTTGCTATGTGCCCACACGGGCATGCAGATGTTACCAGCTGGAGATGCTATTTAAATCAGCATTTCACATCCACTTCTCCAGGCACCAGGATCTTTTCAAACAAAGATGCAAATCCAAGACCAATCACGGTTTTAAACTCAGTTCAGGTGAACAGGAAAAGTCAGCAAGGTGCCAAAACACTGAACCCTTGGTCCCTCAGCTGTTCTGACAGAGTTCACATTATTTTGCAGACAGGGCATATATAACCTCAAAACAGATTTTTTTAAATCACAGTGGAGAATGTTTGGATTTATTTGATTTTCCTAGCTCAGCAGGAAAAAGTAGGTTTATTCTTGTGCCCACTGTGGGAACCAATTCTGCTTCACACAAAAAAAACCCCACCCTTCTTCTGTTTCAAGGAATTGCTAATTTAATTTAGAAACTAAATTAACTCCTCACCATTCACAATTCAGTTTTCTGTTTGTCCATGACCAAAGAATATTCACATAAAACAGGTTCATTTAATTGTAGTTCAGTACTGCCATACAGCTTTCTGTACTGATAGAATGAAGCAAAGTCAGCTGAAATAGGGACAGGTGTTTCAAACCCAGCAAGAAGATATGAATATGAAAGCTCTGCTATTAGAAAGCTAAAAGCTCATTTTCTCAGTGTTTAAACTCACTTTCTTGTGGTTGCTATGCTACCATCTCTGCACCTACTTTATGGAGCTTTGAACTATAGCAAAAGAAGTCTTTTTGAAAATGACGAGGCCTGAGCTAAACTGAAATCCAATGTGAGACCATCCTGTAAAATTTTTATAGTGGATAAAACTTTATATTTAGCAATATTTAAATTGGTTACTCTGAGGCTTCAGCTAGCCTTTTCTTCAGACCCTACTGGACTTTTTTTTTGTTTTTCCAACACTTTTTACTAAGTTTTATCTTTTACTAAGCTTATACTACTGGTGTTAACACTATCTGTTTCAGGAAATATGCAAGTTGCAGCTACTGATAACAGCAATAGCTGTTATACTCTTTAATATAAATGGAAATGGATCGAACTCTCAGTAAAAAAAAATAAAATATTTGCATAATGGGAAAAACCAGCCTGCATTCAGATGATCCATCACAAGAGGGCTAGGCAGGTACTCTGGTGTTCAGGAGGCAGAAAGGTAATACCAGGTAAATGGTCTAAAGATATTCAAGAGCTGTAATAAGCGTATTGGTGAGAGAAGAAATACGGCAAAGAGAGAGCGCCCTTCGGAAAACCAGAAAATACAGTCAGCTGTGAGCATAAAATTGTTGTGATGGGTTTCTTTCAAGATCACCTCTGCAACAACAGCCCTTTTAGGCAAACTACAGGTACCATTAAACCAGAAGGAAGGAGGGTCACGTGTGGAGGATGAATTCCACCTAAGGGGAATGCTGGTAGATAACTTGGGTGCTGCAGCTGGTGAAGACCTAGAGGGAAAGGGGATGAAGCTCCTACTGACCACTAGCAGGTCCTGGTTCAGCCAGGAAAGGAAGCATGGCATAGCTAAACCTCAGGTCCTAATGCAGGCAAGGAAGGAGAGATTATTGTTTAAGGCTTGGGCAGCTAAATGCAGCAAACATGAGGCGTTATTCTGCAGAGCCTAATGGCAAAGAGATGGATGGGATCACCTCATATGACTGACTTCACCTCCAGAGTGATTGTGTCTATGAAGTGGAAATATATAAAATTCCATACCGAGAGCTCCATCTCAGTGCTCTGAGAGCACCTTAGAAGAATCATTCCTGGAGGAGGAATATCAGTCATGCAGCAAATCCCCGCTCGCTTTGCCTCCGCCTTTGCACACCTGTGTGTGTACACACATGCTTGCACTTGGGATTGATAATTCCTCTTTATGGCTCTGAAAGGCTCCCGTGTGGTTCCTCAGTTTGGCTGTTTATCATATGGCTGTCACTTCTGTGCCTCCATACTGAAGCAGAAAGGGAGGGATGTGCTTGTCTATAAATATCTTAACTGTAGTGACTACAAAGATTCTAGGGAATTATTGAGTATTTAAAAGATGTAATGGACGGAGACCAGAACAGAGAAAGTTTTTTTTATGCTTTAGGTGAAAAAGGCCTCCTTGAGGGAAGGTCAGCCTTACAATAACTTAGGTAGAGAGAGCTCACCATGACTGTAGAGGCGAGGATGTGAGTAGTTGATAAGGTACATGAGAAAACAGAGAGGTGTAAGAAAATAAATGGTAAATTGTAAATAGTTTGTAGATAAATGTTAATGCGCCAATGAGCGGCCGGAGGGGAGAGCCCGGCATTCCCTCCCCATCCTTGTGCTGTTTAGGATTCTGCTCCAGTGACAGCAGCAGCTGATAATCGCCAGGGGAAGGGAGGCACAACAAGATGATCTAGGAGGCCCCTCTCAGCTTTAACATCCACAGGATTCATTCGGCTCCCTCTTGGCACAGGAGCGAACTCAACCTACTCTGATTTATATATCCAAAGTTTTTATTTTAATACCCTTGCATGGAAAGGGAAAAAATATAACAGCCTGACAGGAACTTTAAAAAGTTACTTGCCATGGGAAGAAGTGCATTCTTGCTGTTGTCACCAGGGATTGCTCATTTACTGCCCACTGGCCACAAGTGCATTAAAGGCTCAGTAATGGTAACACCAGTAGTAAATAATTATCGTAAGCCGCAATATGTGCTGTGCAAAGACTTTTAGCCATCATAAAGATTACTTTCTGTACTGTCAGATTTCTGTACTGTGGAATTACAAGGATTTATTTTTGCTGAAAAGAAAAAGCTGTCTGCTGATAAGATCACATATCAAAAATATGCAAAAATGTTCCCTTTACATTTGGCTAAGGCACAGACTGCATTCTTCTTTTGCATCCTAATTTGGAGACCAAAAAGTGTAGTGCTAATATTGCGTGTCTCAGCAGTCTGTTTTCCCTCTGTTCAGCCACACAGTGCCAACATCTAATTCTCCCATTCATACAGTAAAAGGAGAAGGGGATGGTTGTCCTACAGGACCAGAGTGCAATCTCTGTAAGACTGGTTGTGCAATTTTGGGTACTTGCTCCTCTCTGGAACACTGGAACATCAGGAAGGAACAGAACTCAGCCTCTTTTCCTACTAATATGCCCAGTGAGCCCAATGCAGCAGAGAGGGAGGTGGGAAACACGCAGTGCATCCCTCTGCCTTTTTTTGAACAGCTTGAAGTACCTGTTCTAACTCAGATTTCAGCAATATAAATGGAGTGGACAATTTCCTTGCTCTTCTCTTTTAAAGATTGCCATATCTGGGAAAAGCTGAGCTTTGGTCACCAGGGGAGGTGTCTCATCAGGTGTTCTGAGTGATCACAGCTTTGTTGAGTACACTTTATGAAAAGGAGGGCTATGCTCTGAGGATTATGATCTCCCCATACTTTCCTGTTTTTCCCCTAGGATGGTAAACAGCAATTATTTGTCCAGTGCAGACAGATGCCTCCAAGATGTTCAATTTCCACCAACTGCAAGGCAGCAGGTGGGGATAAAGGGGATAAATGTGTGTGTGGTGGTTGTTTTTCGACATGTTTCTGGTTATTTCTTGATTTCAGTCTTTATTTTTCCCAGAAGAACTTTGTGTTGTGCTTTGATTTCCTCAGTGATATGCAACACTTTGGGAACTTTATCTGTACAAAACAGACTGGAGTCTATCCCACTTTGCAACTTCAGTGTGCTTTTAAAACTCAGGTAGTCAAGAAAGCACACAATGCAGAGTTTGAAAGGTCCTTGCACAATGACCTTTATGTCTTTTCATCCACCCCTCTCTAGGTTTTAACCTCTCTACTGTTGAGTTGCTTAACTATGTGCTCCTTTCAGGTTTGTATAGGTTGCTCAGACTTTTTTCCAAGCTTTCTGTGGAAAAGCACAGGCAAATACACCTCAGTCTTAATTTCTTGCATCACTGACTAAACATTCCTACTCAGGGCTATTTTTTGATTTTTGGCTTTTCCCCTGTTTTTGACCCCAGGTTTTAGGGCTGCTGCATTTCAGGTGGCCTGACTGCTTTCTGAACATCCAGTCTCTGTCTTTCAACCTCCTCCTCCTCCTCCTCTTCCAAAGCCCTTAATATTGATGAATTCAGGCAGGCGATCTCGTGACACCTGTACATAATTTACCCTGAGGTTTCTCTGGAAACAGGACTCCTATTTGTTTGGTGCTCTTGATGACAGCACCTTCCTGCCTAGAGCCATGTACAGGTAATTAATTAGCAGCAGCCTGCTGCCACAGGGAGGGATGCTGCTGTGCTGTGCTGTGCTGAGGAGGCCACACACAAGCAAGCTCCTTCTCTGTCAGTCCTGCTCCTCTCATGTCATGTTTAAGATTTGAGACATTTAAGAGCTAGTCAGGAGAAATTGTGAAACAATTGAACACAAACGAGGGATGAATAACACAGAGGCCAGGTCTGCATTGCAAGAGGAAAAGCAGAGACACCATCAGCCTTTTCAGTGAGATACACATTAAAAGGCATGGCAGGTTCAGTGAATTGCCTTTGTAATCTGTTAATTTTACAGGACTTTAAAAGTCTCGTTTTCTGAGCTAATAAAGTTTCAAGTGGAGAATCAGCACTCCCATTCCACTGCTTTTCCTATGAATTTGGTTTTGGGACCATCAGCTTTTCTCTCCCTGCTAGCTATTGTTAGGTACTTCAGCAGAGCTGTGAACACAAAATCTCTGACAAAGCAGCCACGCCACCAGCTAAAACATGAGTAGAGGCAGCTGCAATTTTACATGATGCAACCACAGTCCATTAAGTGGCAGCTGCCACTTCCAGGCCCATGGGAGAGCAGAGCTAAGGGCTGCCACGCTCCCTCTGCAGAGGCAAATGTGGCTGCACGGGCAGCAAATTTCCCTCTTGGAAATGCCATCATGCTCAAGAGCCCACTGAGCCTTCGGGGTGTGTGTCAGAGACAGGGCTGAGCTTAGACATGGACTGTATGCAAGTTCTGCAGCTACTCCCTCCCCTAATTCTGAGATTTACAGTCAAAAACCAAAGGCAGATTGTAGGACGATCCGTGGACAGCAGGGAGAAGGAATTCTGCTGACCTGAGACATTCTAGAATATTTGGTTTTATTTCAAGGGTCGTGGGTAAAAAGGGTCTTGCCTTCAGCCTCGGCTGAAGGGAAGTCCCAGACAGAGCGAGAGGATGGGCAGGGGGATAATAGTTAAGAGATAAGGGAGCGAGGGAGCATGGTTGCAGGGGTCAGAGAGCAGGGAATAGAGAGAGCAGGGGTGAGAGAGGAAGAAGTAAAAGCAGAAGTAAAAGGGGAGGTAAGAGAGAGAGGTCCTTGTTACAATGCATTGTATCTTCTTTTGTGATGAATATTCTAATTTACAGTGACCAACCAATACAAGACACAAAATCCTACAGAATCTACATATAGCCTATAAGAACTACTACATTACTGTACTATGTTATATTTTAAACTCTAAAAACTACTCTTTAGACTTTTCTGTTTTGCTACATTGACCTTTGGTTTCTTAGCCAGCAGAAAGGTATTGTTCAATCAAGAGGGATTCCTCTTCAGCTGGCCAGGCTATTGTTTTCAGGTTATATAGTAACTAAGACTCAGTATCCTACAACTCAAAGTAAGCTTCCATTTCGATTACAGGTTTCATATTTTCAGAATCTTTTGCTAAACAACCATATTTATAAGGTTTCCCTGATTCATCTTCCCCAACAGCAGATAGATGGGAACACAAAGGCAGGGTGGGAACAACCAGCACCGCAGTTTTCCCAGCAGTGAGGAGCAGCCTGGGAACACCCTTCAGTGCAGAGGGACTGGGCGCTGCTGAGCCCCTGCTGCCGGGCTGCTCTTCCCAGGGCTGGCAGAGCTGGCTCAGATGCCAGCACACATGACAGCTGAAGGCAGCCCACTCCCTCAGCCTGCGTGCAGGTCAGGAATCCTGCCAAAGTGTCCACAGCGACATGACGAGGGAGTTGAAGGGAGCAGATATGACAGCTTATACGTACGTGTTCCTTAAGTGTAGTCGCTCTAAGTAGGTGTAAATTGCCTACATTTTAAGAACAACTTTCTTGTTTTCGCTGACATGCCAGTGAAGTTCTGGCAGTTTTTTTTAAAACATGATAATTTTGCCTAAAAGACAAAAAGGGCCTTCAAGGGAGCGTGTAAATCAAATGCAGCCTGTTTTAAAAATCCAGTTGGCCTTTATCACTCTTTTTCTTCTGTGGCACAGTGTGTGTCCTGAGACAGCCAAATTAACTGAGCTGCATCCTAGTAATGGTAACCAGTGCCTGATTTAATCTATCTTAGACATTGTCACGACCCTTAATTTTATACCAAGTTCCTCTAGCCCAGCATGTTGTTTGCAAGCTCAAATTCAGATCTGAAATGAGCTTATGCTTCTTTTAAGATTTCTCTTCTGCTCACTCCTCAAAGTCTTTCTTTGTCAGCCTGCCTTCAGCAGCAACACGTATGACAAGGTTTTGATTTTTTTATTCTTAGGCCCTACTTTACTTATTCCACATAGTGTGAAAGAATCCCAGGCCAGGCCTATCCAGGCAGGAAAATCCTTCTGAATGTCCAGGTTTTGTTCCCATTTTTCTTTGTAATATCTTTCAGTCAATTAGACCAAAATTATCAAATGAAGTAAAAATCTTGTCTTCATTATAATGATCTCAGCAAGGAACAGCAAACAAAGAATGAAAAATCTCCAGCACTGTGGGAGCATCCTGCACAACCTGTAGTCTACCCTTTCATAAATACAGAGAGAATGTGAAGTGCTAATGAGACATTGGACACAGAAAACAGATGCCAGCAGGGGAATTTTTTTACCTGCATTATTCCAACGAAGCTTTTGAAAATAATTATACCTTTTTTATACTCTTTCAATAGGTCCTCACGCCTACTGTATTACAATTGCACAATTCCAAGTATGAAATCACTAATTAAAATGTATTCACAGCAAGGTTATTTATTGAAATGAAATCGTTGTGGTGGACACAGAACATTCTTAAGACTAAATTAGCCTTTCACCTATCAATAAAGCACAATGAAGAGAGAGGAGGGGAAAAAAAGAAAATAATGAAGGCTCTATTCCAAATGATTCTGTTTTACTTCCATGTTTGAAGAGTTACGGGTGAGAGAAGTGTGGCTGATTGCCATCCAGCAAAATTATTTAATGATATTTCACTTCTCCAGCAGCTAACAGGAGTCCTGTTCCTACTGGAACTCTCAAAATGGAGGAAAGTTAGATGGAAAAAATGGTGGAAAACAGTGTTGAAAAACTGTTAAGCAGAGAAGCTGCTGCTGCCCCAGACATGAGGCAGAGCAGCTTCCAGTGGGAAAGGGCAGCTCAGCTGGGTCCCTTCCCTGTCTGAGCAAAAGGTGCTCACAAGTGGGAAACAGCGTTACACGGGCAAAGTGCAGGGAGTACACTGCAGGTGAGATGAGTCTGTCCTTGGGGCTGTGTGCTGTGATGTCCTGTGCAGCCCTGCTGCCTGTGACCCTTGGACTCCTGTTGGAGAAACCCATCATGAAAATTGATGGGGGGAGCTTTTTGTCCCTCATCCTCCATCACCAAGTCCTTTTGTAATTGAAAAAATACAAAACCACGTTAGTTCATCTTGTGGGATTAGGAGCATTAGTCAAACCAGAGCCTTTAAAACAACAGTTGCAGAACAGTTACAGCAATTAAATTTGAAATTGTGAATGCAGGCATCATGGCTCTGATTTCCTAAGGACTTGCATACAATCAAGAAGCAACCTATATTGAGAGCACCAAATGTTCCATCAAAATGTTCTTCATGTCAAATGTTGGTTGCTCGTGAATAATCTGAAGCCAAGAAATTAAATGTTTTATCCAACAAATAAGACAGAATATTAAATATCTGACTTTCAACTGAGCTGCTTGGTATCTCCTGCAAAGAGCCTGGAAGTACTAGAGATGCTGTGTTTTCTCAGTGTGTGACTTGGCACAGCTTACACATGCAGTAAATCAGGGTTTGGTTTTTAGCTAGTTTTTATGTTCTACAGGCTCTCTAAAGCCAGGCTTAGCATACAATATAGCAGGGAAAAAAAAAAAAGTCCTTGTAAAGATTGGAAAAGCTTTGTGTTTGGCATTCACCATGACAAACCTGAAGTTTTAAGGCAGTTGTGGTTTTGGCTCCTCAACCTGCAGCGTTTTCAAAGCAGTGGGTTTTCGAGAAATGAACACTCAGCACTTTGGAAAGGCTTCCACAACATCAATACTTCTGGGACTCAAAGCCATCATTTGCTGCAGACAGTGTCAGTTCCTGTAAAATGAGCTAGAACGTGTCACAGCAGTTGGGAAGATGCTGAGTGTCAGTAAGGAGGGCTGTACTTCTGTTGTCAGGGTCTTTCATTTGGCTTGGCATTCCTTAGGAAGCTTATTCCTGGGTCAGTTAGCTGCAGTAGGATGCAGTAAGGTCTGTTACTCTGCTCAGCCTGTAAGTGTCCTTGCCCTAAAGGCAATTTACTCATCCATTTTTCCCAGAGAAACTGGGACTAAAGTAAAACTCCTTCAGTGTAGGAGGATCTCCAGCTTTAATTCCAGCTGAGGACACAGCTCCAATGCACCCAATGCTGTAATTTTGGCTGGACCAGGATTTTAAAGCAACTTTAGGCACAGAGAGCTGGGTGGAAGGGGTTCCTGACAGCTCACAGCTCTAGCAACTAGGCAACTGCTAATCCAAACCTTCAGTGTTTTCTTGGACCTTTCACAGCATGTTGTTCTTTTGCTCATGTGTTTTCTGGTGGCAGTGCCTCTCATAATTAGACCTCTTCTGAATAGGTCTCTAAAAGTGCATACAAATTACCTTGGTCATACTCATTATCTGTTATAGGTAATGCACCAATTTTTGACCTTCCATTTCATCTTGTTATAGCTAATAAATTCTTGATGGTCGCTATGAAATTGTTTTGGAGGCTACAAAAGCGTTTCAAGTAAGAATGATGTTTTTAAAGCGCCCATTACTGACTTTGGTGAGCGTGAACAAGGAGTCACTCTCCCTACATTATATATTATTCTTTGCTTGTAGGTATTTTGCCAGGCACTCATAACAAAATTCCACTTTTGCCTCCAAACCTCATGTGAAACACAGACTGAGATGAAATTCCTTGGATTACATGGGTGGCTAGGATATGGCATGTCACAATTTTGGACGGGGTTGTTCAAAAGAGAGTTGAAAGCAAATAGGATCAAATGGGGTTGTGCTTTCTTCCCGTCACATTTTTATATTTCCATTAACCAAATGCTAATAACCACATGATCCAGCAGTCTCATTCCATGGCAGCAAATCAATGCACCTGAATACAAATACCTGTGTACATGAACAAAACTTCAGAGCAAGTGCTCAAAGGTAATTGAAAGACTACTTTTTTATCAGAATTTCTGAGCAGTAGCTGCATTGTTTACAATGATTAAGACGTTTTGGTTACCTGCAATATTTTTTTTTTTTCACACTAGAAATTTTGGTCCTTGGCCTTAACAAAAGGCAAATTGTAGTCAGTGTCCCACATCTGTTCAGCCTTCTCAAGGCAATTGTGCCTCTGCCCAGCCACATCGTGCTGTTATCAAACATCACCTGAAATGACAGCTGAAAACCTGCTCCTGGAGAATTTGTATCCACACTTCGGGCTGCACACATCCATTTAGCAGGTAAATAGGCATTTCCATGGATGCTTTAATACCCTATTATTCTGCAAAACCAGATACCACAGCACTTTTATGGGTGAAGCTTGGAGCGGCTCCTTAATTATTCTGCTAGATGCTTACATAAAGTCCTGTAAACTCCAAGAAATATATATAATGTTCAATCATGTGGCAGTAATACTGGTGTACTGCTGACAGCAAAGGCTATTGGTATCCATCTGGGAATGTAATTTTCAGCTTATTTACTGGCACAGAGCAAACTATCTTCTCCTCTTTTCATTTTCTCTCTCCTGTTTTTGTTTCTTTTTTTTTTTTTTATGGGTATTAATTTGCTCTTTGGTGCTTGAACCCTTTTTCTGTATCCATCCTTCTACTCTTCTTGGTCTGAATATACTCTTAATTAGCCTTCTTAAATGTGCATTTATAGGTATGCCATGGTAGGTAGGGAGGACTGGGGGAAAAACAGCACTAAAAGGGCATAGTTCTATTCAAAGGGAAGAAAAGAAAAAGTGAAACTTCAGATCTTCTCACCTTCCATTATGTTTTACCATTGATTTCTGCATTAGCTCATTCATGGTGATCCTGAGTTTAAAGTTAAATGATGTTGTCCATTGTAAGGAGGGAGCTTTAGACCTCAGCTCAGCAAAACAAGTCTACTTAAATGTTTAAAGCTAAGCACGTGCTAAATTCTGCATTCAGCTAGGATTTTAATAGGCTTATAGAATTTACACCTTCGTTTCAATCCTGTCATGGCTTTCCCTGGCCTGAGAGTGTCTTGTCTTACAAAAAGCTAGAAGGAGTCAGGAAAAAAAACTAAATATATTCCTTTTGGAGGTCGTTTTGGAGTCTGTATGTAATTGTGGTTAACAGTTGTGGCTGTATCAGATGAATGAGGTAACTTGGTTCAAGTTGAAGCATAAATGGCACCTGCAATGAAATAGAACAGAAGCAGTAACAGCCTACTGTGAAATGCAAAGAATAGACCCCAGATAGCTGTATGGGGGGGTGTGTGGTAAATATTTGTTCCCTAAAGTCCGAAGAGCAGGGTCTGAACATAACTGGGCACCCCCAGAAAAGGAAGAAATCCAATCCCACAGTGTTCTTTAAAAAAGGACACAAAGCCAAAGCAAGAACTGTGGCTAAAATCTGGAGCTCACAAAACTCAAATGCAAAAACACTTTTAAGACTCCAACTTATGTGTTTTGTTTTTTCTCACTTGGAGAATGATAAACTCCCTCACTGGTTCATGTCTTTGATTATTTTTGCCAAGGAGCACTTGACTGAAGCTATTGATCTCAGTGTCAAATTAACATGTTATGCAGGGGTTAATGCAATTTTGTTATACTGGTTCCTGTTGCTTGTAGATCCATAAACATGGCTGTACTCTAAAGGAGGGCACAGAGTATTTTTCAGTGATTAGATGAGGTTGCTTCAATAGAAACTGTGATTATTTGCCAGAAGAAAGTGCCCTACTCATATGAAAATGCCCCTTGAAATAAGTGTTGTGATGTTTGTGTTCTAGCTGTAATAATGGAAGATGAGAAAAATGCAACCTGTGAGACTTCTGAGTAAAATTAGAAACAAGATTCACTCTGAAGCATGTGAATAACTTGAAGAGGAAAAAAAAAAAATCTGCATTTCTGGAAGTGTGAGTATGGAGTTTAGTCTTACCTAGAAGCTCATAAAACCGGTGTATTTTTCCTTACAATAAGGCTGTAAGGCAGACCAGAGACTGCACAGACATCAGGGAATTTAGCCCTCAGCTGAAATAGTTGTCCCAAGCTCTCACCTCAATACAACAGGAAAATCCCAGAAAACCCTGTTGAAATTCACATATCCACCTCTAAATTTCACAGGACGTGGAAAAGAGTGCAAAGGGCTGCAGCGCCACTAAGGCATTCTAAACTTGTAAAATAAGGGAAAATAAATGCAGCTTAAAGGGATACTAAAAAAACACACAGCATGTACCAAATTTTGATTTGGATTATGGGAATTAGCTCTGACAGTACAAGAAAGCAGAAAGATCAAAGTGAAAGAGAAAGTGTCTGTGGTTTACTGGCTAAATATGAACTTCAGTTAATTTTTAATTTGATATTTGGAACAGAAATATTCTGAACATTTCATTAAGTAAACCCTCCAGGAATCCAGGTGGTAGCTGGATTTCAATATGGATGTGATGAAAGATATAAATTTAGATGTCCAGAGTAGGCTGGTATGTGATGTCTCCCATAAAGAAACATATTTAATGTGGGTGTTGACAGAAACACTAATACAATTGATGCTGCTAACCTACCTTCCAACAAAAGCAGAAAAATCACAAGAAACAAGCCTGCTGCTTTGACTCAGTTGAAAGAATTAATCTTATTACTACCCAAATACTAATGGTGAGAGGAAATAACAACAGATGTGTCTCACTTTATCTGTCTGGGTCTAAAGCTGTTGTTTGAACAATATAACCTTCCACATGGGATGTTTGGGAAAGAAATCCTTGGTTATTTAGTCTCTGGCCTAGAAACAAGGCACAGTGTGGAAAGTTTCCCCTCTTGCCTAGCTACAAGTGCTGAGTTTCATTCACTTTAGAATCCCAGATGAGCCTTGGCTTAAAAATCATAAACAAGGCACAATAACAGAGCCATGCTGAGCTGGAAAGCATTATCATCCAGTACTTTTCATAACAGTAAGTCTACAGTAAGTTCTCATCTAACAGGATCCACAGTTCAGAGATCTGCAGCATTTAAGGTTATTGACACTGCCAGAAAGAAGCCTTTGACTGGCCAATACGGACTATTTAACCTCAAAACCCCGGTCCTTTGAAATCTGGAACTTTTTAGAGCAGCAGTATCTTTGTTCATTAGGAGATAGGGGCAATACACTAAAATTCTCTGGTGATTTTCTTTTCAGTCAAAGAAACGATTCACAGCCACTAAAATTAGCTCAGGGCCTCGACTTTAAAAGCTGAATGCAACCAGAAGTTGAGAAATAATATATCAAATTCTATAGTTCACGGATTCTTTATGAGAGCAAATTGAAAGACAAAAGCACACAAGGGAAGATCTATTGCAAACCCGTGGACTTTAACTTTTCAGAAGGATTTAGAGATCATCTTTCTAGTCCTGTTCATGCTGACAGTGCTGTGTGGATGTAATGGAAGGCAGATCTGATTTCAGGTGACAAAAATTGCACTGTTTAGGGAAGGTCAGATTTTTTTTTTTTTTCTCCTCCCTCATAATTTTATTTTTTTTCAGTTCTTGACCAGAAAAACAAACACATCTTGTTGCAAACACCCAAATGCTTGTAAGCCCTGAAGAGTACTAAAACAACTCCACCTCCCCTGAAATCTTTAACTCATTATGAATAGCATGCATCAAATTTTAAGGAAGTCTGATCTTTCCTAACATTTCAAGGGCACATTTAAGGTTTAAGTGCAGGAACACAAACAGAGAAATTGGAGCATGGGCTTACCTTGCATTAGGTACTGCCTGTGTGAGAATTCTTCCTCAGGGGTTAATATGAGGTTGTACAGATCATTTTGGAGAACCTTATTGCCTGTGAGATTGAAATTCTCGTACGAAAGCAAAATCATAACGTACTTATAAAAACTTCTGTTAAAAGCAAAACTTAAACCAACATATTTTTAAAAGCTGTGATTACTTAATGATGAGAATTCATGAGAAAAAGGTCGAGAATAGTTTCTGTTTATCCATGCAAGTCCCTTGGGAAGGCCACAGAAGAATAAATTGAAGAATAAATGAAAGAATAAATAAACAGAATGGTTTGGGTTGGAAGGGACCAATAAAGACCACCTAGGGCAGCTCCCCTGCACTGAACAGGGACATCTTCAGCTGGACCAGGGTGCTCAGAACTCTCCCCAGCCTTGAATGTTTCCAGGGTTGGGACATCTGCCACCTGCCAGGCACGTAGGACAAGAGGAGAACACATCTATTTGTTTTAACAATCAGTAGATCCCAAACTGACCTAAATACAATTTACTGGGAACTTTTGTCTGGGCTTTGGCTGACACATGGCTCATTTACACACTCCTATTGGGGAAAAAAACATTGGGCTCGTTGATTTTCTGCACACATTTCTTTCCAGGAACTGCTCATGTGGACTTTATGTCCCTAAATGATTATCTGTGAGAAGTGTATGGACATAGGACAAGTTTTAACAAAGCACAGTATGTGTTGTCTTTGCAAAGCAGGGGGGTTATTTGCTGGGTAAATCTGTGAAGTCATGCAATGCTCAAAATAAACTCTCCCTACAGCATTAAATGTAATTGTTATGTGGCTGATATAATATCCTAATCAGCATCTTATCCTGGGTTTATAGAAGTGCTGTTTTAAACAGGCAGCTTTAACCTTCATTGATTTCAAGGACTCCGTCATTATCCATTTTCCAGGGTGAGGTCTCTAATTACTGAGCATTCTGGTGCCTAATTTCATGTGATAGGCCTGAAACTCAGAGATAAATGGCCTCACATCATTCTGAGGACAAAATCCTTTCTAGGGAAAACACATTTGAAAGAAATATCTACAGGTAATACCTAAAAGCATACATTTCACATAACAAAATATCATTTAAGCAAGGCTTGCCTACTACCAGGCCATCAAGAAGTTTCTTCTGTCTGGCTTTTTTGGCACTGTGCTAAGAAAGCTCCACCAAAGGAGGGGATTTTTTCACCCTTTTAGCCAAACATCTAAACACAAGGCACACTGCACTCGAACAGGACGTTCATTATTCATTGAGGTGGGGTTTTTTTGTGCCCTTGGCTATTTGCTTTGAAGAAAGCACGTGGGTTGTAATTCCAAAATACCATTTTTCTCTGTGAGAGCACTGTACCTGCCAATGTAAGCTTCTCACCTAGTCACAGAATGAATACTTGGTGTTTTGCAACTGACATCGAACTTATTTAATACTTTTTTTTTTTTTCAATATTTTGCTATGGTGTTTTAAGTATACAAGCTCAGTGGCTTTCCCACTCTGGAAACATTAGGCAGACATCCCTATGAGTGGGCTCTCAGTGGAGAGACAGGCAAGAAATAAGCCTTCACCTTACTGAAAACACATGCAAACTCTTATTTTTTTTATAACCAGGAAGCTCTTCCAAACATTTATTTGTTCCAAGTTCCATTTTGGAGCACATGCACAGCCAGAGTGGGGTTCATTAACCCCAGCCTGGGTAATCCCCCTCCATCAATGCCATTACACGGGCAGCCAGGTGTCAGGTTCTTAGTTCAGGCACTGCTTGTGATTCCCAAGCACACACATTTCCACCAGTGAAAAGTAAAGCCAGGTGAACAACCATCAAGGCTTTTTTTGTGGCAGTCATAAAACCCTCCTTTTCACCATTACCCTCTGGCTTTGAGCAGCTGTGTTGGAAACAGCTGGTCAGCCTCAGCTCAAGGAGCCTTGGGGGCTGTTTATGTCACTGCTTTTCATTCTTACCATTCAGCAGGAGGACTCAGTTGCAAAACTGGGGATGCCAGATTATGAGAAAGATTCTGTTTTGACCTTTCTCCAAATGTCAGCCCTTAAGAAGCTGCACTCATGCCTGGCCCACTCCTCAGGTGCCTCGTGATCAAGAGTGTGTCACTGGTCCCCGTGCCACCCCAGCACACACCGTGTGGCACTGCAGGATCTGTACTGCCACGGTGTAACAGGGGCAGAGGGAAAAAGGAGCACACGAGAAAATACGAAACAAATAGTTGTGACCTATGAATTATGCACTCAGCTGTGCATGAAGTTAACATAAAAATAATGCAGTCTTACAGGGAAATGCTCTGACAGTGCATCAGGCTGAGAAATATCCTTGACTAGGAGAAATACCTTCTTAAATGGACTTTGGTTTTGGAAGTCAGGCTTTGTCTGTGTGTTCATCTGATGTCTTTCTTAATTCCATCTTTATGAAGATGGTTTCATGGTGTATTGCAGCGTAATTTGCAGGTTTCTTAGAAGCAGTGGAAATCCAGCCTCTTGTATCTCATATAAAAGAATCTCTGGTTCCAGAAACAGCAGTTCACTGTTTAGGAACTCCTGGAAGACATACCAATATTCTACCTGCTGATAAAAAAATGTATTAGCTGGAAAAAGTCCACAGATATGACAGGTATAGATACCACTGAAATGTCTAGATGAATCAAACCCACTTTGAATTCCTTTAGTAAGGACAATAATGCACCCTTTCTGACAAGAAAAAATCCTTTGATACCAGTGGTTTTTATCCTTTCCCTCTTGTTCTTGCATCGTAGAGAGAACAGAAACTATTCTTAGATGCCACGAAGAGTTGCAGTTCTGTTCCTTCCCAGCTATCAAGTGTTTCCTGGATTTTCTATTTTTTTTTTCTTCTATTAATGGTGTAGGGCACAGACTTTATGATCAAGATCAGATGTTTTGCTTCAGAGAGAGAGAGAGGGGGCTGTTATTTCCTGACAGCTAGCAGAGCTACTGCTCTAGCTTGAGGGGCTCAAAGAGAGACAGATTCATTCCTCTTCATGTGTCCCATGACATTCCAGGCATCTACACAGGGTCCTGCCATTCCTTACAGAAAAAAAAGCCTGCTGTGGAACTGGAAATGTTGGGTCCTAAAAGCTCAGTTTAACTTGTCCAGCAAATTACGTAACGCTAAGTGTGTTGATAACAGTCGCCCAGTGACATCTAACCTGTGCCCACAAAGAACAGGAATGCTGGCAGTGGATCGGTGTGGGAGCTGTTCCTCCAGTCCAGACGTCGGGGGCTGGACGGTTTTTTGTCGCTGAAAGTCACGGAGGTGATTCCTGCTGAGCCTGGGGCAGGTGTGTGTGCAGGCAGCAGCTGCTCCCTCTCCCGGACTCACACCCGTCACCACATTCTGTTGCAGGGTGTCTTTGCAGAGGTGCAGCTGATGTTACCGAAATGCAGAGCCCTGGCAGCAGGCAGGGGCAGGGCCCTTTCCCCCATCAGTATGGGAGAGTGGGAGGGCTGTGCATCAGCAGAACCTCGAGCATGACTTGGATTTGCCATTAATCATTCATCTTCGCATAGAATCTTAAAAAGGGCTTAGGCTCCAGCGTGCCGTGCGTGCGGGCAGCGGGCCCGGGCATTAGCATTCAGAGCCCATGCAGGTTGTCTCGGGTTTCTAGACAGTGCAAGGTTACAGCAGAGCCGGGCTGTGGCTCACAGCGATGTGAGCGGGAGCCCAGCGCTGCTCTGGGCCGACTGCTGGAGGAGTTCAGCACGGCCAAGGCATGAGAGAAGCCCCCTGAAGTCAGGCTGGCCGGTGCACGCCCTCACTGGGAGCCATCAGAAGGACAGGAGATGCTGAGCTTAGTTGTGATGAAGCCACTGCTCGGGAAAGTGCCGCCTTCCCTTGGTTGAGCCTGGAGGTCATCTCCAGAGGGCTGAGGTGGTTTCACCCAGTCCTTGGCAAAGCACTGGACTTTGTCACAGACGTGTCACAGAACCCTCCCTCTGCTACCCATCTCTTTGCAGTACCTCAGTAACTAAATCACTCACGCACGGAAAACGTCCAATTATTTTCGTCTTCTGCTTTAGGTTTTTAAACCCTTCCTTGTTCCCCATGCTCTAAACACAAGGGGCTAGGGTCAGCGTGGGAAAAATTACCAAATACCTTGCCCCAACTAGTTTTACTTCAAAATTATGATGCAAACAACTGGGACAGAGGGACTCCATGGGCATGTAGTGCTTAGTGGTTCTGGCAGAATTATCGATGGACTGCAGAGCAGTTGGATGAGAGCTCTTTTTATTGACTCTGTGTTGTAATAAGGAGCCATAGATTCAGTAGTACATCCATCCCTTTAAATTAGAAGACGCATTACTTCTGAAGATGTGTTATTCTGCATACATATGTATAGGAAGCAAGTCCTGGATCTGCATTTCAAGTCTGACTGAAGTGATTCCTGTGTATAATATTTTTAAGATACACATATCAGCGTACACAAGACAGCTATTAAAGTACTGGGGGATGTTTTGAGAGGAGAGACACGTAACTAATGCATTGCTGGTAAACACTTTGTCTCCTAATGTCATTTGTTCCGTGCTGGTACTCAAGCCATGCCTTTCATTTCCCATTGTGATTAAAACTAGGCGGGTGTTTAGCTACAAAAAGGCACGGTGCTAATGCTCGGCACTGTTTATCAAAACATGCATATGCATCTCATTCCTGCAATGTGCGAGCCAGAGAGTGATCAGAGCTTAAATCCTCAACTGCGGGCTCTGATTTTGATTAGTGGCACTTACACACTGAGGCAGAGACATTTCTTATTATATGATCTACATTTCAACTCCATTTGGCATAAAGGTAAAATCATTTTTCCGTGCATAAAAACTCTAAATCAGATAAGAATTGATTGTATTTGTTGGTTTAATGAAGTAAGATAGTGGATTTCTGACTAATGCATTGGAAAGTATTTATATAATAGAGAGTTCTGCCATCATAAATCACTTAGTGGGGAATGCAACAATTTTTTATTGGAGGTCACCAGAGTTAGCAGCAAAATCAATTCAAATCAAATCACAGAGCTGCTGTATACATCAGGAGACTGCAAAGGAATTAATACACTTATGTATTTGCTCACCGGGCATGCCTGAATTAAATATTAACAGTTTGCATGAGGATGAAGACGTCTTGCATTACAACCAGTTCATGTGCTCTCATGGCAGGCAGTCCAGGTAAACTGGAGGAGTTTACATTTGGAAAATCAGACTACATCCTTTTGGCTAAAGAACACATGGATGGTGTTTTTCCACTGCACCAACCAGGAGCCAATTTTGAAAATGTGATGAATTGCTCTCACGGTTAAATTACTTCTTTTGGCAAGGGAAGTTCAGCCCTGAACTTTTAAGCATTTTTAAAGCATGTTGTCTAATTAATACCCACAGAGCAAAATTGCTGCAGTGGGTGTTGTCAAAGCCATTTCTGCTTCCTCTACAGCTCAAGTTCAGAGTCTGCTATCTCATAATTCTGGTTAATGAGCAGATTCTAAAATACAAGAATATTTTCCCTCTTTAGTGGAACCAGAACCTGGCACAAGGATAAGTTGCATGGAGGCGTGGAATGATTGCTCTTAAACTTCCTTTCCTCGGTAAAAACAGGATCAGTTCTCTGAAACTGAAAAGTCAAACATAGTCGGGAGGCAAAAGCTAAAAAAGCCTGTTTCTCCTGATATCCCTTTTTCCATTTGGGAAAAAGAGATGGACATTTGCTACTCTGCCCATCCATGAAAAAGGATCATCATGTGTGTTCAGCACAGACTTACACCTTGGTGTACTTGTGCTGCTGAAGATGAGTCAGTGGCTTCCAGTACATGTATTATCAAACCCTTAATTGCTAGTTCATAGATCAGTAGTACTGCAGTCCTTCTAAACTATAGCCCTGTCTGGCAGAAAGGTCTCTGAGCAGGGATTGTTCTGAAGTGCCCTGCTCAAAGGAGGAGCTGTAAACTCAATGACAGGAATAATTATAATGTCAAACAGATTAACAGTAAGTCAGTTCCTGGCCATACAACCACAGGATGTATTTAACGAGTCGGTGATCTAAATTTAAAAGCACAAACTCCAGCCACGTGGACTAAATTTAAGTCTTTTCCTGGGCTCTGCAATTACAAAAACGTAATTAGAGAACGGAGTAGTTATTAGGGGAATTAAATCAGGGAGGAATTCAGTCCACTTTTTTCCTTTCTCTTATGAGTTAGGCTTCAAGTCATGCACCAGGGACGTTGGGAACCGAATCTGCTCTTTATTTACACCTGTGTAGCTCCATTGGCCTTAAGCCTGAAATGCCATGGACAGAACAGAACCGCTCTTCCCTGAGCTCTGGCCCCTTGAGCACAGTAACACAGTAAAACGGGAAGAAGCTACATAAAATTAGATGAAGAAAGCCTTAAACCAATTCCTGAGACCCATGGACTCGCATGAATTAAACAAAATCACTCTGAGGTGTGCTACATCCTTTCTTACACTTCACATCACAAGGGATGCACGCTGCCATCTACTCATTCCACAAATCAGCTGAGTCAAAGTGGATCAGGCTAATCTAAAACCTTCCCAGATTCCTGTTAGGTACCTGGTTGAAATGTAAATGAACTGCTTGTTTCAGAAGCTAAAACTTGATTATATCATTATATATTATGAATTATAAATGCATATACTTTATACACTTTTAAATATAGGCATTAAGTACAGAGCCATATATTATAAATTATATAGAGGCACGCAAACAATGTTTCAACACTAATGGGTGATTTAAAGTGAAACAAATCCACATTTAACAACCACAATCAGTGACCTTTTCCCCCCAGTTACTGTTAACCCCTAAACTCCTGCTTTGCTCGCAAATTTGGATTGCTCTGAAGGCTGGGAGAAAGCTGTGCTTAGAAATAGGCTGTTAAAAATTCTGTAACACAGGGATAAGGCAGAGGCCTACTGGGAGATGACTAATGGAGTGTTTCCTTGCACGTCTCAACACCCAGGGCAGCGTGGGCTGGAGTCTGACTGTGGTACATCCCACCAACAAAAAAGCTGATCCTTAATGCTACAATTAACTTGACTTCTGTGAAACATTCATAACCTGCAGTCTCCTGCACGGTGTTTTGCTGGAAAAGCCGTGCCTGATGTCTTCTGCTGTAACGCGTTAAGCTTAATGTGGCTGAGCTGGATTCTGCAAAGTGGGCAGGCAGTGTTTCCTGCGCTAAATTTACCTCTGACAGGGAGGTTACTCACACTCAACCCGTGGAACTCATCATATGATGCATTATTCACAGTGATGGATTTATTCTTAATCCCATCCCAAAGAAATGGGATGGGCCTTCTGAGGGAGGCTGATCTTCGCCATGTTCACAAAAACTATGCTGGCAATTGCCATGAAAAGCATCGATTGAAGGTTTGGTAAAGCTTTCCTTCTAAACTGGGCCTTGTTTTTCTAATCTTCACATAACATGCTTCTCTCAGGTTTATTTTGGCCCATGTAATCCTGTTTAGCTTTTACACTACTGATTTCCAAGATGGAACTTTTGGACACTGGTAAGAATTTTGCTCATCTTCGATGTGCAAAGCACTGCAAAATATGGAGTACAAAATATACCGGGTTTAGCACTGGTGCAAAACCCTTCTAAACTCCCCAAACTTGCTCTGCTGAAGTTATGAGCCCTTTTGCTGCATGAAGACTTCTTGGGTTTTTGAGTGGGTTGTCAATTCTTTTGCAATCACCTGCCACTTACCAGACTAATTAATTAGAGATTGCCCATACTTCCAGGTTATATGGGTGAGATTACAGGTAGTAAGATTGAGAAGAATGCTATTACTAATGACCACATGGTATAAGAGTCTAGGAAATACGACCTTAAATATCTAGCTGGGATTTAATAAAAACAGTTTGGTGATAGCTGCCTGTGATGTACAATTAGGATCTCAAAGATCTAATGGCAGCTTGCCCACCAAACCAGGTAAGTCACAGAGACAGCACTCTTGGAAAACTACCTGAAGGAGCAGCTGCCCAGAGCCGTGCAGCTCCACACCAGGGACAGCTTGTGCAGGTACATCTTGGCTACGGCCGGCAGCAAGGGCTCAGGGACGCAGCTCCCCCACCTCCCTCTCCGGGCACCGCCGCTGCCTCTGGTCTTTAATCGCTCTCCTTTCCACAGCCCCTCTCCCGGATCCGCCTGCTGTACCCGTGAGGGGAGCGGAGCCGGGAGCGGCTGAGGGCAGCCCCCGGCCCGGGGCGCAGCTGTGTAAATTCCTATCATTTACTTGTGAGACCCTCCAAGGTGAGAGACGGACACAAGGCAAGTAATAAAATACCCCAATTGGCTTCGCCAGATCTAGCGAAGTTAATCAGGCGGTGTGAGCGAGGTCGAGGGCGGGGAGAGGTGCGAAGGCGGCGGGACGGGGCTCTCCCGGGCCCGGGAAGGGGAGCTGATCACAGGAGAGACAAGGATGGACGGGATTTTTCGCAGTGCTGGAGGTCCGTGTGTTTGATTAGCCTGGCAGGCGGGTTTTGTCGGTGCTCAGGGAAGGAGGGTTGCCGTGGGGCGGCCGGTGATGTCTCGGTGCTGAGGGCTCTGGAGCCTCTGCGGTGGGCTCTAGTGGGTACAGCCCTGGGGTACCACAGTGCAGGGGCTCTCAGGGCTGCCAGGGTGGTGGGGACAGGACATCAGGGTCTCTTGGGGCTGTCGGGGCTGATGTGGTTTCCGTCTCCTTCCCCGGGGGCTAAAGTGAGTTTTTGGGCTTCGTAGTGACATTTTGGTTCCCTCTTTCCCGCTTTAACACGTCTTAACGGCAGAATAGCTGTGCCAGAAATGTGGCCGTGTGCACATGAGATGTAAAATGTGTGAGAGGATGCCATTAATTCACATATTTGAACAGCCTTGTTGGTTCTCCTTCCAAGTTAACACAGGCACTGGTGTGTCCTTCCAGCCACGGGGCAGCCTGACATTGCTCTTCCAAAACATTTGTGTATATGTGTTACATGTCACTGTGTTAAGTGTATTTGAAAACAGTGACAGAAAGCATTACTGATGTATTGATTTATTTGAAGTCTGCAGTACTATATAAATTCCGGTATATATGTCCAAGTTTGGCACCTTCAGCCTCGCTACTGAAATGCTTGGGCTGCAGTGAAGGCAAGAGATGAAATGCCTGAGGAATGCCAGCCAGGTGTTTCAGGTGAACCAAAGATAAAAGCAGGCCCATGTATTCACTCAGGCTGCTCTTTCCAGCTGTAAGGGCACAGAGCTAATTAAGAATTCCTTTATCCTGGCTTCCTTATTACCATTGTCTGGGTTCTTACCAGGTAAACTTGCACAGCTGTATCGACATCTTTTCTTAAGAGCTTTTAGCTCCTGAAGTAAAAACTAAAATGTTCTTCAGAGAGGCTTACTGTATAAAACAAATATGACATTTTAGCTGTATTGCTTTTGAGCCCTTACCACTCTTTCGGATAATTCTGAAGCAGCTTTGTGCTGTCACTTTTTCAGCTGACTTCAAGGTTACTTTGTATAAAATCCATGTTTGTTTTTTCAGCACCTACCAAATTGCACGTGTCTTAACTGAGTTACATTTTTGCCTAGTCCTTACTCTAAGGTACGGACCTATCTCTAATGGAAGCAAATATTGAGTTCTTTGGGAGGTTCTGTCTTCTGTAAACTGGCAAACATCTGCTTAGAGACACCTTTATTTTAGTGTTGTCTCAAGCAAAAGGGATAAGGATTAGGTCTGATGTTGTAACAACAAAAAATGGGGAGAAAAGGAAATGAAAGGTGTAAGCCTAGACAAAACTTTGGTATCTGTAGCAGGAAGACACAGTGTTTGGTGTGATGGCTGTGAAGCTGTTTTTCTTTCTGAAACAAGTTGTTGATAGAGTAGTTAAAGTACAAGGTAACTGCAGGGGGCTGAGGCGCTGGAGTCTGTAAGGTGGGGGAAAGGAATGAATGCAAAAATTTACTGCAAGCTTTTAAAGCTTTTTGTACCAGAAGTTTTCTTTTATGCCAGCCAGCCTCTGTCTTGGGGCCTTGAAGTGTTTGGGCCCTGGGTTTTGTAACGCCATTTCACATCCCATAAAGGGTTATTTAGTGGCTTTGTACATGCATGTTGGGGACTTTTCAAGTCAGACTTGTAAATCGGTTCAGAAGATGTTGGGGAGGACCCTTTCAGAATTTGGCTGCTCGGGCTCACCGCCTCCCAAATCCGAGGGTCTCTCTGAAAGCAGCTTGGCTTCCCCGTGGTCAGATCGTGTTACAAACCCTGCTTTGTGCTGAGTCTCAGATCTGAGCACGGCGGGGACAAGCCCTCGGGTTTGACACAGCAAAATGAATCTTTATCTAAAGGAAGCACATTTCTCCCTTTTGGATACAGTTTTAAGAGCCAGAGTACAAAGTGTTGACTGAACCCCGCCAGTCACGGGTGGCGATAAAATGCTCCAAATCCCTGCCTGGGAAAGCTGCTAGAAGAAACTTGTGTCTGCTTCTGACCCTTTCCTTTGTCTCTGCTGGTGAAAGGAGATGGTCCAAGCAGACTGCAGCAGAAATACTCCTCTGATGGGGACTGACAGCTCCTTGACCACCATTCCCTAAACAATACCCATAACAGAGAAAGGCATGTTGTGTACTTCTGAGTATTTCCCATCTTAAACAAGGCTGAAGCTAAAGGCCTTTCTTAATTGCCAAAATGACGATGGTTTCCATTGTGCAGGGACATCCACTTCAGAAACTCCTACGCTGGTGTTTGTCAATGGCCAAATGTGAAAATTAAATGCGTGCAGCGCCACGCAGAACGGCTGTCATGAGAGTTCCCTCCTGTGACAAGGAGTCTAAAAGCTAAAGCAGCTGAAAATTTAATGTCCATTATAGCGTGGAAGACTTGCTTTCAATTAAACTAGGTGTAGCACTTAATGGAGAGCTTAAAGGGGGAGAGTTTTCTTCATGACTTTTCTGCAAATGTGTGTGGACTACTTTGTAGTTCTATTGGTGCTCCCTAGTTTTTTGCTCCTGGAAGCTGTGGCTGTCCCATCCCTGGCTGTGTTTGAGGCCAGGCTGGACGGGGCTTGGAGCAACCTGGTCTAAGCCCATGGCAGAGGAGTAGAATAAATAGTCTTTAAGGTCTCCCTTCCAACCCAGACCATTCTGTAATTTCTCTCTGCATGCCACAAAAGAGAAATCTAGCACGTTTTTTGGCGGAATATGAAATGTCAGTTGTCTTTTTCCTTCGTGACAACGTTTTCATAAATTCTTCAGGTACTTTTCATTCAGTTGCTCTGAGAAAACACAATAAAAATCTGAAATCTTTCTCGTAAATAATGCATGTGTGGACTGCAGAAAAGCCTTATTTCACCAGGCCAGTGTCTGCTTCAGACAGTAGGTGTGGAAGGATCAAAAACCCAGTGCTGTGAGGATCTTCTACACTGGCTGAACAGCAGTCCAGCAAGAAAGCAGTGTTGCTGACCGTTTGATTTCTGACTTAGCTCTCAACTTCTTTACCTTCAGGGATCCTGGAGTTCCTCCATCTTGCAAAAATGGGCAGAGAGACACTAAGGCTGTATGGAGTGACCATGCTCCTAGTGCAGAATTATCAGGTGTGTCTGTTCCTGGACTTGGATGCAGTGTGGGAGGGTGAAGTGAGCAGAGGTGTGAGGGCAGGGAAGGGGAGACAGAAGAAAGAAATGAGAGAAAAGAGAACCAGAGCTGTGAGCACCCATTGCTCTGCAGTATTACACTGTCTGCAGCCACAGCTGAGTTTTTCCAGGACCCATCAGGTCACACAGATGTTGGACTGAAACACTGACACATATCTAGGTGGGAGCTATGAACTAATGTGTTACCTGTGCAATGTAAATGCAGCTCTGCTTGATTCTGTTGATCGTGCAGAAGTTTTTTCTCTAAGACCCTCCCTCATTTCCTGGGAGAATCAAGTGAAAATGACGTTAACCTCAAGGTGCTGTGTGTTCAGTGCGTGTGAATTTTTTTAAAAAAGCTTTGTGCTTTGGGAAATCAGTGACAGTAGACTCGAAACTTCTACTCAAACAAAAATAATCACTTGGCTTTCCTGTATATAGGTGAATGCTTATAGACATAAAAAACTAGTTCAATGTGTACCTGGGTGACCTTTAGCATTCACCATCAAACTCCAGTGCCTTGAGCATGTATATGGAAATCTGATGATAGCTGAATAAAAATAGCTGTATTTCAATATGGATGAAACAAAAAGTCTTCCAGGGTGGGGAGAAAGGCAAAGAAGGTGAAGAGAAAAAATATAATGTTTCTTGAAAATGACAGGCTGTTCTAGCAGGAACTTCCAGCTGAAATACTGGCCTGAGGCGCTTGTCGAGCACGGGCTATTACACTCCAACCAGTTTAGCTTTTGCAAAACTATCATCAACAGCGAGCACTGAGAAGTGTCAGTCAGTGTTAGCCACAGGGAGCAGTGAGTGCTCCAGCTGAAACCTTGCACTCCCGTCCTCCTCTACAGGGATGGCACAGCAAACATTCCCCTTGAACAGCTCCTTCAGGCACAGGGCAGAGGTGGAGATGGACAAACTGCTTGGCAGTCCTGAAGGCTGGGGTCATTAAATAAAAACATTTTTTAAATTATTAATATTTTTATTACCTGTTTTGCTGTCTTTCCTAGGAGGTTTCTTCTGCTTTTCCTATTGATGTCCACAGTTACATATCAGCATAGTCCTTGGAATGAGATTAAATGAGGAACACAGGATTAACCTTATCCCTTGTGCATGGCTGGCTCAGTGTACAGTGTCTGGTTGATGACATGTATTCAAATTTGTGTGCATATCGTATTTTCCTATGTCATTTTTAGAAGGACAGAAAAGCTGTGTTCTGTGTTTCTGCTGTAGAAACTTTTCTGCTTTTGGAACAAAGTTAAAAGGGTAGGAATCCTGCAGAGCTTTTTTTTCATGGTAAGGTTCTGAAAGGTGAGTCTTGCTTGTTGAAGACTACCAATTTTCTCAATAATCTGAAAAGCATTTCAATGTTTTTGTGCTTGGCTTAGCAGAAAAAAAAAATTGAACATCACATCAGCTTTGAGCACATTTTAACCTTCAGAATTTTTAACAAAGTGTTCTTCAGGGCAAACACAATTCTGTACAATTGTACAAAAGCTTCCATGGGAGTCTCCTATGATTTCAGAGCTTCTGTTGTGGCATTTGGAAAACGTGAAAACAGTCTGGTTCCATGGACAGAAAAGAAGGGGAAAATGTGAGAAAACAGAACCTAGACGATTTGGAATGAATAATCCAAATCTGGGATACTAGAAGGAAAATTAAATAAACAAAGGAAAACACACCAAAAAAAACCCCCAAACCAACTAAACAGATTTTCTTAAAAAACCATCAAACTGATCAAAGAAGGAAACAAAAAAACCCCCTAAACTTCTCCCCAGATCAACTTGTTCAAGTACTTGAACAAGATTAGAGAGCAGCATAAAAGCAGGTAGTTTATAGAGATGGTATATCAAAGAGTGAAGAAAAATGAAGAAGAAAATGCTCACAACTTTAAGGAGAAATGTTTGTTTTTTTTTAACAGAAACCTGAGCATGTTTCTCCACCAGTGCAGAACTAGTATCTTCAGGCAGAACACTGTGGGCAAATAGGCATGCAGCATTCTTCAGTGCAGTGAGAATGGAGCATAGAGAGTATTAAAATGTTTAACACAATCATTTCCAGGGATTTTAAATAGCATTTAGTCTGTCACGAAATGACATACTGATAAAACTACTGCTAACAAGAATGCTTAATGTGCATTGATAAGTCTTGGGGATGTAATTGCAAGGGTGCAATCCTGCTTATTCTTGGGAAAAAAAAAAAAAAATCTGTTTTACTTGGAGGGAATAGGATTACATTTCCACAGAGCAAAGAGTAGCTGGTATGTACTTAATAAGTCTGCAGCACAGCATAACGATGAAAGAAAATAGTTCATGGAACATCAAAGTCATTCTTCAAGTTTTATTTGTTCCTCCATCGGCTTTCAGTAGAAAAAATTTTCACCTCTCTCTGCTCTGAATGCACTGTTAACTTTCTGCAAGTCTTGTAAGTTACATAAAGCTTGTTTGCCTCGGAACCTCTTTACAAAGGAAATTTTCATCCTGACCTAAGGCCTAATGCTATCAGGTGAGGAGCAGCCTAAAATTTCTTAAAGGTAAGAGTGTGCCTGCTTGGACATACCAAAGCCTTCAAGTTAAAACCCATAATGTTTGACATCCTGCTGCTATTGATGCTGAAAGAAAACTGAAGGGACCTGTAAATACATTTGAAAGTATGGGACTGTTCTTTTGTTTTTATATATGTAAAACTTAAGGCTTAAATCATTTGAATAAGAGGTTTTGACTAGTACTTGGCTGCAGTAGAATTAAGAGCTCACCCAGGGATGAATGAGAAGTCCAGGGGGTTATGTGGGTAGGGCTTTATTCCGTAGTAGTTGGAAAAAGCTCATTTTTTAACTGGAGTGAAGCTTTGCTCATAGCAGAAATCAAAAACAACAGGAAAGCTTTACCTGAGGTGCTGCTCAGCCACTTCCTTCCCCTCCCTCTGACACACTCACTCTCCCTCCCTCTCACCTCTCTTAGTTCTTTTGAGCAGTTTTTCTTCTGTGGTCCCCTTTGACCTCCTCTGCACCTGTCCCTGTGTTTTCCTACTATTTTTTTCTGTTTATTCATTTGTCTCTCTGACTGGGAAGATCAAAAGCAGAACAAGATTTACTGCAACACTGAACTTCCCCAGAAAATCAGCTGCAGGGGGTGGAAAGGGGGTTACGTGGTGTTGCAGCAGAAGCTCTGCTGTGGTACTTGCAGAAGGGTCAGACTGTGAACATTTACGGAGAGAGAGTTCAGGTGAGGAAAAAGTAATTCAGTGCTGTGCAGTTTAGGGGAGGATCTTCCCTGAGACACTGCTCAGTTGTGCAGGCAGCAGCTTTGATATCACAGAGACGGGCTTGGAGTTTTTACAGGCAAGGCAGTGAGAAACTCTTTTGGAGCCTGCCTGACGTTTCCCTGCCCAGCTCAGGAAATGGCTCAGCAGCCAGAACAGCGCTGGTGGTGATGTACAGCATAATTGGGTTCCAGAGCACTGGTAACCTTGGAGCTCTGTGACAAAGCTGAAGGAGCTGCTGTAATAAAAGTGGCATTCGAGGTCAATCTTTTTTGCCTTTGTTTCATTTGAAAGAGAAAAGTGTGAGCAATTCTTTTCCTCAAGTTATTCTGGTGGAAAAGCGTTGCTGCTTTTAAGATGGGGTTCATCAGACTGGATGTCCATGGATGTTTTGCTACAGAATCATTTTCCTTTGTAATGAGAGAAAAGTTATTTAGCCATTATCAGTAAATAGTGCATCTTAAAAAACTTGATGCTTTTCCTGACATTTTAATCTCTTTTTATATCCCAGAAAGCAAATAGCATCATGATTTTTCCCAAAGTATTAGTGAGATTTATTTTAAACCCACACAACCAAGCTGTGTAAACAGGTGTTAAGTCCTTTGGTGATGGCTCTAAAGTAATGTTAAATTTTTTTTTCCTGTCAAAGTGCTTTTCATCTTACACTAGGATTATATGACTTTCTGTGCCTCATATAGGATTAAATTTTTAACTGTCAGAAAGTTTTTTGGAAATTATTTGTGCTTTTTGTAGACAGGGTCCGTATGTGACTTGTTCATTAGGTAAAGACCATCTCCCTAACAACAGGCTGGTGCAGGACACATCTTTTACCTGCAGATTTTGAAGTGTGCTAATTGTAGTTGTGGACTGGTTGAGACAGTCTCTTAGGGCCTGCAAATATTTAATAGTATTGAACCCTTGTCTTCGTTAGAGTGTCTGTCCTAAAAGCTTGCTGTGCATGACTTAAAATATTAAAAAATGACAGGAAAGTGAACAGCTCTAGCAGTTATAGACAGATAAATAGCAGTTCCAGTGAAAACGTTAAATATTTTCTACGGCACCATAGCTTTTTTTGCCTTTTTGCTGCCCTGTGTAACAGCGAGAGGCATCTGCGTGCTGCTGCTGAGATTGAGACCCTCTGCAGTCTCTTTGCTGGCTGTATTTCATTAACTTTTATAAACCTCTTGCCTTCAATAACAGCAAATGAAACTCCGGCACAATGTCTCCCTCTAGGCCACAGACAACTGCAACTTGCAATAATTCAGCGCCGGAGTTGAATAAAAGACGAATTATTCTGTCACCTGTCAGCAGCTCCAATACATCAGGCAGTAATGCCGGGTACTTACTGCGGGAGAAGCGGGGCTATTTACAATTACTGCCAGCTCCTTAATTACCCCGCGGCGCGGCTCCCAGCCTGCTGCAAGGCGCTGCTTCCTGCTCGGCCCCGGCCCTGGGCTTCCTGTGGCCCCAGAAACAAAACCCGTGGTGGCGGTGGTTTTTCTGGGGTGGTTCGAGGAGGTACAAGGAGTGATGAACTCGGTTCTGCCTCCTGCACGGCGTGCGGCTGTGTACGGCAGGGCTGAACCTGGGCGGAGCGCGCTCGACCTTCTGCTTTCTTAGGAGCAGGCTTTGTAAGATCTTGCCCAAAGCAGAGCAAGGCGTGGGCCTTCCAGGCAGCTTGACACGGGAGCTCTCGATATTCTCCAGCATTTTTTTTATTCTCCTCGTAATGGTCTGTGTTGCACGTAGCGCATTAGTACTGCCTGAGAAGGGATTGTGGTGGCAAGCCCCGATTAACTCTGCTCCAAGGAGGGACAGTGCTCTCAGTGTCCAACCCAGACAGGTTTGCCTTATTTTACCCTCTTGAACTGATGCAGCTTGTTTTATTTTTCTAGCAAGTGTTTTGGTTTGTTTTGTTGGGTTTTATTTTTTCAAGAACTTCCCTAAGACTCCGGCACCTCACTGCTTTTTCAGTCTGACGAAGAGTTTGATGCTGAAAGGCAGCCTACTGGAAAGTCATCTGTAAATCCCGAAAAGAAAGCAATGTTTTCGTGTTTTCTTTTTTGGACTACAGAACATTATTTCTGCCACACACACACACAAAAAAAAAAAAAAAAATCCCCCAAAGTCTGTCATTTGAGTAAAGGAGAGGTTGGGAGGTTGTTCTGGGAGGACTTAGCTATCCAGGTTTCTGAACTGAAACATCCTTGTTTGATAGGTGTTGGCATCATGTGTGTGGGGGTTTGGGCTGGATAAAGGGAATTTTCTTTGTGGTAGCCTGTATGGTGCCAGGTTTTGCTGTGTTTGGGCCTAGGTGCCCACCATGGTTAAATTCCAATAGGGGCTATGCCCAGTTCAGAAAAACTGCATGGATCCTGGGAGCTAAAAGTTACCTGATTTAATGCTGTCAGTCCTTAAGTTGTACTTTGCAGAATTACACAAAAAACGCTTCTGTGATTTATTGCACAGCTGGTTATCGGGAGAGGACAAATATATTTCAGGCCTGCTAAGTAATGTATGCATACAGCAAGCTGCTTTGTCAATGTCACATTAATTATCCAATAATATTGGACTTAATTCTTGGTGTAAACTTAGATGTGCACTCCCTTGCATCATAATAAATCAGGTACTAAGCCATACCTGTTACTGCAAAAATGTTTCTAGTAAAGCTTTATCCCCCCAATTAGCTGAAAAATGAATAGGAAGAGATTCTCCTGTCCTCTGTTTATTTCCTCAGGTACTAGAAATTTATTTCATTCATGGTGTGGACAGATTTCACTGAATAATAAGCACCAATACAGGATGGTTTTGTTGCAAAAGTCACAGTCTAATTAGACAATTCCATTTTCTTGTTTCTGGTCTAGATTTCAGTAAAGAGATGAGCTGTAATCATTGCATCCAGTTTCCCTGCTCTTTACCAGGATTCTCTGCAGCTAACCTTCCAATAACTGTTTCTGTTTTGAAAACCCCTTTATTCAAATGAATCCTTCAGATTTTAATTCTTGTTCTTAAAACAAACCTAAGCAACAACAACAAATCATAAAAACAAAAACCTGTCTTCTAAGTATTTAGGAACTGAGAGAAAGCATCATAACTTGCTGTTGCTCTGCTGGAACAAACTGTGAAAATTATCTTTATCTAGTTTCGCTCTTTGTTTTATGCTTGGCAAATAAAAGAAACAGAACAAAAAGAGACAAGCTGTAAGAAACACTGGCTGTTCTGGGATTTATTTTCTTTTGCAATTGAAAAGTGGTAAACCTAGTTACCATCTGACTACAAAAACCTGTAGTCTGTCAAAATATTATAGTACAAAGTAAGATGGACAAACCATTGCATCTGATGAATAGGAACTGGGAAAAGAAAACCAGGTTAGAGAAACATAAGAGGAAAAAAAGGAGGAATGCTTTGTTTCCTGGCAACTTTCTTGCAATGCAGTGCAGTCCAGAGATGCTTCTCTCTAAATTCATTCAATGTGACAGTGATGTGAAATTCTACAGCTTGTATTGCAAGCTATCCTTTTTGTTCAGACAGTCTGAAGCTCTGCTCGTGACAGCACGGCAGAGAAACCCAGGAGGTGATATAGCTTCACTTCTAATTGGTAACTTTGCATTTGTGGCTGGTGTTAGTGATGAATAACCCAGAGCTATTATTATAGATGCTGGGATGGCTTCTCTGCTGCACTCTTTCTCCCTCAGTCAGTAGACACAGAGGGACCATCAGGGTACAAGTTTTGACTCTCAATGTGTCTAGCTCTGCCCTTTTTTAAAGCCATCCAAATAATCTCCTAATATCAGCAGGTGCATTTCAGGAATTTGCCAAATAACTTAAGACAGCAAAGGCTACTGGGCAGTGCCTTCTGTCCCTGTGGCTTTAGATGCAATATCTGAGTCAGGGAAGACATAGTTCAGACTATATTTTGAAGAAAGACAAACAAAACAACCAGCCCAAACACTACACCACCACCCACAAATTAGACAAATAGGCTTTAGAAGTGTGCTGTGTTTGCTGTAGAACACCCCTGTTTTAAAAATACTTTCTAATGACCTCTTGGCTTTGTCTCTACAGAAAAACCTGCCAGGAGTACCCAGCTGACCACCCTGATCCTGCTTTACAGTGCACAACTTACTCTTCAGGAAGTCCTTGAGCAGTGATGCCACAATGTCCTGCCTGCACCTGCTCTTTCTGAGGTAAGCCCACAGGAAAGGACAGTGACTGGAGGGCTGTGTTGTGTCCTGACAGAAGACCTGCTCCCAAAGATCCTGGAAAATGGTTGATCAGGTTAAGGTAAGTTCTGTTTGCTCTCTCTGAGATTATCTGTGTGATGGTCACTGCCCACTATGCCCTGTGGACCAGATCCCTCAGGGCTGGCAACATCTTGCACACTCCTTTCCTTCACCTGGGGAAGCCCACACAGCTGAAGAGTCCAGATTGTTTGATCCTGTGTGTGCATTAACTGTCATGTGCTTCTCTTCTCCGTCATGGCACTCACACAGAGGGAGACAGGATTTGATTAATGAGCAGACAGATTTTTTTTTTTTTTTTTTAGGAATAGCTGAGATACTTCATGTCCCCCGGTTATCATACAAGGAAATCACCCCAGCAGATCTGGCAGGACATGCTTCATTCATCTCTTAAGGCTTATTATCTGAACAAGCTTTCAGAAACGTGCCAGGGAATGCCTTAAGAATATGACAGCTCATTAATCATGTAGCCCTGCAATAAAAATAGACATCAAGTGCATTAATTACTTCTCAAGCAGGTACAATTGTTGGGACTTTCTCTTAGCTGGTGTTGAAAGATGGCTAATTTTCCAGAAATAACACTCACTTTGCTTCGTTGTTTCTAAATTATCAGTAAAACTTTAACAGGAAAATACCTTGAATAACAATGTGTAGGTACAGATTAATGTGCTTGAAATGCTAAGTCAAATTCTGTGCTGAAATAATGATTCTTTTAAAATGGAGCTAGTTAGAGGTTGTTTGCCTCCAATTTTATCACATGATACCATTCTTAGAACTAAAGAAAAGTCGTATGGAATAAAAGATGCATAATTCAAAACATGAGGTGGAGAATGAAGAATACATGATGGGCCAGGGGTTCTTCTTTTGAGATACCTTTATAAAAAAATTCTTTCAATCTTTCCCTTGGATGCTAATTTTCCTCTAGGAACTCACACAGGAAGAGTAAACAAGGATTAGGAAAGGAAATGATGGGGGCTTGTGCCCTTAAAGCACTGTGGGGTTTTTTTTTTTTCCCTTGTCAATCAACAAGCCTTATAGCCAAGCAAAAGTTAGTTTCCTTCATTGCAAATACAGCCTTTAAGGTAATAACTCAGTAGACCACACTGGTGTGCACCAGAAAAAGTTTAAAAGCCCATATGTCAAGGAAAGAACATGCTGTGGACTGATAAGCTTCTGAGCAGGTTTTCTTAAATGGTTGAGGGATTTTGGTGAGTCACCGGGGGCAAAGCTTGGTGCAATTTCTGCATGGGTTTTACTTTTTTAGCTAGACTTTAAAAAATTGAAGAAAAAATAAAATCAAATGTATGTAGATAAATTATGGAATTGATATAGAGAAAAGTCAAATTAATATTAAATGCAGAAATGTATTAAGAATGTAGGCTTGAAGACATTAGACAGTCATCACTGTGCCTGTTGGATATAAAATCCCTTGCCCAGCTCTTAATTGTCATTCCTACTCTGTGCAGACATCATTTCACATCATGAAGTTTCTAATCCTTTTGCCTGTGGCTTGAATAAAATGCAGGATTCATTCTTTTGGCTCTTACTGTCTTTATGGCATTTCTTTCAGTAGCATATTCTATGTTTAATGAGGCTCTGAGGTGCAAAATTTAAAGTGACATCCTGTTTTCATGCAAATGGCCAAAAGTACCAGGAATTTACCTTAACTTCTGTGAACCAGCCCGGAACACGAGAATAGGAGAATGATTTAGGCACAAGTTTGATTTTCTGGAACTTGTAGATGACACTGGTGGCACCTTACCCCAAACATCCTGGAGTCATCAGTGCCATTGGAGCTTGGAGTCTGGCTTGGCAGTCAAGTTGGCATTGCTTGCAAGGAAAGATACCATGCAGTGTGAAGAAGCAAACTGTCTAATAGCACTAGAAATGAGCAGGAGCAGATGCACTGTCATCATAGTGAAATCAGGGCTAATAAATTGTTGGCAAAATGCTGCAACTCATTTGTAATGGATTTGATACGAACTTTCCCATTTATATTTTTTTTCTTATGAACCTAGAGAAACATTTCCCTTCATTTGCTGCTTTTTGATGATTTATCGGTTCTGGGTTTGAGTCCAGGTGTTTTGATAATAGTGAAAAACTCTGAAATAGGTGATCCTGGCTCCTGCCTGATAAGAGAAGCTGTTTGTTAGTCTGCAGTACCAATATGTATGAGTTTAGTGAAGAAAAACAAAGGGAAATGTGGATGCATTGATGTTTCCCTCTGGCTTTTTCTCCCATATTCTTTGAAAATAATATCTTTCAGTGCCAGGACTGTGAACTGTGGAGGGGTCAAAAGAACTGGGGCAGTATCAACTATGGGAGCAAAGGATAAAGAAATAAAAATGAACTGAAGTGATTGAAAGATTAACCGGATTTATTTAATTTTAAATCACTCAGCCCTGATGCTGTAACATGAAAGGCCCCAAAGAAGAACAGAAGCAAGAGCAATGGGCAGAGCACAGCACTGGGAATTAACCAAGGCATTAGGCCACGTTAGTGGGGGGTGTGTGTAAATCTGGATCTGGTGTTTCTGCATAGGCTGTGGTCCCTTAGATTCACCACTGATTCCTGCTGGGAGTGAAGGAGACTTGTGCTCCATCCCTCTGAATGCCTGTCGTGAGCCATTTGGATATCTCATAGTTACAAGACAGTATGTTATGGACATTAAAGTTAATTTTGTGTTCTCATTAAGAAATCTGATGAGACAAGGGTTCAAAATGCAAACCTTGCATGAACGTGTCTAGCCGTGACTCTACACAGAACTGTTGCTGTGATGGTCCCTGTTTCCTTCAAGCAGCAGGACATAATGAATTCAGACATAGAAAAATGACTGTATTAATCCACCAGGAACAAATTTAGATACTTCATGTGAAATCAGTGGAAACTGGAGATGTATTCCCTTTACTGCCTTTATCAAATTCCTTTGTAAATAACTTTTTTTTTTTTTCCCCCTAAGATTCAGGTGGCGTTAAACATGACCCAATTTAACTACATAATTTTTACTGTTTCATGATAGAAGCCTGGAGATTTGATAGTATTTTCCTCTACACCCTGAAATGGTGTCCTAAATTTGTATGATTGTATACAGTAAATTGGTGTGTATTCCTCAGAAATGGCTGCATTTCTCACTTACTCACTTACTCAGCACTTGGTAAGTCTGATCAGTAGGATATGAAAGCACTCTATGATTCCTGGAGGTAAGGAATGTGTTTGTTTTATGACAGACAGTAATGTCAGTCAGCTCCAGCCTATTGAAAGACTAACTCTGTGTTGCTACTTTCAAGCTTAGGTGAAAGTTTCCTGTACTTTGAAGTTGATTAATACCTAATTTTCATAGATTCTGAGTTCATAGTAATTCCATTTTGCAATAGGCATCATGCAACTTGAAGGAGACTGATTTATTTCTTTTATTATTTGTTTTCCTTGCGCAAAATGCAAAGAATTCTGAAAAGCAGAGATAATCACTGTACATTTGTATGTTAATGCTACCTGGTAATCATCCTGAAAGACTGAATATGATTAACACCTTGAATCATAAACTAGGGAAAATGTACAACACTTGACAGGGAGTGGAAACATCTAATACAATGTGAAAACATCTGGCCAGGAAATTGTTTTCCAAACACTGAAAATTATAAGCAATTATCAAGTATTTTACCTGACTATACTCATAACTCTCTTTCAGTGACACTTTAACTGATATTATGCCTCATTTCTCAGCAGTCTGATTTTTGGGTAATCACCCTAGATCTGTGTTTTGCACTCTTCCATCCTCCTGCTTGATGTGCACAGCAAGTACTTCCCTGGTGTACTTTAAGGGGGCAATCAAGGCTGCAGATGAAGTAAGGCACTCGTGACAATCGAAGGGAAGAGCCTAATTTGGCAATTCTCATCAGCGAGGGATCTGACAGGATATCCAGGTGGCCCTAAATCAGCTTGAGCTAAACTTGCAGAGGAGTGAGCCTGCACATGCCAATTTTCTCAGCATAAGCTGGGCGTTCCTGTCAGGAACTTTTCTTGGGGTGAACGGATGGACTTTGGGGTGTGAGAAATTGCCAGAATGTGGTGGCAGTTCTACAGGCTCATAATAATAATTAAAGATGACACTTGTCTATGATACCCACTTGCAAGCCCTACATGAAAAGAAAGGGCAACTCCAGCCTTTCCATACCCATTTATGCATTTTATTTCTATTACGTGTTTTCCCAGAAGAAAAGGTAGAGTGATGGGGACAGAGTCAAAGGATGCTGGGTTTCCTTTGACTCCAGGAACATTTATAGCTCATAAATCCGGATGCAGTTTCTGACTTTGGAATATGGTTGTGAACCATTCATGATTTTTATTGTGCTAATAACCCTTTTCCTGCGGCTCGCCTCGGACACTCAGTAGAAAACTGCCTTTTCATCTCAGAAAAGGAGCTTCCTGTCTCAAATCATTCCAGGACCGTGCCGTAAAACTGACATCCCTAGTGGTTGTTTCCTCATCTCAGAGATGAAAGTTGCAGTAAGAAAGAATGGCACTCTGTCCCTCAGCGAGCAGGTTCAGAGTAGGTCAGGTCCTGACATTCTTACACAGCTCCAGGAAAAAAAAAAAAAAAAGGATGTAAATCAGGCTGGCTTGTTAAGGAAATGAGGTGAATTTTCACCTCAGGTGGTGACAGTGCTTCACTGGCATCTGCCCTTAAGCTATGTGAGGTCAAGCCCTACAGTTGAGTTCCTCACAGTATTTTATCAGGAAGTGCTTTTTGGGTGAACCTCCTAACCTGACACAGCGTGAGGGGCCATTAGGTATTGAAGATCACACATGAACACAACATGTTATTCCCTTTTATTTTAACTTCAGGTAACATGACCTCATAGGAGGGCTACACCTTCCTAGTCTGGTGTTTTGAAAATGCTAGAAAACCCTGCAGGTTTTATTTTGAAATTGTTTGTTTCTACACTGTTTCTTTGATTTTTAGCAGGTTGAGGGAATATTCTTGCTTTTTCCCCAGTGATAATTTTCTTATTACACGAGCTGGAAAAATAACGGGGAAATTTTCAACCAGTTTAGTGGTTTCAGTCTGAAGTATAGTGAAAAATCCAAGTCTCAAAGTATTTCAGGGAAAAGCCGAAATAATCAAATGAACTTTAGAAAATGTTATTTTTCACTGCAATTGAATAATTCATACGAATGCATACAAGAGGATTAAAGATAAATGGAACAAGGGAATTTGAAATGAGAAAAAGGAAAGCTTAAGATGAGATAAAAACAGTCTGAGTTCTGCATTTTGAATTTTCCTGTTTTTTGAAAAAAAAGAGTTAGTTTCAATCAGCACATTCTGGTATTCTGGTACTAATATAACAACATTTTCTGCAGATGTATTCTTGCGAATTTTTTTTTTTATTTTTTTAAATTTTTTTTTAGCTTTATGAAATACTTCAAATACAGAAATTTCTACTGGAATTCTGTCATGTTGTTTGACAGCTGATTTCAGACCTTATTTTCCTTAGATGATCTCTATTCTCTCAGGGGCTTGCTTCTTTTAAACTGTCTCAGGAGTTCATAGGTAAATGTTTTTGACCCCCTTATGTCACTTCAGGTGGCAATTTGGGGAGAGAAAGTACAACGTGATAGGAAATGGACTTGGTGAGTTTTGGAACCTTAAAGATCATGCAGTCCCAGCCACCCTGGTGTAATTGTTAAATTTATAGAGGAGGCTGTAACTAAGCTAATTCATTAAGAATTCTGCGTCCAAAGGAAAAAAAAAGTGCTAATCTAATTAAAAACTTGCAAATGAGAAGGCTGGGCTTTAATTCAAGCAGCAACTGAAAACTGCATGCTCTGAGGACCTGGCCTGCTTATGCTTTAAGTGACATTTCCAGTCAGATTTGAGAGGGTCAAGGTGAACACAGGGAACTGGAAAGGTGGTTGTGCTTCTGAAGATCAAAACAAGCAAAAAAACAGGAGGAATAAAGAGTGTTGATTTAAATGAAATCAAATGTTTTCAAGAGATGTTTACGAGTCTGCATCACTGTGCCTTGTTCAGTTACAAACTTAATTTCTTCTGCTAAGTCTATGCCTAACTGTGAGCACAAAAAATTCACCTGCCATTTTTCCATTTCTTAGAGGTTAAAGTCACTGCTTCATATTACATGTTCAAAACGTTTTAGGTGTTCCATTTAATTCACATGCTCCATTTAATCTGAAAGTTCCATGAGTCAGAGCTGATTCCTTTAATCTCTAAAGCCACAGAATACCTGGTGTATGAAAAAAAGATTGTACCTCTGGTGTATGAAAAAGATTGCAAGTGGAGCAGTCCATTGGACCCCTGGAGACCTGATTTTGTTTTTGTCTGCCACTGACTGGGTGGATCTGGAGAAGCCACACTGCTCTGCTACATCCTTGGTTTGCCTCTCAGGAGGGACAAGATAATATCACTGACCTTTAGAAAGCACTTGAGATCTAATTATTTATAGATTAGGGAGCATTACAGGATAGGTTTGCGTTTTTTTACAGTGTAAAAACTTGGTAATTTTTTTGACTGGGGACAGAGCTTTTTCCTCTCAATTATTTATAGATGAAATCACAACTTAGTGGTCAGTCCAAAGCAAGTGGTGTTTTGAAGAGGAGGCTGAAGGCAAAAGATGACTCAGGCCATTGGAGGAGTACTTTTCATTTACAATAGGGTTAAACACCATTACATTTATTAAATGCAATGATCTAGTAATCATGGAAAGATAAAAATCTCTATTAGCTTTTCATTGAATGACATTGTAAAAAGCAGCTCCGAAGGCTCTTCATGGTAATTTGGTCCGAGTGAATGTCTTCTACTCAACATTCTACCTTCTCAAATACTTTAATATGGAGATTTCGGGAGTTGTGACATATTTATAGTGCTGAGCAGTCTGAAGAGATTGGTAGGTTATGCAATTTCTCTTTTTTAGTAAGTCACAGTAAGCAGCATCTGTATTTTTGTACAGCACAGCCCTATTGCTCTTTTAAACAGTGTGCTGACAAAACAATTTCACTATAATTGAAACAGCTCACTGCCACTCCTCTAGAGAAAATAAGACTGAATTTGATGCCCTGGTTGTTACTGACAAGACATTTCATCATGAATACAGCTCAAGTTCCATTTAAATCATTAGACTAGGTTATAAACAGCAAAGTATCTAATACCTGAGTTTTCTTAGTTGTTCTTTGTGCGAACTTTGTGTTGCACAGTGAATATTGATGCAAACAATAGAAATCTGCAGACCTCTGTAGCATTGGCTTTATTGATAATCTTTGGCCATAACATTTGTACTAATTGAGCCTCTCCAGTTAACTGCCTGCTGTGTTGGTTGTAGACCAGGAAACTTTTCTGCCTAAAAACAGAAACCCAAATATTTGGGTATATCCAGCCAAACAAGGTTTGTCTCTAGGTTAGCAGTCCAGCTGGATCAACAATGGAAATTATGAAAGGCAAATATGCAGCAAAATAGAATAATTCTGGGTATTATCACATAGGTCCACCTATTATCTTGAAGGTTCACCTCAGTTATCCACAGTTCAGTCATTCAGTGTGGATAAAGCCTGGCAGAGAAACCAACTCTGTCTATCTGGGCTTCCTTATGCTGAGTATTTGCACAGCAAACACGCTTAGGAAATCTTGTCTGTGTGTTCAGCCAAAGCATTTACCATGCTGAAACCTGCATTTGAGTGCTTACTTACCTGACGAAATAACTTTGGAAAAATTCAGACAACTCACTGGAGTTTCCTGCAAATCACTACCTCAAACGTGTGAATGTGAAGAACTGGATTTAAAAGGAAAAGCAAAACTGAAACAATTAAAAAATCCACATCAAAACCAAGCAACTCCCCAAAGGGAAAAAAAAACAACAATCAACCCCAACCCCAAGCACTGTAAGAATTATGTTTCACTTGTAGGCTTTGAGTACTTGTCTGCCTGGTACCTTAGCAGAGATCAGAGCCTTCTGCAATCCTGTTGACATCCAGTGATACAACTGGAGGGAAATAAAAAGGATGCTTCCAGCTGAGATGGGGACAAAATCTGGTGAGAAAGAATTTATGGGTGTTCTTAGGGACAAAACAGGCTAAATACTGTGATTTTCTTTGTGTTTTTTTAAACTTTGACACCGGGGAGTACTCAAAGGGAAGGTTATTCCTGTGACTTGTGGTAGTTTGTGCAGGTGTGGTGTTTGTGCCTTGGTAGAAGGAGGGTGTGTGGTTTTCTGGTGCTTCTGTAAAGCAGTGATATGAGTGTCTTTTAGATCTATTTGGAAATAAGCTTGAGCAGAGCATTCTGTTGGCTCCAAGCTTTGCCTGAAATCGTCACAGATCTTCAAGATTAAAACCCAAGAAAGTTCAGATTTACCAGCAAGGTTTGTGCAATGGTTTCAGAGTACAGGAAATTAAACAAGAAAACAGAGCAGCATAATCAACCCTGTGGTTATCAGAGTGGTGTGAGCTCTTGAAAATACATCCTTGAGAATCTCGAACTTGCTGAGTGAAGGGTATTTGTGCTGGTTTGACATCCATGTGAGAACACAGCTTCTGAGGTCAACAGAAACCTTTCAAAACTTGTGCAAAATTTCATCTTTCAGGTGAAACTTCTGCAGTGTGCTTGGTATTTACCTGATATGAACAAGGAAAAAGACCTTGTGCCATAGTGGGCTGTAGCTCTGGGGAGGGTATTTTATGCAGAGGGCCTAGAAATTAGACATCCTTCCTTCCTTGGTGCTGTTGTAGGCAGAGAGGTAGATGAGGTGCATGAGCCATCTGAAAGGAAAATGCAGAACTCAGATCATTTCAGTGTCCCAAAATTTAAGATCTTTTGTAGGTAGGTGTTGCTGCCTATGAGCAGAGTTGGAATCGTAGTTCTGGGAAAACCTTGCTGTGCACAATAACATGTGCACATAATTTCCTTCGTGTGAACACCCCTTAGATACAGCTCCCTTTCAGAACTGTGTTCTGAGCTAACATCTCGTTCTGTCTACCCCACTGCCCATCCCTTTGCCATTAGATCCAGCTCAGAATGAGCAGGACAGGTTACTGTGTCTCTGCCCTTTTCTCTGAGGGACACTGGCACTGGTTTCCTTCTCTTGTGCTCTGTGATTCCATTATCAGGTTTTATTGGGTTGCTTTAGATTAGTCTTTTCAGATGCCTCTGACCATTACAGATTCTTTCACTGAAGCATCTTTAAGATGTTGCTTTGCTCTATTGCTCCCTGAGCAGACTTTCAAAGCTTAATGTCCCAATTTTTGTAACAAATTTGTGTATGATTTGAGAATACTGCCAAAAGATTGTGTACTGCTGGTGGTTCTGATCATTTTTAACTTTGCTTTTCATTCCACTGCAGGCTCCCAATTTTCTTTCACATCAAACATTTTAACTTGACCTTCAGAGGACCTTGCTTTTCCCTTTCCTCTTTTTGCACTGTCATTTGCCCATAGGTTGGATTCTGCCTAGGTCCATTTTCCTCAAATAGGCTTCTGTGTGCTTTTTCAGCATCTTGACCCCACATTATACGTGACCAAGTTTCTAGAAACATCTCTACTTCATCCTTCCAAACACCTTTTGTAAACTGTACTAATCCTGACAGTGACTCTCCTGCGTGTATGTCAGCTCTCCATCACGATGAGCCGTGTCCCTCTTTTTATTTTTCCAGTGCCACTCCAGTTTGTCTCTGTTATTCAGCTCTGCCTGGTTCTGCTTTTCCCTAATGGCTGTTCTGCAGCGAGTCTGTGACTGTGCTTTGCTGGCAAAGGGCTGCTGCAGTGAAATTCTGGACAATGCTGTTTGCTGTGCGGAAAGGGCTTTGGGTTCTGTTCCTGTTGGTGGCCCTTCACTTTAAAGGCTGACTGCTCAAAGGGAGAAATCTATTCCCTGCCTTTGTCCAAGGCAGCACAGGGGCAATTCACAAAAAAAAAGAAGTCTCTGTCCAGAAAGGGATTGAGCTAGCAGATCGTGGGGGTTCATTTTCCATTAGCATTCGTTCAGAATTATTTGGTACTTTGAGAACAGAATTTCACCCGTATAGTTGAACTTGGCTGATGTTTCAGTAGTTATGATTTATGCTGAATTTTTTTTTTGTACCTCATCTGATTTTACACCATGAGAACTTAGACAAGGATATGATGTTTCCTTGACGCTTCCAGCACTAATGTAAAAGAAAAAGTGTTAACATGGCATTAGACAAATCGATCACACCCTGCACACTCTGAGGGGTCAAACTGCTGTTTCACATAGATGTTTTTGCAGTTTGGGCCAAACAGAGATGGAAAAAAATTTCCTGGAAATTTAAATGTTAAGAAATAGGGTTTTGCTCTGCTCTTTTTATGTGCATTCTTAGAAAAAATGTCTCACTCTTTTGCTAAAAATTAAACATATAATCCACAGAAGATGTTAGGCACTGATTCACTATCAGTGCTTTGAAACTGAATTCCAGAGTATATTGCTTCTAATTTTCAGTGCTTATTTTCCTGTTTGTTTTTTTTTAAAGTGCTCTTCCATAGTTAGTTTTTGTGTCCTTTAACAAATGTTATAGACTCTAAACAGTGACAGTGTTCTCTCAAATTTTTATCCCTATTCTTCAATTCTAGCCCTAATTAATTTAGCTGCTGTATTTCAGTGGATTAAGTGATTCTTATGCATGAAGTCAGACAAACGTTTTCAGCTCTTTTGGGATAAAAATTACAGGAGATATATATTGCAGTTGGACTAGATGATTGTTGTGGGTCCCTTCCAACTGAAATATTTTCTTCTCTGAAATATTTTGTATTTGTGCCAAGTCTTGTGGAGAAGTTCTACCTGTCTTGACATGCTTCAGATTATAAACAGTTTACATTTGGTCAGTGCCATTAATACCTGTTTTATGACCTGTTTGGATGTATATGTTCTTTTCCTTGCAGCATAAACTTCAACAAAGCCTAACCTGATCAAAATGTTTTCTTTGAAATCTGTGTTTAACAGTAGGGTCTTAAATTACTTCTGGTGTTTTATGGTAGAGTGATAGATTTAACTGTTTCTGATAACCCGAGAAAAGATAAGCCAGAAAAGAGTTAACATAATGTATCAAGAATGTTAATTCAAATAAGAAACTTATTTTTCTACCACAGAAAAGTTGAAGGCAAACTAAAACTGGAGCTTTCCAAAATGTTTTAATGACCCTTATAGTATGCTGGTGGGGTATAAAAAATGCTACTTTTTAATTTAAAATAAATCCAACTTCTGCCTAATGTGTGTGGTGGGCAATTTGCAATTATGATCTTCATGATGAGATTCCTCCATGAAATGAGAGGTGTATTATAATTTAAATAGAGTTGTAGATCTGCTTGATTTTAATTTGTGACCCAGGGGTCAGTAGTTACTGGGTGCAATAACCCTGCGGTAATGTGACTCTTCAAGGCACATTTGTATAATGAGAAATCATAACTAGTTATAGGAAGCATGATGATTTTTTTTTTTTTTTTTGCCTTTCCAATTCCAGAATGCAGCTCTCTCAGTCTCCATTTTATATGCTTAAAACTCCAGTTAGCATGTTTTTGGTTTTGTTTTGTTTTCCTATAAAAACCTCTGAAGCTGTTGGCAGCCTCTGATTTACAGGGGTTTACAGAGTTCTATTGTTTCAGCATGCAGCCACAGTCCATTGTTTGCTCTTTTCAGGAAATTCAGCCTCTTCTGTCAGTGGTGTGGCTGGTAGTAGAGATTTTGGTGCACTTCAGCTTTTTGCCACCGCTCCCCATTCCTGTGATTTGGGTGACTAGTGGATGGCAGTTTTAGTACCTGAGATGAAATGACAGAACTTATGTATGTGTTTTTAACTACCAGGAGACAGCTCAGACACGTAAGAGAGAAGGAGCTGGTGTCTTCTCCTAAGCATTTAAATATGTCCTGTGCTAAGACATCAGAAGGGACTTAATTTTTTCTGTTAAGTAGTCATGCATCTGTCAGGGGTAAGAGGAATAACAGCACTGCCTTCATGTCCTTGCACGTGTCAGAGGAAGTGTGCTGTTGTCTCCAGTTCCAGCAGTAATAACTCTGCAAGACTTCACAAAGTCTGAGGGTGTTCTTGGCCCCTGCCCTGAATCCAGCGTGTGCGTGTTGCCTTTCAGAGAGAATTCCTTCAGACCTGGAGAAGGAGGGAATACCCTCCTCACACTGCTGTGCTTTGACATATCAGCTTGATGAAATAAGCAGTACCTGTTGGAAAATTAATGAGCCTGCTTCATTAGAGTTAATAGAGGAGACAGAAATGATTATCAAATTAAATTTCAGAATTACAAGATGCTTCATAGATGACATGCAGCTGGTGTCTCGAGAATGCTAAGTTCAAAGTAGGCAAAGGATGTATTTAGCCAGGCTCTCTGCAATTTGTCTTTATGAAGAAATATTCATGGAGTAAGCTCTGATAGCAGCGTTGGTTTTCATTTTACCTCACCTGGGCACATCAGGAATTTGTCTCTACCTCCTCCTTCCCACTGAGCATCCTATCTTCTCATCTGGGCAGTCTTGAGTGCTTTGCTCTGTTGTCTGACAGTCCATATGGAACTGGTTCCAGTTTGAAAGGGCAGCCTGAGTGCAGGAGCAAGCCCAAGCTCCTTTCATGGTGTGTCTGCAGAGAGTGAGCAGGGAACTGAAATCCCCTCAAGGAGGAGCAATACAAAGGTACACTTTGATATGATGGATGGCTTTGCCCATGTGCTGTTGGACTGGTGCAGAGAGGAATGGGGGATGATGGCAGAGGAAAAACAAAACCTCCTTCACTTTTGATTAATAATGGCTTAACACAACGTGTCTGGAGGCCGTGGACAGGCAGGGAGGGACTATGAAAGCAAAATAATCCTGGATTTAGAGCATGACTGCAGAAATCAGAGAGGTCTCAGTAAACCTTGGGAGCTTACTGAAAAACCCTCATGTGCTGAAGAGCTTCAAGAAACTGGCTGGGGAGAGACAAGCTTTGAAGGTCTAATTTTTGAACTTGAGCACCTATGGGAAAAGCTAAATGGCAATAAAATAGTTCTGCTTATACCTCTTTTCTCTCATTCTAATTCTGGAGAGTTCTCTGCACTGACACAAGAGCATTTGTACTCTTAGAAATAGAATAAATATAGTGTTGCAAGTGTCCATTCTCAGGATGTGCAGACCAGAAATGTGAAGTCTGAGCTCATGAGGCCAGGTTTTAAATCTGGCTTCTTTGTCTGCATTTTCCTTCCAATAACAGGCACATTGTTTTCCAGTTTCAGAGGACTTTTAGAGGAGTTCTTGGGTTTTCCCCAAGTAAAAAGCAACAGTACAAGCAGTGTGCATTTCCTGGGATTGCTACGTTTGTGTTAGAAAGATTTATAAATACTCATTTATATTTGAGAGAGTGTTGCCAACCTGCTCTGTATTGACACTTAAAACCTTTTTCTAAGCCATTCTTTACTTCAGCAATTTGTCTAGGTAATGCAATAAAAGCAGAATTTTTATATATGAGAAAGTCTTCGCTGTGAAGTTTCTGGATTAATTTACTCTTACGGTGTTAGAAGTTATTTATATCCATTTCCTATAATTCAAGTTGTGAGCTAAATCTCTTGATTTAATATAGATGGCACAGAGGTGGAGCTTTTTCAGACCTAAGTCAGTGGTGGAAGAGGCTTGGGAATTCCTCAGCAGAAAGACTGATTATGCAAACTCATCAAATCAGAGTAGCAAAGGGAGTAATTTGAAGGGGCTGGTTTAAATAATATATATTTGAAATGTATATTGCATTGCAAACCTGTAAAAGGCATATGGCTGAGGAGTCTTTAGGAATCACTCTGGAACCAGGTACTCGATCTGCTTCCTTCAGTGTTTGTTCCAGCTGTCTGTGGATCATGTAATGCACAGTTTTCCAGTCGCACTTTGCCACGGTGACAGTGGCTAAATGACATTATGTAACCCCATTTAGAATATTTATAACCACTGCCTGAACTTGGAGACTGAAAGCAGTCCCCAAAAGAGCTCAGCCTCCCTCTCCTTGGCAGTGGTACCTTGGAGGTATTGCTCAGAGGGATGTGCTTTGGGATTCCTGTTTTATCCAGTGCTTTTCTGAGAGTCCTCCTGAGCACATCTTGGAGCCTCCCAGCTGGCAACAGCAGCAGCTCTTTCCTGCTCCTCCTTCTGCTTCCAGCTCGCTGAGTGTGGTCCCTCCCCTGCTGGGTACCACAAGGCACTGGCACCAGGGTCCCATGATACTGTCACTCTGAGGAATGGACAGTGTCCTAAAATCCCTTGGATTTGTCTTATCCTCAACAAATTTCATACCTTGGCTCCTGTGAGCATGATTGCTCTGATTTTTCTGGTAAGTGCAGAATCAGCAGCTTAAAAAAGCTGTTCTTTGCTGAAGCTACTCACTGATTTCAGCGCTAAATGCAAATTCTATTATGCCATTATTTGTTTAGTATTTTGAAACCTCATTTCCAACCATTTGCTCTGTTTGGTTACTCTCTGTTAATACAAGCATCTTTTCAGTTAAATGTAGCAAAGGTCACTATCTCTTTCTTCATGACTCATTTCTTTTAGAAGTCCCACTCCTGCAATAACTTGAAAGGTTTTTCTGTGTTGCTCATGACAAACTTCTCCAGCGATCAATAACAAATATGTATTTATTGTCCTTAAAAATGTGAGCTCTAAATTATATTGAAGTAGCTATATTTTTCAGTCCCCTGATACATTTTGGGGCTGAGAGTTCTCCTTTGCATCGATTCAGGGTTGGAATGCTACAAAATTTTTCCACTTTAGCCTTCCTTAAAGAAGGAAAAAACCCCATATGCTTCCTTGAACAAGAAAAACAATGAAATGATCCAAATTGATTTCCCCCCACGATTTATTTAATTGTAAACATGCAAACTCTGCCTTCTGCAGTCCCTCAAGAGCCCTTCTGGGAGAATGAAGCTCCAGATACGGACACATTCCTGCAGCTGAGCTGCTCAGGAGAGTCTCCTTTACCAAGTAAGCATCGGAATGTGTCCTAAGATAAATGGACCTTTTGCTTCCATGGAATTAAAGCTGAGGAAGTTACTTAAAACTTTCTTAAAATGCAATAATGGGGAAATTACACCTCTAAAAAAAGTACTTTTTAAGAAATGATATATTATTCCTTGATTAAGAGAAGAAAGCCTGAGCAAAGAATCTTAAATTAGATATCTATTATGCTCCAGGCAAGCAGGCTTTCTAAGCAGAAGGAAGTATTGATCCCGTGTCTGGCTTTATAGCACACGAGTAGGGAGTGCAATCCATTACCCAGTGAAAGCCAAGCCATTAGCCTCCTCGAGCATTCAATTAGACTATTACTTTATCTGCCTTAATTGATGCTGCTAATAGTATCATATTTAATTGTTTCATAGAGGTGGAAAACAGGCTTGTTGGTTGAGTCTCGGCTCATTCACAGAGTGGCATTTAAGCAATCGCGGCAGAGCCTGGGGGTGGGCTCCTGATCAGCTGTGACCTCTCTCCTTAGACTTTCCCTTGGGGTGGTCTGGGCTGGTTTGTGCTCATTTCAGGTGGATTCGGTGCAGGGCACTCAGAGTTTGGTTTCAAAGAATGTCCCTTGAATTTGCGGGAATCATTCAGGAAGAGGCTGCTCATGCTTTTTTCTCATGTCCCGCTCTCTCTTCTCAACTCTTTTGACAACAATTCGTTATAACTATTGATCCAGTGAAATTTTTCTGCTTAGAACTTCATAATAGAGATGCATGTGTAATAATATATTAAAAATATTTATCCATATATGCAAATATATGCGTGCATATGTAATATACAAATATACACATGATATATTTGTATCCTGGCTAGGGGGAGATCTGTGGCTTGGATGCCATTTGCAAATAAATACCTTCTTTCAAAACTGTCTCATCTTGCACTCATACTTGCAAGGATGTATCTAACAAATTGAAACTGAGTTCAAGTATGGTAACAGGAGCCTACTGAAATTTGACTGACCAAAGAAGAAGACAATGGAGGCACATGACAACGAAAGAAAAATGTGACATGGCAGTAATTGCAAACTCTTCTAGTCATTCTGTGTAAATGTTTGGTTCATCTCTACTAACAGCCTCCTCCTCTCCGTAAATATTCACACATCTTTCTTGCCTGAATCCTGTATTCTGAGATTTTGCCTAGGGACTTTACATTTTCCCTTCAGCTGAAGGAAAGAAGCTGTACTAGAATTTCCAGATTGCTTATGATGATATACCATATATGCCTCACCTTTCTAGTATTTAAAAACTGTATGAATATTTTCCTCTTCCTGGAAGCTCCATTGAAAACTGGTGAAGGCTTTGTCAGCTTCCAAGTTCAGGTTCATCTTTCTTGAGTAGGTATTCCATGGAAGCTTCACAACACAGCTCAGGTCCGGGTTACTTAATAGGCCCTTAATGTTCCAGAAACTTCTTACTGATGTTGGAAAGAGGTTTTTATTTTTCTGACATGAAAGTCTGGCTTGTGCTGTGCTTTGGTTGAGGGCTTTGCCTTTTTTGGCTGCAGTAATGGAAATGCCATGGAGAATACCTGCCAGCTGCTCCCTGCCTGTAGAGGAGTGCATCACCCCCCCGGTCACATCGATCTAACTGGGTGGGGATGGGCTCAGCAATGGACATCAAAATGTATTGCATTAACTAAATATACAACACACATTTTGGCTTGAAATGGCTGGAGAATTGGGTGGGTAGTGAAAGACCCAGCATACTTTAAATAGTGTTTTCCTAGTGCCAGGGTGCCACGGGGGTCATGAATTCTCACATTCCAGCAATCTTCATTTGGGTCTCTGGGAAGGTGATGTGATTAGGTTAAACTGAATGAGAACTGAAAATGAGAGCAGTAGCTCGAATTTTAAATTTTATTTAGGTTTTCCCACCTTTTTAATTGCCTGGATAGCTGGTGAGAGATGATATTTCTTCTGGTTATAGGAATGTTCTTCTGGTTATTCTTCTGCATACCTCTGCAATGTAAAGGACAGTAATTTTTTTAAAATGAACCTGATAAAATTACAGTGCAGAATTTTACAGTTTTTATGAAAACAAACAAGCAGAAAAACTCCACACCAACAACCTCCCCTCCAAAAAAAAAAATAACCCAAACAGCATCATCCTACCATTTATTAGCTTTTTTGGAAAGTTGAAAGTAAAGAATATTACATGATCCTTGTTAAAATGACTTCTGCTGATGTTCAGAGAGCATCAGCTGTCTTTGACAAGCATTCTTTGTGAGAATGAAACAAAAGAATTTCTATATTTTTTTGTGAAATGGAACTGTTGAAATGTCTATTACCAGTCTGAAAGGTCAAGTTTTCAATTTGAGCCTCTCAGTGAGGAGTAACCAGGGAATGTTCACCTTGGACAGCTTCGTGTTCGAAGCTCTGTCAAAACTGATGCATTTCTGAGGCGTCCTGCTTCTGAAACAAAACCTTCCAGCAAAGATGGGCCTTGCACTGCTTGGAGATGTATTTTGCTCTTTATCCATAATGTATACAACAGGTAAAATTTAAAACTATTTATGATATAGTAATCATTTTAGCTCAGATGATGCTACGTCAGCCACACACAGTCTAGGCTTTGTGCTTACTTGCAATTAAGTAAATGAAAATTAACTCACAAATTTCATTTATGTGTATAATTATTTTGACATGTGGACTTTTTTTATTTTTGTGTGCACACTGTTTCTTTCTCCACTTAAACCAGTACCATTTTATCTACTACACAAACACATGTAAACATATAAACATACTGGCTTGTGACATAAAAGGCAGTTACAGGAAAATACTACAGTAAAATGCATGAAGTTACGTAATTTGCATTTTAAAAATTGTCAAAACAACTTTCTTTCGGAGGTCCACATGTTTTATCAAATATACTTGTCAGTTTGTACTGCTGAAAACTTGTGAACAGTCAACTGCTTTTTACTGACTCTAAGTTTTGAAGTAGGATTATGTTACTCGACTGGAAAATAACTGAAGAACAAATTGGAAAAGAAAAGTCTCTTTATTTTCCAGCTCAATAAGATCTTTAACTGTTACATAAATTCTAAACTATACAGCATGTAATATTTGAAAAGCACTTTTGACTTGAGCACGAGATAAGTGTTTTTGTTCTTATATTGCATCAGTTTTGAAAGTCTAAAGGACATTTCAAATAATCAAATGGCAGCACTAAACCATGAGAATGTAATTATCTTTCCACAGCTATTCTTAGCTTCACTTTGAACAGTTTGATAATTGAATAAGTCTTCTAACAATTTAAAGTCAGATTCACAGTCTACATCACTGTGTAATGGCCTTTATAATTTCTTTCTCTGAGTTATTTTGTTTAGCATCTGGGCTTTTTCCCATCCCCCATATTCTTTCAAACCAATAAAAAAACCCCAAAGCAATCCTCCAGTGATTGATTTAATTCAATTGCATTGCTTATTTTTTTTCACTTAATTATTATTGCTAGGTGAACTAGCATTGCAACAATTTGTAACAACATAACATTTGAATAACAGAACAGAAATTCCGTGGTTGGATAAGTGGCTTCTATTGCACCACCATAAAACCCTGGCAGAAGGGAAGCGCTGTCATCAAATGTCACAATAGTGATGAAGTCTGGTTTAGAGCTGAATAATGGGATAGTGGTTTCTGTTAATGCTACAGGCCGTTCGAAATAAATGTACCAAGCTTTTAATTGTCACAAGCACTGTTTGTTCTTGTCCCTAAGTGTTATTATGAGAGGAAGTTGGGTAAAGAGGCGTCTCTAGCAGTGGTGTGAGTGCCCCTCCTCGCTGGTGGGTGTTTCTTGTTGTTTCATCTGTCTGGGTGAAGGTCTTGATGTTTCCTGCAATGAGGTCTTTGAGTGTGCCACTTAGAACAGGCTAATATTTTATTGATGACATGTCTTTGTCAGGCAGGAACATTGCTTGTGTTTTACAGGAGTTAAAAATCATATTTGGGTTATTGGGCTTCTCTGATAACAAACACGCACCATAAAAAGCTGTGAATGGCCTGACCCATTGTGCTGGTATAACATTTGACACGTGTCAGTCGTGGCAGTACACCGCCCACGCTGTGCCTTGTGCCTGATTTAGGTGTGTTAAAACACGTTTTCAATTGCTAATTGTGTTCATACCTGAAGGACCCTTGGCTGAAGTCAGAAGTCACTTTGCCAGTGGGATTGCTAGCTCATGGAGCCCAGGCTGCCCTCAGCAATGGTTTCACACCTCATAACACCATGTTCTGGTTGACAGGGAACCTGTGCCCCGTGTGTAGCTCCTTGGGTCACTTCTCTCCTGTATATTTTCAAGTCAGTCACTTGGACTGAGCTCTTTGCTTTCAATTACTGTTTCCCTCTTACACTGAGTGTGGTTATGTCAGTTTGTGCATTTGCTGAGTATTGGCTCAAATGTTTCTAAAAGTATTCCTTTATTTTCCTTTATTAGCATATCCATGCCTGGAACTCTGTTACTTGCAGAACATCTTTCAGTGGTGTGGAATGAATTGATCTGTAACCTAGAAATTGCCATTGTAGATAAAGCTCCCAAAACAGCAGAGTCCCACAGAAATCTAATCCCCATCCTGTCAACTTCCCTGAAGACACAGGATTTATCTCCCCTTTCCAAGTGTTACCGTGTGTGTATCTAGGGAGATAAACTATTTACTCCCAGAAATAAAAAAGAGAGGAAAAGGTGAATTCAACCTGCCTTCTACCTTAAATCTCTTACGTAGGGAGAGGTTATGCTTTGAGTTTTCTGTAGCTTTTTTTGATGCCTTCATCACTGTTCTGCAGCTCTTGCACTTGTTCTCAAAGTGATGGTGAGATTAATTAGGGCTTTCTTCAGGCTGGACTCTGGAGGTGTGACAATGATTTTGCAAGTAGTGCTCTTCACAGTCTGTGTTCTTACAGAAGTGAGCATGGGTGGTAATTAGGTGCTACCTAGTTTGCACCAGTGTGAAGGGCATAATACCACCTAACAGATGGAAAAACTATTGCTGCAGGTGTGGAGAACTCTTAATTTTTGCCAGTGATCCCATTTTAATACATGCTCCATCTCGCATTTCTTGTGTTTGTAGTTGTTAATTTTTACATAAGCAGTTACAGATACTTGTTTCTTAAGTAACTGACAGTTTTATCATTTTAGGATTTATTGACAATGACTTTGCTTGTCTAAAACAATATCAAAAAGTGAATAATGACTCATGTAGTAAAAATAAAGTTGACTGGGAATCTTTCAGCTCTGTATATTAGATATTGTTTTCTAAGATATTTATGTAAGGTTTCCACATAAAAGTATTTAGAGAGTTTTCACCTGTAGCGACATGTAATGACTGTTCCCTCTTGAAATTCCATCATTTTTTTTCTATTCACTAAGCCTCTTTTTCCCATATGTACCTTTCCAGCTTTCTTCAGTGATGTTGCTCCTGTCTGAAACACTTCTATAGATTAACTGTTTCTAAGCTTTTCTGACTCTGCTTTTCAAAATCACCTCTCCTGACTCTCTTGGAAAGCAAAGGCGTGGTGTTGGTCACCTCAGCAGCCCTATACACACCTTGTTAAATCATGTTAAAGTTGATCTGTGTAGCATTTGGATGGAGGTGTTCCTCCACCCTCTTCTGTCTCTCCCTTTCCCTGTCACCATTCCCAGCTGCTTCCACTAACTACACCATAACTTACATCAACAATTGTTATTTGTCAGGAACAAATGTGTAATCCCTGTATGTATCAGCCACAATAAAGTACATGCCACTCTCTAACATAGGAAATAGCAGTGTAGAATGGATTTTATGAAAATTGCAATTTAAAAAATACCCCTTCTGTTCCCTTCCTCGCATGTCTGACAGATTACAGTAAGGGAGAACTTACAAATGAAATTCTACCTTTGTCTTCAATAGTAAACTGCCCTCTACTTAACTTCCATTTGTGCAGTAATTTGCACCAAAATATAATGAACATACTGCTAAATATTTTGAAAACCTCACGCTCTGTGTGTCTGGTTTGTAATATGGTCCTCAGTTTGGTTTAACAATATTGAAATATTTGAGACAGTTTGTCTCTTCTGCTGGCCAGTTGTGACTGTGGGATACAGCCTGAGAAAAAGTAAATCTAAATCCCTGTTTTCCAAAACACTTTATGGAATGTTTTCCTGGTTTTGTGTTTTCATGAGATGTGTGTTTAGCAGTGGTAAGAAGTTTTATGAGTAAACACCATCTTTCCTTGTTACAGTATCAGATTCCCTGTCGTCCTCTTTCCTAAAAGCATTCCTTTGCACTATTCCTTTGCACTGTCCTGCTAAACGTGGAAAATCTGATAAAAGCGTGTCCTGGTGCAGCTCACAGATGTGACAGCTCTTGTCGTTGCACTCCCTGCAGCCCTCCTTGGAAGTGAAAAGCAATCCTCTTATCAGCATCATAACAAAGCATGAAATCTTCAGGAATGGGCTGGAGTCAGATACTTGATTAGTTTAGTCCAGAATGTGACTTGCCTTGTTCTTGAGAGAGAGAGAGAGGGACAAAGCAAGTTCAGCCTGCACAAGGAAGCCTTTGGCATCCAGGCACTTACTGCACTATAATTTCTGACAGATTGCTAAGTGACTGCTGGGGAGGGATGTGAATATAGGTACTAAATAAAATAACAGGTCACCAGCCTGTTATTTTTGGTTATGACTATTTTATGTTATTTTGACATGCAAGAAAAGCATAGAGGAAATGTTTCCTGGACATGTATTGCTGCGCAGTAACAAGAGGTGATGGAAAGTTCAAGCTTGAGGTCTCTTGGCAGAGGGGAGACTGGTGGGTGATGCAGGAGGGCTGGAGTTCCAAAGGGAGAGGGATTCTGGCCTCTCCTCTTGCGTGACTGAAGAGATGCTGGTTAGACAAGGGAGTCATTTTTAATGTCAGTGGCAGCACTAACTGAAGAAAGGGTGTCAAGGTAAAGGGAGGAAGAAAGGAGAGCACGGCTGTAAAATTGTTCCCAGTTTGTTGTAAGGAAAGATTTGAATCTGCTATACGTGTCAGCAAAGCCATAAAAGAAAAGATGAACCACCTTATTATAGATTATGTAGCTCTCTGAGTTTTTATGATTTCACTGACAGCCAAACACCAAATGAAGATTTTTTTTTTCCCCCTCCTTCAATGAACATGAGATGGTTTATAGTCTAGCCCTCTTTCCCTCCCTTATGCTTTTATCTCTCCACACTCCTTATGTCCTCCCCAAAGCTCTCCCTTTTCCCTCTCTGTTTCCACGTAAATGAGTCAGCAACATTTTCTACTAAATATTCTAATAATTTGCCTACTCTCTCTCTATTTTTTTTTTAACAGAAAAGAAAAATGGTGCTCTTTTGAAGCAGGTGTATGTAGGCTGGTGAGAGGTTTGAGCCGTGCAACAGCTCTACCTGCCACCACAGCTTGTAGAGAAATAGAAATAAATCATTATTTCTTTGCTGCCACTAATCATGGGGCCTCATCTGTGTACCCTTCTTATGGATGAACTCTTTGGCAATAAATATATCACTTTGATAGGGTCATCTCACCCTAACAGGAACATTTTGCAGCTCACCAGCAAAGGGACAAAAAAGGGAAGAGACTGTGCCTGTCAGAGCTTTGCATCCCGCTGCCTTTCTGTGCTGAGACTCCCCAGCTTTAATTGGCAATCTCCACATGCACTTATGAGTTCCATCAGCCTTTCTTCCATGTAGATCTTGATGGTGATTAGGGCTAAATCACTTTATCAAAGAAAGCATCTGTCCTCTCTGGCAGGAAAAGCGCACCCTCGGAGTCGGAGAGGTGATTCCGGGGGGCTTCCAGATGTAGGTGGCAGCCACTTCCATCCGTGCTTCACCTTCTTACAGGGGAATGCTGATTGTCCCACAGCGTAAGTGGGAGCAGAGGATCCTCAGCTGTGCTGTGCCGTTGGCAATTGGCCACTTGGAGACATGTGTCCTGGAACGGTGACAGGAATTGCCCGTGATTCAACCCCCCCCCCATCTGTGCCGCTGATTGTGAGCTCCACAAATGCCACTTGAAATTCAGGGCCAGCTGCTGAGCTCTGCTGCTGACCCTTGCTGAGGGTGTTCTGCTGCAATGGGCAGGAACACTTCCCTTTTGATGACAGATAGGCACTATCTAAAATAAAAATAACTGTAGTAAGAAAAAACAAAAAAAAGTGCTGAATAGTAGAATATTAGGAAGTTATTATATCAGGGCTACCTGTCAAGGCACTTAGTACAAGTCGGTTTAAAATATGACATAAACACTAATGGATTGGAAGCTGGGGCTTGTGTGCCTTGAGTTGCCTAAAGCAAAACTCTTCAAGCTTACTCTGAGCTGGAGAGCTTGTGCTTTATAAAGAATGTACCTGAGAGCTTTTAGCATACGGGGACCAAGCATGGGAACCTAATTTCTACATCTTTAAAATCAGAATATTAATATGAAATAAACTCCAAGAACTTGGAGGTATTTAGGTAATTTTAAAAAATCCAAATACCTGTAGAATATATTGAGAAATAGCACTGAAACTGTTTCCAGCCTGCTGTGTGGGGTATCCAGATGTAGATGTGCTTCAGGAACATGGATATTACACTTTGATTTATATCAGCAGATAGGATTACCTTTATGAAAATTTTAATACCAATCGCTTTCAGAAATGTACGTGGAAACTTTTTTCATTAGTGTTCACATCTTAGAGATTTTGATTTTGCTTCTTGTTTCGCTCTGATTGCTACTGCAAACCTCTCCTTTAATACATCAGTAGCAGCCAAGCTGCTGGGGTCACAATTAAAATCAAGAATTCCAGCATCTTTTCTTATGGTCCAGTGTGGAGGATGACTCTGTGACAGACCCACCAGCTGGTGGTGGGTGATAAAATAGCAGGTTACAATTTCATAAATAATATTAAAAAAAAGTATGTTGTGTTCTGACAGATCAATTGAACCCAATTTGAAGTAGCAGTCCATCAGCTTTCCAAGGTGGAAAAGCTGACGGATCCATTCTCAAACCTCTCTTTCGATGACAGCTGTCACTGCAAATCAAATGCAGCTTGTGTTTGTGGGGAGAGAATAAGGTGTGCTGCAATGTGTGGTCTGGAAAATATCTCTGGGTTGGTTCAAGGAGGTCATGGTTAAAGAATGCTTCCAAAACTTGGCATCCTTGCCACTAAGCTCCTTAGCAGGCAGTGCTCTCAGCCTTTGGGTGCCCACAGCACTCCTCCAGGGCCCCTCTCCAACTCCAGGGATGCACTACTGGGTTCAGACATTCCCAGAGGCAGCTCTTAGCCACCAAACCCGGGACTAGTTCCTTTTGGATTGTCATTGATAGTGGTGCTGTCCCTGGCTGCAGGGCAGCCTGCCTGGAAAAGCAGGGAAGAACACATCCAATGAAAACCTGTGGGGTTTGTGCGTTTGTTTTTATTTTTCCCCTATGAACTGCTCAAATAATCAGTCTGCTGCTTAATTAAGCTTTCAATCTGGGACAGGGCGACCAAGACCAAGCATATTTTGTCTCTGTCTTTCAGCCTTTTAATTTTCTATTCTGTCTTTCTTTGTTCTTGTGCTGTGGGTACCCTGTCATTAGAAGGGAATGGGAGAAACTTCTTTTCATCACTGGAGCAGGAGTGTTGAGTACCAGCATAGCAAAGAAAACTTAGTGACAAAGTCATGCATCAGTTGCATCTTATTTTCCCTCCATCTATATCTAAGATTATGTGCTGTTCAAGAGAGTTGTGTTTGCAAGTTAGAATTGTTTGTTCATTTTACTAATGAAATGCTAATTAAATGACAAAAATATAATTACTGATAGCAAATGGGCCTTGGAACCAAACTGCCTTTTGATCATGCAAAGGACCAGGGCTGTTAAGAGTAACCTTGTTTTTTTGTTTTTTTTTCCTTAAGAAACATGTATTAACCATTCAAATTAGCAAGTCTTAACTGCTAAGTAATTAGGATAGGTAGCTGCAATGTTATCTCTGCACCTGCAGTGATTAGAATTAATATCTGCTCTGTATCAAACTGCAAACCTTTCTGTTGTACTTAACAAAACATCTGTCTCACTTCTCTCTTTCCAAAGCTCCCTGTACAGTAGCTACAGCAGCTCCAGGTCCAAAAAGTCATCTCCTGCACAGCGGTCAGTCATTTCATTTGCCTTTTCCTGCTTTTTCTTTTATCATTATCTTTGTAGTTGAATCAACCTCCTGCTCCTGGCCCCTGGGGTCAGAGGGATTTTGTAATACCGTGTGTTAAACCATTCCAGCTCTGATTCTGAACTCAGGGTTAGCTCTGCCCTCTCATCCTCACTTCCCTCTTATGATATCCCTGTTCGTGAGCACTGAGCTCCTCAGGAGGTTTCACACTGATGTTCATTGTGGCCTCACAAGTTTTAGAAACCAGCTGTGGCAGGACTGCTTTGCTGGGGAATCCTGAAAATCCAGCGTGAGCTTTAAGGGAAGGGAAGTACCTGCAAATGTGCAGCACTGAAAACCAAAGGGGAAATCAGGTTTGGAACCATAAAAATAAAACCTCATGGGTTTATTTGAATAATTAAATGGTACATTTAGCAGCAAGGAGCATGTTCTGACGGCCTGAGATCTGCCATAGCCTCCTTAGCCTTTGCCTCCTGGCGAAAGCTACTTAGTGCTTGTTGTGGTCGTGGCTTTTTACAGCTTGGATTCTGGAAATTCACTGAGACCACAATTCCATTTCACTTAGTCCCATGGATGTCCATCAAATGCTAACAATGTATGCTACATGCTCTGATTTGTTCCATGCAGTTGCTGTTTGTGGAGATGTTTGGATAGGGAAGGGCATGGACCTGGGCAGGCTCTAAATAACATAAAAAGTCTAATAGATACAGATAGATATATTACACCCATAACCTCTCCCTCAGGCAGAGTCTTTGTCAGACAGGAGAGTTGAATTGCCAAGAGTATTCATGCACATCAGAATCCTCAGCAAATGCTTAGTATGTGGTTTCCTGAAAGCGCTGTGAACTTGAAGGCTGGGCCTTATTTCTGAGTTGTCAGGAGGTACAGATACCTGCTGGTGGGAAATTAATTATTGATAGCCTCGTCTCATCTCTGAGTTTATCTCATTCCTGTGACTGGACTGGTTCATGAACTTGACAAGAAAAATACAGGTTTCCCACTTTTGCATGAGAAGAGGCGGGAGAAAGCCAACGTGAGGTGAGGCAGGTCATCGTTTTAAACATAACTTAGGGGCAGATGAGTATCAGAGAATGTTACCAAAAATGTGAAGCCATTGCTGATTTTTACTGAAGTTCAGTGATGTATCTGCTCTAAATGATTAACCTCTGAATACTTCCTTTTATTGATGGCATGAACGTACAGGCTTTGTTGGTGCCTTTTTTTTTAATTGTTGTTTATGTCATGAGCCATTTTCAGGACACCAGTGTCCAGATCCATAACTCTTCATCCATGACTCTGCAAACAAGCAGGATCTTCCTTAAGGAGATGATTGTGAGCTCCATGTGTCCTTGGAGTGGTACAGCCTACTTTTATCACTAATCAAAAGATCTGAATCCTCCCAAAAGATTTGTTGTGCTGACCCCGCAGAGGATCTGTGTGATAGGGAGAGAATTGTAGGCTCCCTTCCACTTAAAAAAAAAAAAAAAAATGTATCTAAAGAGGCTGAATCGTGCTCCCTTTGTCATGCAAAAGCAGTCGTTGACTTCAGGGTACCACTTGTGTGAACAACCGGGGATTTGCATAAACAGCTTCAGGGCAATCGACAGATTTCTACCTGGGAACTGAAATCCCACTGACTAATCAGAATTTCCGATTACTGGGAACGTGAAACACGCTTTGCTCAGGGCTGACCTGTGGAAAACTCAGCTCTGCAGCTCAGTGTGAAGTCTTTCCTGGGAGAGCTGAAAAGGAGAAAAGGCAAACACAAACTGTCTGGGTGCTTGGTGTGTTCTGATTTAATTCGGAGTTTTATGTTTTCCTGCCTGTAGCCAGGGGAGATTAAGCTGCAGACCGTTTGCCAGGTGAACAGGGGAGGTCCATCACCTGCAGTCCTCAGGAAATGCCTGCTGAAAGATGCCAGGCAGATCCTCAGTGGGAAGATTATTCCTTAGTCAAGCAAACCACACTGCAATAATTTGGATTGAAACTTCTAATTTTGCTATTTCATAATATGCTTCTACATGTAGAACACTTTAGTTATAAACTCTCTTTATAAATAGAGGAATGCTGCTTTTAGACCTTTGTGAGAGCCTGAGTTGGGCCCAAGTGAGGTTCAGGAAGTGCTGGGTGCATGGTACATGTTCTGTAACATTGATAATATCTCATACTTGTCCTTCATTCACATCCTGTGGGCTGCAGATTTTAAGGAAATTCTAGCTGCACAGTTTTGTGCAAGCATAGTTCCTCCACGTGAAATTGCAGAATTTTTATGGGGTTGCACTGAATCGTAGATCCAAATGCAGGGAAGTCAGGAGGAAGTGAAAAAAAAATAATAGTAAACAAATTTAAAAACTAATTAAATTTCCTCTCTCTGATTTGTTCTTCTCTAATAACATCTTTTAATGTCTGTAAATAATGCAAGAAGACAGGGTGTTTTCTGCAGGAAGGCTGGACTTTTTGAAAGATCTTTCAGTGCTACCTTTTTGACAAGGTGTTAATGTAAATTTTGAGGGAGACTGGTAGGACTTGTAAATGTGGCTGACAAGGATGTTTTCCAGTTTGTTGCCACCTTTGTCATCTTCTGTATGACACAGTTCTGTGTATCTCTGCAGGTCCTTACAAATGTGGATTAAGTGGCAGAAAGTCCTGGAGAACAAGGAGTCACGTCCACGTCTCTCTTTTTAAAAACAAATTAAAAGCAACCCAAACCTTCGCTTTTATACTGACTCTTTTAAAAAATGAGAAAAGATAAATTTTTTCCTATTGGGGATAAGTTGCTTAAACGATTTCAAAATATTTAAGCTGAGACAGAGAACAATAGGGAAAAAATGTGATGGAGTGGGAGATTCAGGGAGTTTTAATCAACCGAATAAAGACACTTTATAATGACAGTCAATCCCAACAAAAACTGTCACTATAATTCACCTATAATGACTCTCCACAGAGAGAGCTGTCAATACCAATCTAGTTTAATAACAGCCTCCTACCAAACAAGAAATGTTTGTGCTGAGTACGTTTTATAGAGCAGGTGAATGGTTTTGTAATGTTATGTGTACATCAGTGTGTTTTCATTATTGTCTTGGATTTTTCTTGAGGCCAGTGTCTCTATCCAAGTCTGGATTTTCAAGTTACAAATTAATTGGCATTTAAATTATTTCAGATGAGGGTTTTGTTTCTCTTGTGGCACCGTGTATTCGTACAAAAGCTGGGAGGCAACTCATTATTTGAATTTTTACTGCAACACAGGTATTTGTTATTAAATCACTTCTCAAAGATAGATCCCTTTTAAACTCTATTCAATTTCTTTTAGGCCTGGGTGAAATATATCCAAGGGGAGCTGGAACTGATATAATTCAATCCAAATAGGAACTGTTGCTTTGCAATAAATTTTCCAAGCAGTATCTCAATATTTTGATTTATTACAAGATACATATATTAAATAATAAAGGTATTATAGATACACAAAAAATTAGTTATAATTTTTCATTTTCCTTGTAAATGTTTTTGGGGCTCAAATGATGTGCCTGAGCACTCTCATAATTGCTGTAGTTGACAAATCCCTTTTAAGTAACTATTTTCTTCCTCCTCCTCCTCTTTCAGAAGTTTATCTACTGTTGCAGGAAAGGGAAAAATAAAAAAAGTATGTCCAGCAATCCTCTGCTAATCTGCCATAGGGAATATTTATTTTGAAAGTGGCGAAGGGAAGACTTCAGACTTTGTCAGGGTTGAAATTGCACCTTGTGTGCAAAAACTGGTTAGGGCTGTGTTATTCAGGGCTAGCAGGAAAGAAATGGACTTTTGCATTTCATGGTAATAAGTGCTATTTAGTGGTACCCATTTTTACTATCATTAGTAATAAATTCCATATCTACCCTAAGATATCATGGAATTTTGCTCACTTAAAGATCCTAAAAACACTCCTTGACAAGCCCAAAAGTGCAGAATGGTTTGTAATTTAAAGAACCCCACAATGTTTCGCTGCAGTTCTGAGTTTAGGAGTTATTTGCTCTTTTGCATGTAGAAAATCGAATCTGGCAGCAGCAAATTGTCCTAACTCCTGTTAACTGTTGGCCTTTGCTTGGTGTAATCATTGGAAGATTTCCAGAAGGTAATTCTAGGCTGCCAAATAATCACAGTGAAATTTTAGGTAGAACTAGTTAGGCTGTGATTCTCAGTTGACTTTGCCCGAAAGTTTCTATTTATAGACCCCAAGTTATTAATCAAGCACCACAACCCCTGGTAGGACTTGAAGGAGAGAGGACCATGTGGTGTTTCTGGAGTAAGTCTTTATCAGGATTTGGACAGGGCTAAAGGACTTTGTACCCGTTTATCATTACCAATAACAGCCATGCCCTTGTCTCATGCTATTGACAAATGATTTTGTTTCAACGCTGGTATTGGCATTTTGGCAACCCTTCAAATGCTCTGAAGCACTGCCTTCATTAGTGTAATGAGAAATACATTTACATTTCATCCCGAGGAAGACAGCTAGCTGAGAGCTGTATTTATGTAACATAAGGTTGCTCGAGTATTTTAAAAATGTGAGCATATGCAATGAGTTATTTGTTCAAGTTGAAAATATCGGTCAGTGTGTGTGTCCTAATGAATTTCAGGTGTTGCAGCTAAATGCACCTTTGGTGCTAATAATCTGAAATTGTGACAGAAACACATTTTCAGTTTTTCTTTTTCGGTTATTCAAACGACTCTTTGGATAACTTCTCAAGAGTATTTTAATAGGACCGGGAATTCTTGTTATTAAAAGTAAATATTTAACCTGTTCTCAAGCACCTTGAGCAGTAAAAAATTGGAGAAGGTGCATTTCAGGCAAATAACCTTTATTTTAAAGAACTGGGGCCAGCAGGATTTGGCAGCACATATAAAGTGAATGGAGCCTTTTAAGTAGAATGATGCAACTGAACCAAAGGCCTTTGATAATTAGGGAACAAATCCAGTGCTTGAAGTTAAGTGAGCCTTATACTGGCATCAGTGGGGATGACTTAAGGCTGAAGATAATAAGAAAAGCTTAACCAGGTACAGTGTGTCTCTCCCAGCTGTACTTCAGACTGCATGAAAACCTGTGTAATAAACAAGAATAATTAATAAAGAAAAAAACCAGAAGAGGCAAGGTCTAAGTCTTTTGCTACTTTATGTATCAGAGTAATGAACTTAGTCAATATCAGGAATTTACACAACATCCTTTTAAATTGAGTCTTTACACTGGGTTTAGAAGGTTTAGAGAAACACTGCCAGTTTAGGTACAAAGACCAGTATTTTCTGTTTCAGGACTGAGGCAGCAATCTTTAGAAATCTAAAGTAAAATGTGTTAGCTACTAAGAAAAAGAGAGGAAATCTTGCAAGGAACTTAAGAGATGGCTCATATTTCAGAAACAACGTGCAGTGCCTCGTAGATCATGAAATATTTCCAAGCAGTTATTCTAACTGATAAAGCAGCCCAAAGAGCTTTTAGCTGCAAGAGAATTCAGCAGCTTGAATTGTAAGTGGCAAAGTTATAAAATCTGAGTTTGTGCTGCAGGACTTAAAAGTAGACTGTAATGTAAACTGGGCAATACCAGGACCCCACCATTAGAAAGACAAAAGTACCATACATTTATATTCATTGTCCAGATTTATATCTCATCAAATTTGTCAAACATTATTTTTTTGGCCAAGAACTATGCAAATTTCTGTTCTTTTACTTCATTTGTGAGTACAGCCTTTTTACAATGCAGCATTTCCAAAAATCCCATCAAAAATAAGTGAAACGCTTGTGAAATTTTTGCAGATTAAGCACAACTTTTGTGCCTCCTCATCACGGCCATACTTGTGAAAAGATAAGGCCTATCATTCCTCAAGACTCTATAAATTCAAAAGGCACTGCTCAGGCTTGAAATGATAAGTGGTACTGGGAAGTTGTAATAACCTGGAAAGTAGAACTGAATTTGGGCAGAAGATCTCCAAGGTCCCGATTCCTAATTCTCCTCCGAGCAATTTGGAAACTCAGAGGGAACATGCCTTTCATTTGCTTTATTTTTGCATTTTTTTTTCTCATTTTTGTACATGTTTTTCCCTTACCCTTTGTCTCGTGGTTGTGTAGATCACCCTGATAGATCACAGCTGGTGCCCTGCTGGCTTTCAGCCGCCACAGAAATGTGCAAATAATTCACTGACTGAGCAAATAATTCTCCGTGGTGGGGGTTTCATTCTGAACTCCCAATTCTCAGAATTTATTGTAAAGTCTTGCACATTCAAATATCTTTTTCCTAGCTAGGAAATTAAATTAAAGAAACGGAACTATTATTACAGTTCTGTACAGGAGTGCTAATAATATCAAATATATAGTTCTTAGGGGGAAAATTCAAATATGGTAGATGATTAGAGTGGTATTACTGGCTGGCAAAGGAAAAGTCACTGTAAGCTGAACAGCAGGATGTAAGGATATTGTGGTGAATTATAAAAACATTTGGCACATTGCTAGAGTTCCTCTCTATGGTGTTGTGTTATCTCATTTCAAATGTTGTAATTAAAATTGAACAAACTTTGAATTAATGTAGCTGATACTTATCTTCCCAAATGCACTCTTAAATTTTTTCCTCTGTCCTTCTTTTGCATAAGAGAGATTGGGAATAGAGAATTGTCCTAAGGTCCTGGAATCTCTGCAAGCTCTGTTCAGAATCAGTGTTATTGCTCAGGCCTTTATCAAATGTTTACCACACGTAATGAGGCTGGGAAAGAGATTGTGGATTTGTTAATTTTGGGCATTTCAAAATAGATGAGAAATACACTTGATGTGAAAGCCTAGGGGGAGAACTGTAAAGGAGCTGCATATATATACTTTATACTTTTTCCGTGAAAGAAGCAAAACAATGTTTGCAATACAGTCTGATCAGTAGGTGCAGCTGTTTTAAACTTTGGAAGAGGTGAAATAAGGAATTCCTGCAACCTGCTCGTTCAGCCTGTTATTGCTACGGAAGGCTTAGCTGAGGAAACCCAGCTTGTCACTCTTGGAAGATGGTAAAGGAATGCTGTTCACATAATGAGTCTCCAAAGTAAGCATCTGGAAATCAAAACCAGCAGGACATCTCTTGGAAAGCTTCTCTTCCAATTTTATTCAAGTTTTTTCTTCTGGTGCAGGATCTGCAAAGCCAGGCGTGAATCCGGTTCTTTTTGCAGTGCAAAAATCATCCAGCAAATCTCCTATTTGTTCTTTAAATGCACGTCCTGAGTAAGTGCTGGTGAAGGCTTGGGCCCTTGGTAGCAGTTGCCAGGTGGGTAACTGACGCTCCCTGACACTTTACAGGGGTAGATGATGATTTCAGCTTCTCCAGCTGCACCGTGATCAAATGGAGTTCCCAAACCGCCCGGCACTGACTGACAGAAACCTGATTTCCCCAAGGCCGCTCTGACTGAATTGATGGCACTGCTCTGACAGAGAAGAGTTTGTATTTGTATTTAATTTATGTTTGTGTTAGTTTCCTTTCTCCTGCTGCCTTGGGACTGACCAAAACAGTCAGTTTTGTTGAACAGGGTCTGTGGAGGTTTTCCCCGTCTGCTGCTTTTTGTAATGTCTATTGATCCTCTCAAGAAAGGACAAAATCTTGAGTAAACTTAGGCAGGAGGTGACACTAAGTGTTCCATTTTACTGGTCCTTCCTTAATACTGAATGTTAATTCTCAGATTATTCAGCTGTATCTTTAAGCATATGATTTCCTTTCAAAAGACAAGCATCCTTCAGATCAGCTAAAGATAATTACGGGACCTCTACAAATTCATTAATGCATACAAGTAGTCTGTACTAAAAAGTGCTGTTTGAAATTTTTAACACTTAGAAGCATATTGATACACTAGACAGCAAAAAAGGAGAACAAAGATATCTCTTGTTCTGTTCTGCCTCAAAGAATTTTGTATCAAAGCTTTGTGCCTATTCCAGGTTGTATCTTTATAGCCTGAGATCAGGTTTTCCCACAAGAATATTGGTTTCTTCATTCCTGGTGAATAATTCTGGCTAGCCAAAGTTATTCATGTCTTTCCTGGGTTTCATGTGGAATTTTAGAAAGGAGATGGTACTGTTCAATACTGGAATTGAAACTGTGAAGTATTTTCAGAAGGCATTGTTGTTGAGATTTGAGTGGATTACATATGAACATTTTATTGTTACCTGTTTCTCACAGCTTTTCCTGTGGTACTTCCTTTTTTTTTTTTTCTTGAAGATGAAATGTCACTATCCTGGACAACTTAATCTACAGTCGACAGCAGTAGAGCAAATGTTCATACATTCTCTGTTGATGTCATTTTAACAGGCCCCTTGTCTTTCCTGTTTATTCAGGTTAGAACTGGAATTGTTCCCTGTCCTGATCATAGAGCTCTTAAGCTATTGTGCCATCGTTATGTTATTGTGGAAACTGGGGGTGTCATGTGAAACCTTGTGTTCAAACTCATAAAAGGGAACAAGGATTTTGGGTTTAAAGCACGAACTAATATGCCAAACTCCTAAGGAGTCCTGAGTGACTTTAGTGGAATGCTGGTGCCTTCCCCAAGCCTGCTTGTTGGTCCTTTTCATCCTGGGCCCTCAGGTACCATCTCCCTACATAATCCCAAAGCTCCAGAGGGACCACCCGCTGTTCCCTTGGCTCCTGCTGGGGACCTGGGCCCTGGTTGTGCCATTGCAGCCCCTAATTTATAGTTCAGCCGTGATTTATAGTCCAGGGTGCCTTCAGTGTCTGCCCTCTGCCATCAGTTCGCATCGGAATTGCTCCCAGCTCCAGCTGCATTGTGCTGCAGATGAAGGCGTTTGTTTGCTGCTTCCAAAACAGGTGACAGCATTACAGATTTTTCTAGAGGACACGAGAAGAGATGAGAGAACAACCTCACTTAATCAGCTTACACAAAGATCAGACTGGAGGGGCTGCTGTCGCTGTAACTTGGTGCCCTGTCCCTCCTGAGACGGCTGGATCTCTCTGCAGTGGCACACGCCAGAGACCAGCCCTTCCACAGCTAATCTCCTGGAGCAGAATTCCTGCTTTTAATGGATCTGGGTCTTTCAGCAGCAGGGTTTCCTCCACTGGACTTGGTGGTGATTCACCTTTCTGTGTTTGTGAGTGTCTGATATGCAGCGATAAATGGGAGTTCATTAATAGCTTGTAAGGTCAAGCACAACGGTGATAAAAACGCCAAAGCTCTGGGTGGACAGTGTGTCTGAGATGGTTTGTGTCCATCCCCTTTATCCTAAAGATACTGCCAAGAGATATAATTAGGAAATCTGAGCTGCTATCCCATTATCTACCATTGGTGTTTCCAATTAATCATTTAGCCTTTTCATCCTTACTCCAGCTAGAACAACTTTGAGACTGCTGTGATAATAGTATTCAACGCTGGGAATCTGTATTAGTGTTATGAGTTAGGGGTGAGCTGAAAACACAGATATTGCAGACCTACCAGCGCTTGAAAAAATAACACCTGATTTCATCATTTGGAACGGAGCTGCAGCTATTTCACAACATCTGATCTCACAGAAAGGGCTTTTTTTAGAGAGAAGATCATCACGAAGGTGCATGGAATTGATTCCCCTTTCAGCAGCTCAGTGGTGGGCAGAGTGCCCAGACTAAATGAGCTTTTAAGGCCGCGCACTTAGAGTGATGCATTTTGTCTTTTTTTTTTTCTTTTTTTCTTTTTTAAAGCTTGATTTATTTGATTATATTTATCAAATTAACAGGGATTGATCAGAAGTCCTCCATTTCAGGGAACTGCCAGAAAGGAGCTGTAATAGTGGGGAGGAAAAATTCTTCGTTGTCTAGTCAGAAAGGGATAAATGACTTCGTGATTACCAAGAGAGAAAGGGGAAAGTCTGAACTTGTGTTGCTGCTCAGATTGGTCTAAGTACTTGCTGAACTTGCTGAACTACTAAACTGCTTTATTAGCCAAATTTACCTAGGGACAAATTGGTTCAGGCACTGCAAGGACTCAGAACTATTAAAGAAAACTCATTTTACACAGGTGCAGAGAGGGGACTGTTGCCCCTGCAAACAGGTGGCCAATTTAGGGAGGGAAGCTGAGGAGCCTGATGAATGCCAGGCATCCACCCTCAAAGGGAACGGAGCTGTGTGAAGGTAAAAGTGAGAGTGCAGCTCTCTCCCAGAGCGCTTTCTGTTCAGGCAGAACTCCTTGGTTTCCAGGAGCTTGGTACACTCTGCAGTGCTGGGACCCCCGTCCTGCTCATGGGGTTAGTGAATAATGAGGGCATGAAAAACAGCCAGGTGGGTAAAATCCTGTGTTTAGAGTGTAATGGAAATAGGCATCCATTTTCAGATATCCTCCAGCGAGTACTGCAGCCCAAAAACCTGGAGGATGTAATTTTCCTGTCCTTGCAGGAAAAGGACATAGTAATAGGAAAAAGAAAATTGTATGGTTGTCTGCAGGAAGAGCTACTTTTCACTCTTGAAACAGATTTTTCTCCCCATATTTCTTAAATAGACCTTGGGTGTCTGCATTCAAAGACAGAAGCATAAAAAACAATATGGTAATTAATTTGAATAACTGCTAATGCACTTAGAATATAAAGTCATGTAGTAGTAACCTGGTCACACTGTTATTCAGCAGCTCTCTCTAGAGCTCATTGTTTCTTATGAAAACAATTTCTAATTTGGATAATTGTAAACATCTCCCATCTTTTATCTCCTAAATAGACTGTGGCTTCTCTAGGCCCCTTCCACAGATGAGCTGTTTTGCTGTTGCACTTCATAACTCTCCCTCCCTCACTTTGTAACTCTCACCTGGTTCTCTTCAGGCACCTTTTGATAACTCTGCACTGCTCCATGTCTGTTAGCATCAGTCTTCTCCATTGGATTAAAATACTACATTAAGCCAAGGCCATCAAAATTGGCACAGTACTCCTAGTGTGTTTTATTCTAACTCGCAGACATATGTGATAAAGCATATTTAAACTGCTGGATCTTAGCAGAAAATTAGCAAATAAGGCTAGAATAGAGGAGGAAAAAAGCCATAAGAAGGTACCTGTCATGCAAAGACAGCCATCATGGTTTGCTGCAAAGCATTCCCTTTATTTCGTGTCTAATATTTTCTTTACTAGAGTTTTTTCCATTTACAGAGGACAAGGCAAAAATGTTGATTGTAAACTTTCAGAAAACCTGTAAAACAATCTATTGGGATATTAGAGCTCTTGCATGTAGCTGCTTTTGGTTTTTTTAACTTTATTTATTTCTTTGCTACCAACAGAAACGATGTCTTTAAACTCCAGATAAACCTACAAATGGGTCATATTTTTTCTATAATTCTTTAAAAATAGCTGACAGTTCAGAAAAATGGTATTGGAGGAGCATAGCGGTAAGCACTTTAATTAAAAAGAGCGATGCGCCAGGAGTTTCTTGCATTTAATTTCTTAAAATTGTATTTCCAGGTCAATAATGTGATTATTGATTATTATTGTCATAATGAACGTTTGACCCTCATTTTTATTGATCTGTCTTTTCTAAATGTCGATGGCTGGTGTGGGAAAGAGCAGCAAGAGTTGGAGTCAGGCGAGACAGGGCAATTACGAAGTTCTTGTTCTGTGCTTACCTCATTCCACAGAATTATGGTTTTCCCTTCTCTGCTCCTGAGTGGCCACTTGCTGGCATAAATGGATGTTTTTGTGTGTGGTTCTGAAGTAGGATGTAGTTTTTTGTATGTAAAGGTTATGCAGCTTTGGGTAATACGAGCAGGACTTTCTCCTCTCTCGAAATATGGAAATGCGATAAAAATATTTCATCTATATGGTTGCAGTCCTAAGGGCATCTTTCTAATGAAATGTTTTACAAAACTTAGAGAACTCTGAAAAATATGAAAATATGTCTTTCTTTTTTTTTTTTTTTTTTTTTTTTTGGTGTAAATGTGCTGTAGCTGAAGATCTGGAATGTGGTTTCCCCTCCTCCTTTACAATAGACCTGTAATCCAAATGCTTTCGAGTGGAATTACTGTCAGTATAATGAATTTTTTCTTCATACACCTAACACGATCTTGAATTAATTTTGATGTAAATGGCAGGCCTAAGTCCAGGGCACTGCCAATAAAGTGCAGTTATGTATCCCTGGAATGGTTGCTGTGTGAGTCAAACTGTCTGAGACGGTGCAGTTAACATCAGGAGAGGGGCTGTGTGAAGCAACCAGAATTAGCATAAAAAAATTGAAACGTATGAGGCTGCAATTACCGTAACATCATAACTGGGAGACACTGCAATTGATATTGTAATGGCTTAGATGGCAATGGAATAAGTCAGTGGAACAACTTCAAATAAATGAATAAAGAATTTTAATGGCATCATATTGCTTGGCTCCAGAATGATGATATTTTAGGGGTGCTGAATCCACAGTTAGCTATTAAAAATGCTATATAAAGTATGGCTGCAGTGCATAGCTGCTGTTTTTCAGTGTGTTGGATGTTGTCAGCTTCTTCTTTTTAGAACGTTAATGAAGGAAAATTATTTTAAGGACTGGCACATAGTAAGTTTCCTATTTCTAATTGAAGTTCTTGGCTCTGAAATGTTTTGACCCAGTGAAACTAAGAGTATAGTAACAGGTATTACCAGAATAATCTCATCCACCAACTTAGATCTCTCCTAAATTTACTAAGCCAGAGAAAGTCTCACCTGTCCAGAAGAACAACCCCACCCATCCTGCGTTTGACAGTGGGAGTTCCAGGAAGAGGACTTTGAGAGACAGATGGAAAATTCTGGTGTGACACCAGTGTACTCCGTGTTTTTCAGTGGCTGCCTGCACAGTGCTTTCAGAAAGGGTTGTCCTTCCCAACCTACCCAGGCCTGCTGTAGGGAGAGAAAAAAGGTTAATAAAAAAAAGCAAGGTGGAGGCATTCCAAGGGTTGTATGCAAATGCATTCAAAAAGGAGCAGCATGTACTTGCATTTCATCAAGGTGCTGCTAAACTTTGCACCCCAAAGGAGCTGTGTTTCACATTTTTAAATTTAATAGAATTCATCTCGGATTTCTAAGAAGCTGAGGGAAGTCTCCATCAGCTGACATTAAATTTTAATGTGAGTTGTAACAAAGTAAAAGCTTAGAAACTCCAGAAATGAGAGAGTAAGTAGAACAAAAACAGCTACTTATAGATTGGTTATGCTGCATTTATTCTTAACAGAAGACTAAAAAGCCTCATGAGGAACTGAATATAAAAGGACCTAAGGATAGCAGTGTAATCAATAACAGGAAATCTCTGAAATGATTCTGTACTTGCTTAATAAAGTTACCTACACGAAATAATAGAATTCAGTTTCATAGAGGTACCTTCAGTATCAGATGGCATTTCACTAATAAAAAAGTACAAAACAAAATAATTAAAGCTGATGTTAAATAAATTAAGAATAAACCTTTTGCCAGACTTCGTGAAGTGCAAGTCAGTGGTAAAACATAACTGAGTTCCAAAGGGAGAGAGATTGTGCCTGGTGCTGCTCAGCATTCCCATCATCCATCTCCAAGTCCATTGTGTCATGTCTGATAACATAAAAGGAGTGGAGGCCAGACCTGCAGAGCAAAAAGGGGTGTCTGGGAAAGTGTCTCATAAAAAGCCAGAGATGGCACAAAAAGAAAGGCCTCAGACTAAGCAGTCTAACCTCTTTGACTGCAGAATTAGTCAATGAGGGTTGGTTGCCTTGGAGTGCAAGAGAGAAAGAATGGCAGGCAGGAGATAATTCTTTAGCTGATATTACTTAAGAATCAATATTTAGGACTTAGAGCACACCTGCTCCAGGTGGAGAAACACAGTTTGTTAAGACTGGTGGTTAATGCCTGAAATTGGGAGGAGAAATAAAACTACTTGATAAAGCAGAAGTGTTCTGCCTTTGCTGTTTTGACAAGTCTTGGGTTCCTTTTTGAGGCATTAATTATTTTAATAGGTGGCACTTAATTTAATTAAATTTTCTTGTGATATTTAAGATGCTGTGATCTGTAGGAGACCAGACAGCAAACAATCCAAAAATGCTGCCAGCTCTGGAAGTCTCTGAAGCTGTCAAAGTTCTGGTTGTTGCACTCTCTCAGTCACCTGCTGATGAATTTCAGGTGTATGTAGGTGTGGAAACTGCTTGATGTCTTGGAAAAAGTGAGAAAATACTACATATCTTTCCCTGTTGTGATTTTTGCCTCCTTGTTTGGTGTTTCTTTTTTTGTGTGTGTGTGGTTTTGGTTTGGTTTTTTTTTTTTTTTTTTTTTTTTTTTTTTTTTTTTTTTTTTTTTTTTTTTTTTTTTTTTTTTTTTTTTTTCTTTTTTTTCCCAGGGCTAAGTAGTTGGAATGTGCCCATTCTTTCTTTTGGTCTGTTCTCGTTGTCCAGGATGTAGAAGTGTCATGTGAGGGGAGTACTCTTCTGTCAGAAAGCTGAGCACAGCACCTACTGCTTGCTTGGGTCAAGGCATGACTTTTGCCCAAAAGAAAACGATTTGTGTTCATTTCTTAGTCTTTGTGTGCCAGATTCTTAGACATTTGTGGTTAGGTTTGTTGGAAATCCACACAGGTTGAGTGTCTCAGTGGGCCTAACAAATGTGCCTGATTCAGGTATTTCCATAGCCATCCTTATTCTTACCTGCCTCAGAGCTTCCCTAATTCCCAACACAGGAAAGGGAATAAATTACCCTGATGGCCCAGGAATTCTGTCCATGCTGTTGCACTTTGATCTGGTTCAGCACAGCACAGTGCTGGCTGGTTCCCAGCCAGACAAGTGAGCCATCCTTCCACAAAGCACATCAGCAACACAGGATCACCAATCTGAAGTTTTCTTGTAACTCCAGGCTTCTGCCTAAATCTCAAGCCAAAATTTTTGTCGTGACACAAACATCGTACAAACTTGGAAATGCTTTGGCTTTCTAAAAAAAGTCCTGATTGTTCAGCTGAGTGAAAAGGACAAATAATGCATGTGGAAGGAAAAAGTTTTGCTTTTGGAAACTGAACAGAATTTTCTAAAGAATTTATTTGAATGACACTGAGTGGATCAACATCATTATAATTTCAACCATTCTATTTTGAAACTCTTTGCTCATTTGCAATTCTGCACTTGCTTTGCAATTATAATGGTTTGCAATTCTGAGCTTTTAGTGACAAGCCCGAAACTGTGCATATAACACAACCATAAAATTATGACCCAGTGATGTTTTAATACTCCAATATCAAATGGATGGATTTTTTTTTTTAAAAAAATCATACCAACACATTTTTCAGAGCAAACTGAGAAAAACCAAATGAAGTTGAAATTTATCGTAACGAGAGCAGAGTGTTCGTGCTTAAGTAATGAAGGAATACACAAAAAGCATTGGCTTAAGATTTTAATGACATCTGCAGCCAAGGCACTGTAAATATTTAAACCCCCTCAACCACCACATGTGCACTTTATGCTCCTGCTCCTACAGAGTCTGTGGCAGGAGGTGGGAATGGGCTCAGAGTATCAGTGTCTTATCTCGTAACATGCTGCACCTCTCGGTCCTCTCTGATGTGTGGGATCAAAGCCGAGTGGTTAACACTGAGCTAAGCCATGCTCATCTTGAATTTTCCTCAGCAGTGTTAATCCCATTTTCACATGGAGCCACTTCCACTGCGCTTTCCTTGCACAGAACAAGTATTGTGACAGATTGTAGGAAGTCACCTCTGCCTCTTCTGGTCCTCTTTCCCTTTAGGAGGTGAGGACCAGAGGCAAAGAGAAAGAAAGTGCTAACCACGTGTTAGTTTGGCCAATACATTAAGGAAGGATCTGTAACTTCACATATTAACCATAAATCCCACTCCTATGAGCATTGCAGGAGCCCTTGAATCCCTGCACCTTTCCCACTGTCTGCTGCAGCTCATTGATTGGCAAGTGAGGCGGGAGAGGCTTTAATTAAACTCCTGTGTGATGCCTGTGCTTTAAATTAGTGCCAAATGGCTGGGCTCAAGGTGTTGTGTAAATTTCTTTAGCACGTCTAAATCTCTTCCTCAGGCTAAACCAAGGGCAGGGAAACATCAATCTCAATAAATATTGTACACACCTTGTTACAAGTGGCCAATGATAAGGAAGTTAGATATTCCCAGCACAGGCTCTTCCTCATTGTCTGACAAGGTGAGAATGTCTCATTCCGCAGGAAAGTGAGTGTGTGCCAGGCTTGCTTCTGCTTGGAAAATCACCAAGTCTGGGAATATATTCTGATCTTTCCTTTTCTCCTTATGGGAATGATCAGACAGCAATTTCACCCCTCCAAAGTCATATCAAATTGGATGTGAATCTAAGTTCAGATTTTGAACCCACTGCTGTAAGTGCCTCTGCCAGCCTTTCTAAGTAAATTCTGCTTGATCTGACCTTCTTTTCCTTTTTAATTTGTTTTGCACTGAACATAAGAATACAGTTTTCATACGCTGCAAATTGAAGCAGAGTCAAGTGCAAGAGCAGAAATAATTTGTCCAACATAAAAACTATAGCTCAAATGGGATTAAACTACTCTAGTCTAGACTGTGTTACTGTCTTAAGTGCTCTCTATACTCCTTAAAAAAACCCATAATCAAACAAACTCCCCTTGCTATGGACCCTTGACTAGTGAAGTTTTCCAAGGATAGGAAAAAAGCCCAACTAAACTCCAGAGAACCATGTACAGAAGAATGTTTTTTTTTTTTTTAACAAGCAAAATCTGAAATTTGAAAACAGGAATTCTACAGCTGAAGAAAGCTTATGCCCTCGGAATTTGAAAATACGAATTAAAGTTGCATTCTGAAATAACTTCTGGAAGGGAACCATACATTTTAATCTCCCTGCTTTTGGTCCTAATAAATTCTGTAATGTTGAATAATTTTGTTTAAATGTATTTCAGATAACAAAGTGCCATTTCAGTGCAGAATTTGTATTCTGAAAATATTTAAAGATTTTTTTTTAATATAAAACTTGTGAGCATTTGCATAAGTTTTTTCAGTATTTGGTTAATCTGGAAACATTTTTTCTTTGTAAATAAATTTTTCCACCATATGTTTAGTAATTTTTGCATTGAAAGGCTTTGAATCTTCCCCTCCACCTTCATCCTGAAAGAAAAAGGAGAACTGTGATAGTTTCAACTATTAAGTGATATTGTTCATTTTTGCAGTCAGGTTCAGAGATCTTTCCTATCCCTTCAGGGCCTTTTGTCTTGGTGGTGCTACTGCAGAAAAAAAGCAGTGCAGGTAACAGGGCAACTGAACATCCACCCAGGAGAGTGGATCAAGGGCTCAGTGCAGCATTACCTGAGGAAAAGAGCAAGTCGAGGTGGTGAAGGAACAGGCAAAATACAAGGAAACAGATAAAATGGAGGAATCATACAGTGGATGTGTTTCATTTTTTGATATGACACGGTGCTAACATCAGGGAAAAGGTGAATTCAGAGTCAGTGCGGTGTAACTATTCTGAGTTGTTTAGTACCATTGGAAGAGGATGTTGGAAAACAGGGAGGAAAATGTATTTAAGTAGTTTTGTACATAAAATGAACTTTCCCCCTCCTCTTTCTGAAAGCTGAGCATGAAGATTTTGGTTTGTGTATTTCACAGAACAAAATTATAATTTTAAACTGTGGCGTGGAATGTGGACAGAACCAAGGCTTCATTTTTTTTCCCCCCTTAATTTAAAAATACATTTGTTAATCTGTCTGTCTGGTGTGGCTTTTCAGCAAATATTTTTCAAAGGACCACATAAAGAAGGCAAATTCCCCACATGAGGAAACAGGTGCCTCCAAGAAGCCTTATTTCTGTTTTTTTTTCATTGTTTGCTCCTCTGGGTGTCACTTTAAAATCTGACCTTCACACAGGTCAGCATCAAACCCCTCCTTTTCTAGATTAACAATAATAACCCGAGTTTTACAGGGCCTCCTCCTCCTCCTCCTTTCTGCACTGGCCTGTGTCTCTCTGTATAGACATCTCATTACAGAGCACGTGCCACAGAGATCAGCTTGCTTTTCAACTGATTGCATTATACTAATTCCTAACAATGTTGTTGTATTTTGATTCTGCCTCTCTAATCAAGGAGGTTTTTAGCGAAAAAAAAAAAAAAAAAAAAAAGTTGATCTATACATAGAATTTACCAAAAACTCTGAAATAGAGGGGATTGGAAAATTTTGACAGGCATTTGCTTTCGGGAAATGCATATGTTGTCAAAACTTGAAGATTTAATGAAGATATTGTCTCTCAGAAATATCCACTTTGAAATGAAAAAACTCCATATAAATACATTACTTCTATCCAACTTGTTTTAACTCAGCAATTCAGAGGACTGATGGAATTTTTTTGGTTAGGAATGACTTCAGAGTCAAGTTTTTTCAACGTCTCTTGAAATGAGAGAACAATTCAGCAGGGCTCAAACGAGCCTTTTCTTTCCATGCATACCGTTTACTGGAGTGTTGGTTTGTAGTAAATTTGGGATTTATTCCAGAATCAGAAAAAAATTAGTATATGATAAATTGTCCTGGTTAATTCAGGTGTTAATACATTGAAAGGGACTGACTTTAACTATGAGCTCCAGTGTCAGAAGCAAGGGTGGAGGCTGATTTAAAGATGCTGATCTTGCAAATGTCCCAAATAAAAAATGATATGATTTAGCTTTTGGCCACTGGGTGTAGTCTGCCATGATTCCCACCGTGCAACTCCCTGATATCCCCCCTCAAAGAAAAACTCTATTTTGTGAAAACTGTGGATGTGCACTTTCACGTCCAAAAACACAGTTTTGGCCACAGCACCACGGTTAACTCCTAACTTTGAACATTTCAAAAGCTGACAAAATCCTGGTGGCTTTATTTCCTTGGTGCAGTCACCAGTCTTTACTGAGACACTGGTGCTTGAGCTGCAATTAAAAGCTTGAATGTTCTTAGTTATTGTTTCCAGACTCTCTGTAAGACATTTATTCTTAAATGCAGTAGTTTTTTCCTGCAGCAGCTGTATTTTCTGTTAACCCCAGGTGATGTGAGGATTTTTGTTTTGGTGCTAAGCACTGCATCAGTAAGAAACCTGGGACTCTGCTGAGTCCGTGTAAGATATTTTCCATGAAATTCAATGGAATTTTGACTGTATCAGTAGTGAGAGACAGTGATGCAAAGCACTTTGGATCTGAAAGGACAGGGGTTGAAGAGGAAAAGGATTAACTGAAGCGCACAGAACAGGAACACACCAGTGACAGCCAGGGCTTGTGACCCAGTTCTTTCAGATTTCAAGCCAGGGCCCCTCACTGCTAGACCCTGATGCCTTCCAAGGTTGCCAAAATGTGCACAAGAGAGGGGACACTGAATGGTTTGGACAACTGCATTTGACTGACATTGCAGTTCTGCTCTGTCAGCCTTCGCTGTCATTTCTTGCAACAAGTAAACAGGGCTGTAATTCCTAACCCCAGCAGAAAGGATGCAGGAAATGCTGCTGCTGCTGCTGGAAGTGACAGCACATTGCAGAGCAATGGGAGAGACAACACATTTCTGCTGCTGAGGACATCAAAGGGCCAGCTTTTTGTTCTCAGTGCAAATGGAAAAAAAAATGGATGATAATAATGGATAGAGCACAATGAGTCCATTTATTTTTGTATTACATAATATTCAATATGAAAAGGCCCTTGGGAATCATTCTTGCACAACTTTCCCGTTCAACTTTGTGCCTTGTTAATTACAGTTAGTCAAAATAGACAAAGCCTTTCACAATTCATGAATTTATCATCGTCCATCTGAAAGCACTGTTGATAAAATTGGATAAAATATGTTCGGAGCATAGTTCTGCTACAGCTGCTGGAATTTTGGGGGGATGTGGTGGGGCGAAGCTGGAGAGAATGCTCTGCACCATCCACACTTGAACAGCTCCAACTTTCAACAGCCTTTCATTTCAGCATGGTTCACATCCAAATTTGGGCTATGGCCTCTTTGTAGTCACTACTTTGGCACGGCTGAGACACTGAAAATCTGTTTTCACTTGTGACCTCTCCAATTTTCTATAAAATTTCTCATCATGTTGTGGAGAATCTTGTCGTGAGGGTGTCTGAGTACCTTTGTGAATGCTGTTTTTGTTATTTCTTCCTCAGCATGACAGTTATTTATATTACAGTGATAAAAGACTAAACTCGGTTCCCTGACAGGAGAGGGCATCTTGATTGATGGATTTTGCAGCATAAGTCAATCAGTCGGTTCATTTTGGAATTATTTTTTTCCTTGCAAGAGAGAACGGATTTCTACAAAGAAATGCACTATATGAAGAAAGTGATGTGAAAAATCAGTTGAAAGTGGAATTAATTTTTAATTGAACCAAAATATGCAAATTTTAGCAAAGCATACATTTTTTTTCAGTTGTTTTGGGAATTTTTTTTTTTTATCTCTGAATTCTTTTGAGCTAGAAGAAATTAAAATTGGCAGCCATAATTATCTGGAAAACCAGAAGCATCTTTGAATTAAGATTTGTACTTTCTTCCTGCCTTTTTAATGGCTTTCTGAACTAGCTTTTGATGGCAATATCCTTTTTTCTGCTATTGTAACTCCAAAATAATTTGCTAAAATATTTGAATGACTACAAAAAGCATTCTTTTTAATGATAAAAAGGAAGAAAAATAGCCAATATATCTCATCAGTCTTTTTCACGATAGTTGTGGACAGCATTAAAGTTTGGTGTGGATGATAGCTGCAAACAGAATTGCCACCCAGGTGGGTGAATGCCAAATTTGCTGAGGCTGGTGCTCAGAAACACTGAAAGCAACAAATTCTATTTAGTTAAGATTTACTACAGCACAAACAAGAATAGATGTGGGGGAAATTCCAAGTGAAATCAGGGTGTGTGTGGTACCATTATTCCTACAGGTGTTTTTGTTACTAATAGCAGCATATTGATATATTACTGTGTGTCTTCAGAGTGGTAAATATTGTAGGAATTCTCTGGTGCCTGAAATGGAATTAGTGGTTCTACAGTACCAAAGAATGTCATCTGCTTTTCTGTAAGCCACTGTCTGTTTGCCCCTTTTTCGGAGAACTTGAGAAATTGGATTTATTTCTCAGAGTCTTTAATAGAGCTGTCATCTTTTAGGTTTATACCCTAAGTAAAAGACTTCAGTGGTTCTCGAAATAATATTTGAAAAGGAATGTGATCTAGTCAGATTTCATTTTGACTGGGTTTAGGAGGGAAAAATGGAGATGTCTTCCTATCTGCTGCCTTCTATCTGCTAAACCCCTCTGTAAACTTGAAATTATTAAGGTGTGTTTGCTGATACTGAGTTAGATTCTATGAATTTTAAATGGTCAACATTTTTCAGGACTGGGCTTTTATTCCTTAACAACCTTTAGTTCATTTCAATTCTTTCCTTAAGGACCTAGAAATTACTGCACAGAAATCTAAACATATGAAACAGTTGCATGAGTCTTGTGTATTCTTGTCGAGCAAAAACTCCTGATTCCCAGTAATTTAAACGAATTACTTTTTTAACTTCAAATGCTTGAGTTTTCATCTACCTTGTCAAACTTACTTGAACCATTATTCACGAGACAGCTTTGGCGTAACCATAAATACGATTTTAGATGATCAGATTTTGATTTCCATAGTCAGAGCCACCCCAGCTTTTAGGGAGTACTTTAGGAACGGCTAAGCGGGGGGGGGGTCGTCACAGCTTTGTTTTTATTTACCCAAATGTGGGGTGAAAATGTGTGCGAGCTGAGGATCCTCGCTGATCTTGGCATCGCTCCGTGGGTTTCAGCCGAGTCCTTGCTGCCACCTTCTGGTGCTCGCTCCTTGCTCGGCACGGGCTGGAGGGAAGGGGAGTGCCAAGGATGCGACTGTGCCTGCGGGATTCCCAGGCTTCAGCAGCTCCGAGGTGAAGGAGGGGGTAAGGTCCCGACTCGCAGCAAAGGATTGCCAAAATGATACCAGCTCAACAGTCTGTCTTGCTTCAGCGAGAGGAAAGGGTCCTCTTTGAGCTGCAGCCGAAACCAGATGGACAGTAATAAAATTATAGCAGATATTATTATCGATTGGGATTTTCCAATGCCTTTTTATAGCTTTTCTGTATCTTGCATGTAAGTACGTTATGCAAAACCCCCTTTTTTTTATTTCAGCAGTTTGTCTGTTTGATCCATAACCACCAGCGTAACAATCCTGCCCATTCCAATGGCCAGTTTGTTCCTCAGTAGGTTTGAGGGGTATTTTTTGTGGGTTTATTTGGGTTTGTTGCTGTTGCTGTTGTTTTTTTTTTTTTTTTAATTTTTACAGACACAAATAAAATGTTCTAAGATGAAATCTGCATCCCACTGAACCAATCAATTCTCTGGAGTAGGGTGGTGTTTGTTGCTTTACCTGCACCTTTCGCAGAGGCAGAAATTATCTTCTTATTCTATGTATTTTGTGCTGAAACAGTGAAATGGGAAGTTGACAGGCAGCAGATATCCTGGGAGCTGATCCATGCCCTTGGTACAGAGTGGTGATGAAAGGCTTGGCTGTCCCAGGTTGGCTGCAGGCACTCCAAGCTCTCTGCTGGGAAAGAGCAGGCACGGCGCTGAGCATCAGCCCCGGCTCCTTCCAGAGAACAGATGGGCCATCACCTTGCCTTGTTTACCCTCTCCATCATTTTCTGAATCACCAGGTTGCAATTTCTGGACCTGCTCTAGTTGTACAGGGAATATTGAACTCCCTCCAAAGGTACAACACACACATTTTGAGGTAAGGGAGACAGCAGGAGGGCTGAGAAGCTGATGCAACACGAGAAACTGTCGCTGGAACCTGCATTAATTTATACCCACTGAAAATACCATCTATGATTAGGCCAGACTTTGAGTTAGGATTTGACTCCCTGCTGGTATTAGTGTGATTCTTTTCAGGCATTAAAGTTTTCGTAATTCTCTCTTGTGTCAAGCCAGAGGATCAGGGAGCAGGGATCTCTGAAGACATCAGTTCTTCCCAGTAGGACTTTAAATATGAACTTCAGCAAAAACCTGTGCAGAGCAAGCTTTTTGGTGAAAAAAAGAAGTGGAGTATAAATTTAAGGTGTGTGTATGTCATCCTGCTTTATAGCCAAGGATTTGATAATTTCTCAGGGGTTGGCTCAAGCGTGGAGGCACAAATGGATGTTTTGGTGTAGTTTAGTAACTGATTCTGAGCTCTTCATTAGGAGTGGAAATCAAATGTTCCAATATTATGATGTTGGAAACATCCAGTGCTGGGTCAAAGATTAGTCTTACAGGACACGTGAAATGAGTTAGTGGCATCTGTTCCTTATATCTCAGCCTCTTAGATGGGCAAGGGGAGGATTGTGAAGAGATGCAGACTCCGCACTTTGGTTTTAGAATGCCCTGTGAGAAGGACAGCGTGGATTGATGTATTAAAACATTCTCTGGCATGGGAGCAAATGGCTTTTCCTCAGGACCTCTCAACAATAAGAAGGATAGTTAGGAGGTAATTCCAAAGTTCTTTGGCTCCTGCTTCCCAAAATTAAGCTTCTGATGCTTTGCAGAGGAGAGTGGTTTCCTCACACGTAGCCAGAAGTTCTCTGTGTGCTTTTGTCTTGTGGAGCACTTGCAGTGTGGTTTGGATTTCTGGGGAGTGACCCTGTCTGACTGAACAAGTAAACATTCTGATGTCATGTCTCCGTTTTTCTTTGTCCTTTGTCACCCATTATGTGACAAATGGGAAAAATAAGATTTATCTCGTTCCTACATCATGATTCCTGAATGAATCTTTATATTTCAACTATGTTTATATGACTCTTAATGAAACAGGACCTCTTCTTGCATTATCTCGATGATTAATGGTTGTTGTTGAAAAAAACCAGATGTGACTTAATGTTAGAAGTGCAAATGATTTCCAGACTGCAATTATAGTGAATTACTTTACCCATTATTATCTTCCAAATTGAATTATGCTGTATATGAGGTCACTGGTAGTGGCTACAACTAATACCTGGCCATATGTGTCTGTCTGTTATTTTAACCTACTCATTGTTCTATCCAAAGGCATAATTGATGTCACAAAATGGGGTTTGTCACGCTTTATTAACTCCTATTAATTATTGGGATCACTGAGCACCTGACTGCTCCATCCCTGTGTGTGCATCTGCTCAGGGAACACCCTCTGAGGCTGGGAGCAACCGAGCAGTAGAGACTCAGGGTTCTGCTCTTTCCTTCATGGTAATGAACACTGTGCTTGCTTTTCAATCATCCCTTTGAATACTCCTTAAAATCTTATTATGTGATGCAAGAAAATACAAACAAAACCATAGCAGGGAAATTAATTCCCTTGATTCGCTTTATCTCCATTTTTATTACTGCTGCTAATTATGGAGCACTTCAGGCAGGAAATTCCATGTAGTTGAACTTAATGGCTTATTTGAACCAGGTAGGCATGTTCTGCTGAAAATATTCTGCTCACTAAGTGAAATTTGTTCATTAAAAGAAATATGCAATTTGTTACAATTGGTAGCATTTCAATACTCTGAAATTTAAGCAATTTTGTAATGGTGGTGATAATGGTATTAGCTTATAAAATTTCTGGTTTGTAGAAGAGCTTAAGGTAATTTTAGAAGTAAAGACTCCATCTTAACCGTCACATTGAAAAATGCAACAGGCGTACATTTAAACTTCGTGGATTTTAATATTTCAGTACTTAGTATGTGAATATATTGGTGTAAACAGAGCTGCATCACAGAGCTCCACACCCCACAGGAGCAATTTATGAATTCGTGTCTCTAGGCCTGGGTTTTGTCCTTCCTTAAGATGAAAAGTAGTATGTAGCTCTGCCCCCCACATAACTGGTTTTGTATTTTTAAAGAGAAACTGTTACACTGTTTTTGTATAACATTTGTGTTAATGAAAACAATTGGGAGAAGCAACATCTGCTTGACTTAGAACAGCTCCAAGTTCTGTAAAGTGTACAAAGGGTTGTGAGCAAACACACACCAGCAAAGGCCTTGCCAGGTTGATGCATTAATGTGTTTGGAAGAAAGACAGCAGCTAAAAATTTGCTTAAATACTTCAATAAGCATAATCAAAAGGTGGTATTTGCACAAGCAATTCAGCTTCCAAAACATCCACACTGATTTCTTGAATCTGCTTTGGGCAAACAAGGTTTGTCTGATCAACTCTTAAGGGAAACTTTCACCAGTGGATAGTAAAATATAAAAGAAGAAATATAGTCCAATTCAAACCAAGAACTGACTGTTCTAGAGACATTCTCTTTTTAATTTCCACTGTGTGCTTTTTCTTTTCTGCTCTATTGCTTTGAAAGGCAAGGACTTACGACTTTTATCCTTCCTAAAATATTTCAGGTCAGCAAGCCAGCCTAAAATATATCTTCCTGCTTATGTGTGTGCTCAGTCTTCAGGTCCATACCAGTACAGTTGCTAAAGGAATAATAAATTATTTAATTACGTGATAGTAATTAGTGCTGCTCACAGAGAGCCCCGTGAATAGCAGTCTGTGGACTGGAATGGTTTATTTACAGATAGTGTGGTGTGTTTTCCTTAGGATGTTTTCAAATTTTGTTTGGCTGTTGCAGTGTAACTGAAACATCAATGAAATGAAGTGAAGGATTGCCTGCAGTGTCTAGGAGGCAGTTGTCTAAGATCCATGGGTTTTTGGGAATTAGATATAACTTAGCTTTGAGATACAGGCTCCTAGCCTGCAAATTTAATGAATAATCAAGAGGAATTATTATTTCATGCCTAATGTTCCTGCTAGGAAGGTATTTACAGTTCAGTTTTTATTTTGAATGGCTGTGCCTGTCAAGAGAAAACAATTACTTCATTGTCACAGAGAGGCATCACTCACACAGGTTTTAAAGGAAAAATCATCCAGAAGTAAACATAGGTAGAAACTCACATCTGGTTCTCTTGTTGCTGATCTGGGGCTCTGAAAATGTGATTTCTGGCCTCCAAAGTGTCTGTGTGCAGACTTCAAAGGCCTTTTGTCACTGTCACCATGGAATCTAGCTGGAAAGGAACATGCCTAGCTCAGAGCATGGCAGTGCCAGTAGACATGAGGGAGCAAAGATACTGCCCAGATGATGGCAAAGAGCATCCAAGGCCTGGTGGAAATGAGGGTACTGATGACTTGGGAATTTTAGCAGATTTCAGGAGCCCGCACCTTTGATCTGTGGATGAACTCTCCAGAAGTGATGAGAGCCTGAGTGTCTGGGTTATCCTTTAAATAGATGACCTATTCATGGATAGGAAAATAGAGCTGAGCCTGGCTGGGAAGGGAAAATATGATTCTAATAGAAGCTCACACCGCAATGGGAGACAGGAGATCTATTTCCTTCTCAGCTGTATGTCTCCCATAGCCCTGGGTAAACCACTTAATGGCACTGATGATGTACTGATCCAGCCGGGGAAACAGATGTTTCACTTCCCCACTTCACAGAGCATTATGAAGAGGGAACCATCCGATCAGTCAGGGATGGTGTGGTGACAAGAGTGACATCAATCCTGGAGATGAAGATGTGTGGGGTGAGAATCCAACTCGGCTGAATCCAAAATACTAGAAGCAGAGAAGATTCATCAGTGGTTTCATGTGCTGGTTGTGGCATGCAGACATCTGCAGACTATTTGAAGATGAAATAGTGAATAAATGGCTATGAGGAAATGAGCTATTTTGTGTTCTAAAATATCATTAGTCTTGAGGGAGATGCTCATTAAAAGCACAGAGGGCATGTGGTGCACAAATGCCCTGCAGAGTCGGTGCCCAAGGGATTAAGCTGTTCTAGGTTTGCTAAGCCACCACTCACAAAATAAGAGCCAGAACTGCTTCCAGGTCTGCTGCTGGAATGAAAAACCCCCATCATCTCGCAGTCCTCCAAGACAGATTCTCTGAGTGCAGGATAAATTTGCTATTGCAACACAGCATATGGCTGTACCTGGCACCATTTCCTCCAAGACATCCCATATGCTTGCAGTCTGGAAGTTGTTTGCAAAGAGCTGTACTGACTCATCCCAAGTATGTAATCAGCTGGGAATAATAATAAAGAAGTGATCTAAATTTATTACAGGTTAGGTTTTTATTTCTGTGGACTGCATTTCATCAGAGCAAAGTACCATTTTTCTAACAGATGAGGAAGCAGGTATGCTGAGTACCTGGGTGTCACAGCCAGGCAAGTCACAAAACTAATTATCTCTCAAATTTTACTTCAGAAATGGTGATATTTGTTGGGGAAAGTATTAAATAGATGCACACTTTTTTTGCATGTTGAAAGGCATTTTGCAGATATTATTCAGTTTTTTGAACCTCCCTGATGGATGTGTGTTGGTGTTTTCTATCCCAAAGGAAGGGGGATACAGGAGGAATGAGTTCTTATTTCAACAATCAGGGCTAGAATCTGTTGGTGGTAACCTTGGCTTTCTCCCATGATATGGGAGGAGGAGCTAAGCAGTTATTTCTATGCTCTGGAAATTAATAATAATAATAAAAAAAAATTAAAAAAATTACTGGGCCTTTAGAACCTTTTAGAAGTCCAGGGATGGGACCTCAGCACAAATGCTCTTGTCTTTTCACAGGCACACCAGATTATTTTGATCTCTTGAGATTCCAGTGGAATTCTAGTCAGGATCTCTGGTGGAATTTTGTAAGGGAATGCCCTCAGAAATTCTGTGTTGTGGGGGTGAATAGATCTAATATTCAGATCAGCTGCAGGCAATCTGTAGGGTTTTACTCTGTGTCTGTGAACACACCATGCATTACGGTGACAAATGATGGAGATAATGATGAAAAAGAGGATTTGGAAATTCTGGCTCAGGCTGGAGTGTTTTAATATAGCTTAAAAACCACCATCTTTTATAAAGCAAGCTTGCTCCTAAAACTTCCCTCCCTTCCCGATAATTTGCGCTCCTGGGGGTGGGAAAGCCTTTTGCGGCGCAGGAGCTGAGTGGCAGGATTTGGAATGCTGCTAAAGCAGCCTTTGGCCCCCAGGAGTGGGACTGGGGTGTCTGTGAGGCCCTCTGGAAGGCTCTGGAATTCACTCCCATCCTCATAGCACCGCAGAGTTTGGCTCCCCCTCACTGCAGCTCAGGCGTTGCTGCAGCTGAGGGACAGATATTAATTCAATTACATGAGCAGCTTGGGAGCCCATTAGGGGCTGCTGCTTCTCTGCTGTCAGAATGAGGAAGTTTTTTTGCTGGGAATATAGAACTTTTCAGGTTGCAGATATGAGAAGAGCTAAATCACAGGAAAGGCTCTGCAGTAAATGTGCATCTATGTAACGCTGAAGGTTGCAAGGGCAAGCAGCAAAGGTTTTCATCAAAACCAAATCAACCTGAGGAGTCAAGGATTTTCTGCAGGATTTTCTCTCTCTCACGTGAGTTTTAGAAGCATGGACTGTGAACCCCAAGCTAAACCTGGGTTGTTTCAAGTGGCCCTTCAAAAGGGACCGTATTCAATGCCTGACACTGTAAAGATTCTAACAAAATGTTCATGGCAGAAAATGGTGAGCACTCCAGAAGGAAATCTTTGAATTCCTCAGCTCAGGGGCAGGACTGTGCACTGCTGGTCTGGCATTGGAGAAAGTGCTTATGTTTTCCAGAACTGAAGTTGATATCAGTGTATTAGATCCTGGCACCTACCTCAACATGCGTGGCTTTAAATGCAGAAAAACACGTGTTCATTGCCATAGTCTTGTTCTTTTTAGGGACTTCCACCTACAGTTTTTCTTGCAGTGGAACCTGACCATCTGTCTGCTTCTATTGTGTGTAAGATGCCGTAATGTGGTGGTGGATTGTGGCTCTAAAGTGAAGAGAAAGAAATAAACAAGTCCTAAGAAATGAACAAGGCTAAGGAAGTGCAAAGAGCTCATAAAGGGACTCTCAGCTGGAAAAGCAAATTATGTGATTCAGAGCAAGTTATTAGAAATGGGCAAATATGTGACTGTGGATAATGTGGATATGTTTGAGTAAAGATCTTCTCTTTGGAATAATAACCCCCTCTGTGGAAGCCAGCAAGCAGTCACAGCTGTCCCCATGGTGCTCTTGCACTGAAGTTCTTTTGGAGACCTAGAAAAGTATGTATCTGCATGACATGATTAGAATTGTGTTCACAAAACATGGCATCTGACCTTACAAAAAAGAAAATCAATGCAGAACAAGTCCTGATTAGATTTTTTTGCCAGCATTGCACTTTTTAAACTCAAATGGATGTGCAAGGTGAAGCACAGTGTGTAAGCTACGGGCTTATGGTTTTGCTCTGAGAGGCTGAATAAATAAAGAATTTGCAATTCATTTTATCTTGCAAAGTCGCATTTTACCTCCCCTCATGTAAATACATTGTATTCATTTTGTTAGTGCTTGGAAGAGCATTTTGGCAAGTTAAATGTCTAGAAGAAAGGTTTAGATCCACACTTTGAAAAGTTCATGGAAAAGGCAGTAAGTTTTTGTTCTATTCCAAGGAAGAGCATGTTTGTATGTAAAGAGTTCCTCTTTACATACAGGGGTGCTGCTCTGCCTTTTGGAAGCAAATGAGAATGAACTTGTTACAGAACTACATTTAGTTTGCTTGTTTTCCTGTCCAAAACAACAAGTAAATAATTCATTTGCAAATGTTCATTCAGTTTATTTTAAAGAACATGTGTTTTTTTTCCACAAAGGTTATAAGTGATGCACATATTAAAAATTCAGAACTTCTCAGAAAATTTGCTGCTGGTATCTCAGACCTGCTTAATGCACTTAAACACTAAAGGTTTTTTGCTAATTAAGCCTGTAGATAACTAATTATGCTTCTGGGGGGCTTCTCAGGACCATTTTGACTTTAAGTAGTTTCTTTACTGAGATCCAAAACGACGTGGTTCCTATTTAGCTGATCCATGAGCCGCTCCTGTGGCACATCCCAACCCTGCAGGTGTCACATGGAGCACCTCACGTTGTGCTCAGTGAACCAGCAGGAAAGAGGCAGGGAAGAAATGGCATTAAAGTCCTAATGACGTTATTGCAGAGTGAGGAAATGTTGGAGCTGTCCAGTTGAGCCAGTCGGTGTCTGCCAGCCAGGATTGTTTCCTACACCGTGATGTGTAAATTCCTGTTTGACAAAGGTGCAGCCTTTCTGAGTTCACGGGGTAGTTGTAATTAGGATAGCAGTTAACTCTTCTAACAGCATTTAACTCTTCTAACAGCTTCACATGCCCGTGAGGATGTGCATGACTGACAAAAAAAAGAAAAGTGAAATGCGTCTATTTGGTGGAAGCGATGAAGTTCCACAAAATGTTCCTTTCAGCTTTTCAGGATGCTGGAGTTGTGAATGATGTGGCTTCTCTCCTTCATCTAGAAATGAGAAGGAAAATGTGTGAAACCACCCATTCCCTGCCTGTAATTGATATTCTGTAACCATGTAGTGTAGAATGAGACTTATCTTTCCAGGAGTACTAATCGTTGTCAATCAGTAATACTAATCAGTAATGACTTTCCATAAATCTCCCCAAGAGCAATCGGACCACTCCAGCATGGGACCTGCTATAAAAAATTGCCTGGGCTATCTAATCTCTGTGCTAGACAGAGCTGAAAATGCTGGCTCAAATTAGTTTGTGATAGAGGCAGATAGCTCCATTTTAACATGCCTGAGCTTGAAAAGATCTCCTTTAGCAGAAAATTGGGGAAAAGCTTAGTATGTCTTAATCCCAAATGTGAGATTTCATTTAAAAGTTTATAAGGATGATTTCTATATTTATGTTTAATTTTATCTAAAGCTGCAGGAACTCTGTCATTGGACAGCTGAGCTTTACTCTTCTCTCCCCCTATTATTCTGCTGAGGAGCATCTCAAACTTGACCAAAAAAAGGAAGTCCAGGTTGGGCAATTCCCATTTATCTGCTGGGTTTTGTGTTGGCTGAGGACCCGGAATGGACAGGGCTCCATCAAGTCATGCTCTGTATCCAGCTGTGCCACTGGCATTCTTCCAGCTGCATATGCTATCTTCAGACCATTTTAAAGTGACAAAACTTTCACATTTTCCTCTGTGAAACTCTTTTATGCAGTTTTCCCTCATACTGTACTTATATTTTTCTTTAGCCTGCTGTCAGGCCGTTGCTGTGGCATACAGCCCTTGTTTCCTTTGGCACATTGTCTTGTTCTTCCCTTTATATGGTTCAAATCCACCTGAGCAGCATTATTATTCTCACTCTTTATTGCCTTTATTAATATTATTTATTATATATCTCACCTTTTATGCCTCTGTGGATGTCATTAGGTCCAAAGTGGCTTTTGGTTTTTGTCTTGTTTGAATTCTTCTAAACCAGATGATGTCTTTCTAGAACTGAGATGTTGAGGAGAGTATGTGGGAGGAAAGTCTACCTATCAGTGGCTCTGACATGAAATTACGACCCTATGCACAATCCTCAAAATTTAAAACTCATGCAGTATTTTGACTATTAATTTTGGGGTTTGACTATTAATTTTGGTTCTTCAAACTGCTTTTAAAGCACCTCCCTTTAAACACAGGCATGATTGGGTTTCCTTATAATATTTGACTGCATGGCTTCTCAGGGATGCTCCTGACATTAAATTATCTCCAGCTAGTGTAGGATGACTATCACTGTGCTTGTAACATCTGTTTTACAGTTCCCATATAAAATACCTTGCTGCTCCTTGGCTTCTCTCTATAAGGATCAAACTCTTGGAGGCTGCCTAATGCTGCACTGGTACCTGATCTGTCCTTTGTAGAACTGATTCTTTTCTTTTCCCTGAGCTGTTTCAAGGAGGTGTTTATTCCCTGTGAACAACCCTTCTGGATTTTGACTTTGCTGGGACGTTTTGTTCGTTACTCATTTATGTTAATTTTGTTTTGCAACTTGTTCTCTATCACCCTCATGGTTCCACCAAGACCATCTCTGAATATTCATTTGTGGTTTTAGCACAGGATTCTTAAATCTCTTCCTCAGGAGAGGAGCTTTAATCTGTATTGTTTTAACTGGAGCAGTAAGGAAAACTTAGAAGTCAATTTGTTTGTCCTGTGGTTTAGATATCCAGGAGGACTTTTCTGTATTCCTTGCCTGCTTCTCCCTAAATTTTCTACCAAAATAAGCTTCAGCGACTACCACCTATATAGTACAGCACTTGTGTTACTATTTATTTTTGCTAAATCAAGGCTGTTTACTGGGCTTAAATGTCAGTGGTTTCCAGTCTCAGAAAAGTAATGTTTCCCTATAAACGAGGGGAATGGACATTTTCTCTTTGCTGCCATTATGACAGCAAGACTGATTCAAGTGACACCAAGAAAGAAACCCTAAACACGGGCAATTAACGATGGATCTCAGGGCCCTGTCTGCGAGCAATGTTAGAAGTACAAATGAGCAATTGCAGAAGGGAAGCCTAATCTAATACCGAGTGGATTAGTGCCTCAGGCCCGTGGTGCATTTTCACAGCAATGCAATCATAGGTTTTATGACCCTACACTTCAGAATAAGATTAGAAAAAAACCCCTCTTTGTTACTGTCCAGAAATTGAGAAAGGCTGGCAGGATGGGTGTGCAGTTTAACCTCCTGTATTTAAGAACCCAACCTATGGAAAACATCGTGGGTTTGGCAGAAGAATTCTGAATGCCCAAATGTGATTTATATGGAGCTGGTTTATGGGGAAACAGCAGTTATTGAGAGAGAATTGTTGTGCAGTGATACAGTAGTAGTGTTGCTGTAGGCATTGTCTTCTGAATCTGTCCCCCTGTGATAGGGGAAATCTGTGGCTGCAGATCAAATCTTGGTTTGGGAAAGCTGACAAGGCAGGTGGCCAGTTTTGGTGTTTGGGGCTCTCCAATGTGGTTTAACAGCGAGCAACTAAACAGTACAGAGCAGAAGTATATTTTAAATAACTTGTGCTAAACAGAGCAGCTGCTGAAAGGTAAAGGTGTTTGGACTCTCTGGATGTGAGTTAGCAAATAGCTCTGAGTTCAGCAAAAGGGGGATGGGGTCTGTGGCAGACATTGGAATGAATACACAAACGTGTGGTTATCAAGGGCCAGCAATTGTGAAAAAAGATTGTGTGCTTTGTCGAGGATAAGATGTGAAAATGGCTGATGGTCACCCATTATATAACCTAACAATGTCTTTTAAAGCTATGCAGTATTTTCTTTTTATAGTTTTCTTCCTCCTGGTAGGTGAAAGGGAATTATCTAAATTTATTTCATGTCTCCTAGCAGCTTCCTTATCTGTCCCATGGACTTGCTTTTGAGTTCTGCTAAATCTCTTAAACTCTGAAATCTTTTACCTCTGATGAAATCTGTTTTGCTGGCTGTTTAGGGAAATGGCTTTAGCTGCCGTCCTGCCGTAACTCCTGACATCAAGCACCATCTGCCTCTCTGCTTCCTGAGCGCTGTAGCTGCCCCTGTAGCTGTCATCCAGGAGCTGATACCGAGAGAATGAGAGGGAATGCTGAGACCTCCACAAAGCCAGGGAGCACACGGTGCCTTCCCCACAGCAGGCAGTGATCCCCACAAAGAGCAGGAGGGGGAAAAGCAGGGCAGTGTCTGACGGGCAGGAGCTGAAGGCTCCCGCTGTGGGACGTGCTCTGGGCACAGAGCTGACCCCCAGCCTGCAGCAGCTGACTTTGCCCAGCTCAGGTGCCTCACCTGTGCCTCACCTGCACAGCTCCACAGCCCAGTGCCAACAATGTGCTGCTCGTGTTGGCCAGAGGCATCTGATTCACAGTTGTAAGCTTTGCTTCCTTCCCTCCCTATAGTTTTTGGTGTTTGCTTTTTTACCCCTCCAGCTCCTGCTGTGTGTAGTTTAAATGTGGGAAATGCTGTTAGGCAGGAAAGGAGTAAAACTCTTCTGCCTTGCCTAAAAGCTGAAAAGACTGCCAACTTTGCATAAGTACAAGCTACCCCAAATAAAGGTGGTGTCCTGCATTATTGAGATTGGTGCAGAAGGAAACAAGGAGTTCCTAGCTGCTGAGGAGTAAATAAGGCAAAACCAGTCATCAGCCCTCTTAGCTTTATTGCAGGAGAGAGAAATAACCTTTTGGGACTGTATAAATACCATTTATACAGAGTTTTTAGTTGAAATTCAATTAGTGTTTGTGTTGCTTCTCTGCTTGGTGTTAACAGGACTTTAGTGTGTGTGTGTGGTGCAGCTCAATCAGAACATATTCATGCTGTTTGCAAGACACTCCTGCCCCTCTCCCTGAGAATGCGTGAAGGAACAGTCAGATCAGGAAAAAGTCAGGAGGTGGGACATGAAAAAATCGGTGTGTGCCGCGAAGTGGAGCATCCTGGAACCTGCAAATCATGTTATGACTAAGAAGTACAAGAAAAGGCTGAGGTGTGAACAGGGGAACAGGCATGGATATTATGACAGTTCATACACCGTAGTGCTCTTAACAAATGTTGTTCTTGATAGCTGTGAAACGTTGTCCCTGTGGAAAAATAGAATATTCAGCTCCATGGGAAACACGTCTCAATGAAACTAAAGCATCAATATGTCTTTTTACACATTTTACTGGGGATGTAGTTTTCACTCCAATTCTGAAGCCACAAGATTACCAGATAAAACAGCGTGTTAAAGCATCTTGACTGCTGTGCCAGTGTAAAGTGGTAGAAATGTTGGGAGTTTTTAATAGCCAGTAGGAATATTGAAGTGTTCAAACTGATCGTGTTGGGGTTCAGCAATGTGAATTGACTTAGTGCTGTTCTTCTGAGGGTTCACACATAAATAATTGATGTTTACTTAAGAATAAGCATCCTTTAAAAAAAAAAAATCCAAGCCAATGGAGAGTTTCTATTTGAACTATAATAGGCAGTTGTAAAAGAGTTTGCTTGCAAAGACAACACAAAATGGTCTTTCCACACAACTATCCTCACTTGTCTTAAGAGCTAGGGACTCTAGCGGGGAAGGGAATTTTACTCAATAAATTAAAAAAGGAAATCAACAGGGTTTATAAACCTGAAGCTTCAGAGAAAGATACTGCAGTAGTGGTTTGCAAAAGCAGGCAGAAGTTGCAGTGGTGAAACCATATATTTTTAGCCTTCTGCCAACACTATATTAAATAAGGGAAAGGGAGAGAGAGAAGGGTGCTGGTGGTTAAGGTTCTTGCCAGGATGCCCTGTTGTGGTTCAGGAGAAAGAAGCAGCTGAAATACCTCTCCCATATCTCCAAGGGTCACTTGGATCACCAGACAGACTGCTCTCTGATGCCATCTCTTGTTTCTCTGTGTCCTTTCCACAGAAAGGGCTCCCAGACACGTCAAGAAAAGGTTTCCCTTTTTTATTTTTAAGGATTTCATTGAGACTGGAGTGTTTCTTGTGAAGAGGAGCTGTTCTCCGTGAAGCAGGACCTCGTTCATCAGTTGTTAGCCCAGTCAAATTAGGCATATGTTGCCAGATAACAGGGTACTCTCCAAACCTGAAACTGTGCATTTTACAATTTCCTTTTTATTTGGAGTGTTCAGAGACGCTCAGAGAGGTTCACCAGGGCTGGCTTTGAGCGCTGCTGAACTTTTGAGCATTTGTACACCAGCCAGCAGGGATTGTTCCCTTCCAGTCTCTCCGTGTACATCAAGTTTATAAGCTTAAGATGTTCGGGCAGCTCTTGTCTCCCAGGGACTAGTGAAGGATGTGAGTGGTAGCAGAATTTCAGTTGTTGCTGCATTTACTTAGGTCTTATTTCACTTCTGGAGGCATCCTCAACCATGGCAAGTAAATCTTAACAAGCAGGCTTTTTGTCTTTGTTTTTTAAATTTTTTATTTTAAAAGGGAAAGGGTGATACCATGCAATTAAGTTATTTGCAGGGGAGAGTTTTAAGCTGCTTTTCAAAAGTAATAATGAAATAGGAGTAACCTTCCTCCTTTTCTCATGTCTTGCCGTTCCCTCAACAGCCTCTTACAAGTGGGGTGTAATTGCAGGATAGGCTCTGTTTTGTCTCTAGCCAGTGCTGCTCTGCTCCCTACTCTAGTCTCTTCCATGTCATGCAAATCTGAATCCTTTTAGGGAGTTTGAGTGGGTTTCTGTGGTGCAGCAGAGACAGGCCCAGCTTTTTAAGGCAGTTGGGTGGAAAGCTGGCCAAGGAAGCCATGAGATGCTGTCACATGTGTCTCTGGCTGGCTATGAAAGATTGGAGTGCCTGCCCTGGAAGAATTCTGAGTTTGGCTTTCACACCCAGATGGTTCTTTAACAAAATACAGTGTCTGAATCTCGGGCTGCATGCCTTTAGCTCTCTTGCTTTTTCTCCCCACCGTGATTTGTCAAAAAATAAATCCAGTCCTTTTGCTAATAATAAACCTCACTAAGATTGCAGTTGGACTTCATATGCAGCACACACTCATCTGTTCTTTGCAGGTTGGGAAAAGCTCTCGCCCACCTTCCCACACCTCCCCAAAATCTGGTTACAGCCCACTTTATGCTCTATCCATATATAAATTACTTACATTTTGTCACAATGGATGTTTACAGCTTGTTAATGAGCTATTAATGTTCTGCATCTAAGAATAAAGCAGAAACAAAAAAAAAGAGTTGATGTAACAAGTAAGTCCTTAAATGTGAGGGAAAAAAAAAAAAAAAAAAAAAAGGAGTTACTGATGCCTTCAGTCAGTAACAGCACAGCATGTTTTCAACAAACAAACTGATTTTGGCTGACTTGGATGACTTGAAGTCACCCAGAAAATAATTTCGTACTTTGAGCATTTTAAAGTGGGGCTGTTTCCAGTCTTCTCCCTCCCTTGCCTCCTGGGAGTAAACACATCATTTTGTGAGCACGTGTTAATTTGGTGACAGTCCTGGTACGGGGATGGCGTCAGGATGGGGCTGGATCACGCAGGAAAACTGGATGGAGCAGCTAAGGTTGAGTTCTATGACTCAGTTGGAAAACTCCCGGAACGTAAAGAATAGCCAGACACTGCATCACTGATGAAAGTTAAAATGTGAAAGGACTGGACTGAATCACTTAACAAGTAAATAAATGGTAAATGAGCTGTGTAATTTACTTTGGCTCAGATGCATTGCCTCAAAAGAGAGAAGCCCGCCCCAGCTGCACAGGGTGTGTGGTTCCAGCAGTGGCAAGAAACTCCTTGTTCAGAGGCAGGAGATTGGCAAACGAGTAGGGCATGAATGTAATGATCTAAGACAGAAGGCAGATCTGACAATCCTTGGGATTCCTGATTAATGATTTCCCTGGTATTTAGCTGTCTTATTGCTGTGTCAATGCTGCTCTAATCAGAAAATCAAAGTACAAAGTGATGAACATTGATGATGCCTGGAGCACTGCTGGTGGTAACCTTGAAAGTGTAATATATGAAAAGTTCTACTTCAGGCCCTGGTAGTTTCAAAAGCAGGGGCTGAAAAAGACAGTATGCCAGCAAAACCGTAATTTCCCTGGAAAAGGAAATCATGTTTGTTAGAGTTTTCTGTTCTTAAGGTGCAAAATTGGTAACAACTTGTAACTGCTGCCAACAGATTCCAGTAATCATCAGAGTCATGTCACCCATACAGGTGGCAAGAGATAGGGAAGACCAGGAAAGAAGTCCAAAACACAGTGCTGGAAGCTTCCTGCTAGGCTAAGTTGAAATATAATCTTCTTTTCCTAAGTCTCCTACTGAAGTGCTGAGAGTGGAATTGGCTATCCAGAGAGCATTCACATTCTGAAAACTAATATCAACCTACGTCCTGCTGTCAAATGGTGATCCTTTCCAAATGCCTGGGGATTGGTTGTCCACTGCACCAACCTGGAATAAAAATGCAGTTTTAAATGAAATATAAACACAGAAGTAATGTGGCAGAGGAGGGAGCTAATAGCATACTGCTGGGGTTTGCCCTCACCTCAAGCATGTGTCCAACATCATCCTCTGCAATCAGCTCTCTTGGAACGATAGCTTGTAATTACTGCAGCTCTCACGAGGAAAATTCCACATTAGTATGGTACCCGCTTGTAGTTTATTATTTTTAAAAATTTAACCTTTACAGAGCAAATGGTACCCCAGAATAAAATAATTTTGAGGTGGAGATTCTCCTTGGAATTCCTCTTAAAAGGATATGCAGCTTTTAAATGGAAGCCTTACAGATTCAGGATGGAATGTATATGTGAAAAGGAAGATAGCTGCATGTCTTATGGATGGGGAATGTATAGCTAAGACTAGGGTGAGTTATCTGGTCTTTCATGGCTTTATTTTCTTTTGGTGTTTATCAAAACTGAAACCCTGTAAGTCTTTGCTTCTTGCAGGGCAGGTTTTTCCATGCCTTCCCTCAAGTCTCTTTGTTCACTGCTGATTTTTCTCCAACGTGTGTGTCTACAGCTGAGAAACTCTGATCTAGGCAGTTGCTTGTCCAGGTTTGTTTTAGAAGAAACGCCTTCCTCAAGCCCACTTTTCCTCCCCAGTCCGTGTTTTCCACCGTGTCACACTAGAAGGACATGGCTTTCTGAGGAGATCTGTATTTTGCATTACAACTGGCAAATCCACCCTCGCAGGAAACAAATCTCATCTGTGTTTGGTTGTACCAAGTAAGGCAGCACAAATTTGTGCTAAGAAACAGCCTAATCTGACTGGAGCATATGTATTGAAACTATGCTCAAAAGAGCACTGATAATTGTGAATTCCTTTATTTTGGTTCTGGAGAAGAAACAGACTGTTTCTCTCCTTCATACACTTTGCTCTTCTGCAGCCTTTCAGGCTCTCTCCTTTCCCCCTGGGCAGAAAGAGTAATATGAACCCGTGTCTGGGGGGAGCTCAGGTTCTCCTGCTTGCACTTAGTTTCTTGGCAACTGCCCTCTCTCTCTTTCCCTTTGTACATCTGATCAAAATAAATAATGCTTCATGGTGGGGAGGCTTGACAAGGAAAGCTTGTTGAGCCAAAGGGTAGTGAGACTTGTCCTGGAAGGGACTGTGGACCAGCCTCAGAAATGTGGTAGAAGAGAGAGGACATTTTTCAAGCATCTGGCCAGTTGATTTCCTTTGGCTTAATTAAGGAATTTACTCTAAGCCTGCAACTCCCTTAATTTTTTCATTATATTTCCAAAGATCTGCTTGGAACGGACGAAGCGTGTTATGCTCTATACTGATTTTGTATGTCGGTATTAAAAAAAATCTGCTTAATTCTTACGAGTTTAAAACATCTTCCCATAGGGTATGGATATTTCTACTTGACCAACAGACCATCACACTAGGTCAGCACTGCCTATCAGTCATTAAATTAACTGAGTGGACCTGCTCTGTGAGCTCTTAATAAATAGGTACTGCAGTAACAGGAGCTTAAAAACTAGAGTAATGTGATATTTGTATACCATTTTGTGTCCTTAAGCTTAGAAACTGTTGTGCTGTGCTGTGAGCTGTTCAATTTCTTCTCAGGGAAGAAAAACACACCGTTATTTTTCTCCCAAGTACCATCAGCGTGTCCTCTGTTAGAGCATTCCTCACTGCAGGGCAGTGTCTGGCACAGAGGGCAGGGAAAGGTGTGTTTTGGTGGGAGGGAACACTTTATAACAGAGGAGTTGTAGTCTGCTGAGCCCAACCTCTGACCTGAGGATGAAAGATGCAGCTGAGGAAATGGAACATCTGGCATTAACACCACAAGAGGTGATGCCAACACAGAAAAACAAACAAACAAATAAATAAATATATCTGCACACACACATATATACACTAAGAATTTTGTAAAAGTGCAGCTTTCTCAAACACATTTCCATTGCCTGCCAATCCCTGCAAATCTGTCATCATGCATGGCTGGCATGCTTTGCCCTTTTGGGGCTGTGGTACAAAAAGTCAGTGCTGATGAGACATATTTACGCCAGGAAATACAAGAAATTAATTTCCTGCATTGATCCGTGGAAGGCTGATTTCAATAATGAAAAATAACAAGTGCAGCAGCACTAAAGTTTGCAGTTCACTTTCTGACAACTCTACCTGCAGCAACCCGAGCTTCTGGAACGATTTCATGTGAAATTATGTGGATAGGTTTTAAAAGTTCAACTACAAATCATCATTTCACTAGGTAAGACTAGCGGTGCAGGAGAGAAATATTTACTACACTAGTTCTCTGTGAGAATAATGCTCTATTTCATCTCTGCAGTAGCAACCTGGATGATAGAAAATGTGTCCCAGGAATCTGAGACCAGTTTTTCCTCCCTCTTTGGAAAGGCACTTCAGGTTCTGCAACAAACCAGTGTGTGAGATCGACCCGGTCCTGGAAACTGAAGCAGTCCTGAATTATTTTTCTGTTACTTTAACTGTCAGCAAATCAAAAGGAAATGGATTCTCTTGGAAATTCTGAGGAGATTTGATGAGCAGGGGTTTTTAATTTTGGCTGTAAAGGGATTAGGTATTGGAGAAATGTTTAACGGTGTGGATGCTTTTTAGAAGCTTGTTGTAGCACAAATACACACATTCCCCTCTCCTGGGAACTGATGCTATGCTGGTGTCTACCTTTGCTACCCAAGCGTGCAAACAAAACACCATTTCCCCACAAACACCTGAAATGACATTTTTCTCTACACTCAATATGATTTCAGGCACACCATGTGCCTGAAGATTTCCTAATTAACTTTGGATTGTCTGGGCTACGCGTATCTCTCCAAACCCTAAAAATACTTTGCAATTTGCTGGAGAGGAAAAAGAGCTCCCATCACATCAGCGTTATCAGTGGAGGTAAAAGCAGTCGCAAGCTGCAGGATCCTAAAGCTTGTCCATTTTTAATCAGATCCCCCGGAGCGCTGGAAGTGCTCTCTGAGTCTGGACTAATGAGGAGCAAAAGTGAATATGTCATCTGAGCATTCAGGTGAGGAGGAATGAAGTTCCTCCTGACCCCGAGAGCACGGCGTTGTCGCTTCCACAGGAGGCAGAATGCGCTCGGCTCCTCGGTGGAGCAGGGCATAAAATCCTAAGTGGCATTTAAAGAAATAACAACAAAGCCTCAACCTGTGCATCTCTTGTTTCAAACCCAGTGACTGAATACAAAATGCCTCTTTATGAACAAACAAGCATCCGGAAAGCAGGAGATTTGATGGGTATTTTATTTTGAGACCCTTTTTTTATGATTAAATATCTTACAATTATACTGCCGACTGTTTGTATCTGTCAGCAAGATGGCAAAGCAGCCCAGGTGTCAGCAGCCTGTGCCATCTGCCATATTAGATTGTGCACTGTGCTGGTTGGAACAATGCTGTCATCTTAATATTCCAGATACCTTAATGAGTTTCTCAGACTAATTAAATGTGCAACTTGCAGAGATCATTGGATGCCAGATTGCGGTGGCTGGGAAAAAGCTCCTCGCTGTTCACGAGCGGCTTTATGATGGTAGAGGTGTATTTCAGACAGGAAAATGAGGGGACATTGGAGTTGAGATTGAAGAAATTAATAAGCATGTGGAAATGCATTTTCCTGAGCCTGCCTTCATATATCTTCACGGTTTATTTAGAAGCAAAACTGGCAGTCACTGAATGAGGAGTGTCTATGTAGGAAGTGGCAAGATTTAAGAACTCTTACTTGATTTAATGTTTGTAAAGAATAAGAAAAAAGGGAGATGTTTCTGTGATTGCCGAACAGGCATTTGAACTGGGTGTTTTCTTTCTTAAATTTTGGACTGATATTTTGGCTTGGATTTCTCATTTTGCTTCACCAATAACACAAGAGGAAGGGGAAAGGGAAATAAGGGAAAAGTTGTCTTTTGACAATAAGATCTGAACTGAAGTCCTACTCTTACACTACAAACTGTAGCAAATGAGAGGAAAACTGATCTGATTTTATGCTCTGGGTCATGGGTACAGGACTCAAACATTTCCCCAAGAAATGAGAATGCTGGCTGTAGGATTCAATGTGTTTGAAGGGAATTAATCAAGACAAATGTCAACACATAATGGCTTTCAACTTAGTAGGACTTCCATCCTCAATATTTGACTCAGAAATTCATTTTGGTGTGTGGTTTGCATTTTGCTTAAATATTTATTCCTACGTGGTACACTAGTTAGTTAGGTAGGCTAAGTTCTCACAATAGTAATTGGAAGAATAAACTTCCAACAGGAATTTTAGTGTAGCTTCTTGGGTAAGACATTCAGTCCGGGTTGGTAGAAGAGAGGCACAGCTGGCATTTTCCACCCTGGCATTTGCCCTTCACTTTTCCCTCTCTAAACCTGAGTTTACCTGCAAAGTTTTGACTTTCAGGCAAAGGAGCCATTTCCTTTGTCTCCTTATGTCAGAAGTGTCACTCATCTGTTTTTGCTGCCTCTTTCCCAGACTCCCCTGACATTTCCCCTGTACTTAGGGAGCATACTAATGGCACAGCATTAACGTGTGCCTCCTTCCACTCGCTGGCAAGGCCTGGGCTAATAGCTTGCTATTGATGGAAACTAACTCTTGGGAAAGATCAATTAATTTGTGGCCTCTCTCTGCAGCGAATTGAATTGTTTCGTTTGCAAGAGGGGGAAGAGAGAAAAATACAAACAGTTTGGTTGTAAGATGAAGCCGGTATGGAGCCCCAGTTTCAGCTGAGGGTTTTGTGTTGTGCCTCCCTCCAAGCCCTGAGCAGCTGGCACTGCCCCATCCCACAGTGCAGTACTGGGAAGAGCCTGCCCAGCAGGAAGGGCAGCAGCACCATCCTTCCCACCGCTTTGCTTTCAATGATCAGCTCACACTTTCTAAGGTACCTGCTCCACTGAAATGGACAGAGGGAGTAAGTGAATTATTCCCGCAGCAGCTGGATTCAAAATAGTGTGATAGAGGACCACACTACACAGAGGGTGATGCTGACCTTTAGGAAATTTCTTGAGTTCATGGAAATAAAGCTTGGCTTGCTTTGAGTGACAGAAATAAAACACAGCCTGTTGATTTGTGCTGTTATGCAGAGTGGCTGTCCTTGTAATCCCCGGCAGTTCTTAAAACTTAAGTGTGATAACTGTTGCTGGGTAGGCAGGAAGAAACCTCCTGGCTCTGAAAAGCAAATTTTTAATCCAATTAGAAACTTTCAAATATCCCAGCTTTTCCTTAGGAGGAAAGCACAAACAATAAAAATTGCCACGCATGGGGAAATCAGGAGGGCAGGTTTTTTTCTGAAAGCAGATGGCAGATACCAAGAGCCAGTCTTGCTATCAGGAAAGCAAACTGGTGAGAATTGCATTTGGGATTACAGAGGAGCTTTTGGCTGATCAGTTTTGTTTGTTTTTAATCAAGTGTCATTACATTACCATTTAAAAAAAAAAAACAACCAAAAACCCCAAAGTACATATTGAGGAAAAGTACAGTGGAATGCTCTAACCTGAAAAAAGCCATAAGTAGCTTAACTGTTGGTTCTTCTACAAGCAGAGAAAGAATCATTCCTTTTGTATGTGTTTGATGCATGACACTTAACTGTGCAGCCTGGAGAACATATGAAAGAAAGGTAGAATGAATATTTACATATCCACCATTCACTCTCCATTAAAATATTAAATCACACTGTAGCTCCTGGAATTGTTTTCTAACTGTGAAAAGCATTGTCTTGTGCACAGAGAATGGAGGCTTTCATTTTATTCAGGGGGAGACAGCATTGAATTTGTGAAGTAAAATGAATTACCGGTAGCTTAGCAGGCAAAAAAAAAAAAAAAATCAGAGAACTATGGAGAGGTCAGTAAGTTTTCAGAGTAAAAAGGCAATTAAAAAAAGGAGACATTCAACTGAAAATTTTCCAAATGCATTTGGAGCTTGAAACAATAACTGCAGCACTGTTGAGTTCATTGTTGTCGTTCTAGTTTTTGTCAATTGCTTTTAATTTTCCTTCAGGTTAATTTGCTTTTTTTTTTTTCTTCTTTTTCTTTTTTTTTTTTTCCCCTCTGGTAAGGATTATTTTTTGGGTGTCTGATTTTTTTTTTTTCAAACCTGGTTTTAAAAAAAAAGTATCGATTATACCTTGCCTTCCCCGAGAAGGTTCTCCATCGTTTGCCAGATACGAAGTTCACTCAGCAAAAGAAAACCTCTCCTCAGATCTAATTTGCACTGATTAGAGCCCAAATGTTTAAAAATATGGGGAAACTAATACATTTTGTTCCTTGCATGCTATGGCAGAGCTAAATAGACACATTTAGGTTTCTGCATAGTTCCTGTGAAGTCATTAGAGTCAGCCTGTGGCTACTTCTAAATCCTGTTTGTTTTATACATAAATTACAAGAAATCTCTCTTCTCCTAGCCTTGTTGTCCTGGGAAAAAAGTATCAAATTACTTTCAGTTCTCACTGACTTCCCAACTTTTGTGTAAGGGTTTAAGAGATAAAACCATTATGTGATGGTCAATACCTTAAACAACGAGGCAACAACCAACCTGCCACATTTGCTTTGATGTTGTTACAGGATCTGTCAGGGAGGCCTTAGGATATTTATGCATCCTTAAAAGAAAACTCCCCAAAAGGTTTGATAATAAATATCAGCATCTTCTGTGCTGTAGCTCATTCATTAGTTAGGCCCAGTGCCAACATCTTGTTTTTCTTTGCCCCAGATAAATCCTGCCAGGTGTGTAAGAGCCCCTTCCACTGCCTACAGCTGCTTCCCAGCCCATTATCGATTTCCAGAGTTGTTATTGGAAAATAACATGTCAGAAACAGAATATTTATATGCAAGGTGGCTTTAGTAATTAAGATAACATTTTCTCTGTTGATTTATACTGAAATTTCTTGATTGAATTCCATGGAAAGGAGCTTAGACACGTCATCTTGTCTTGATAAATCTAATTCTAACACGTAGTATCTGAAGTCCATACAAAACCAGTAACTTAGAGAAGCTTGTAAATGAGAAACAATTGGTTCTCTTATCCAGAGTGGCTTATTCTGATTATTTCTTGACAGATCTTTATGTTCTTTCATGTAACCACAAGAAATAGGAAAGAATCACTCTTTTATTGCCTGTACTAACTCTTGCATTACGCAGTCGTACAGCCACACGCTATATCCACATTTCAGATATTCTCTGTCTGGTTAATCAATGGTGATGATATTTATTGCTGTACACGTTGGAAAGATGTAGAGAAAATACCTCTCTCAATACAACAAAACCCTCTCGATAAAGGCTGACCTAGATCTCTTGCTGAAGGAATTTTTAGGGGCATTGCTTTCTAAATGTGCTCCTAATTACCAACAAAATAGAATAAATATAAAATTAACTGTACTGGAAAACTAGATCCATCAGAAGTCTAGTCTTTCATGACAGAACATCCAATCTACTGTCTTTTAGTTCAAAATTAACATTTTTTACTTCAGCAAGAAAAAGCCCCAATCTCCATCATTCTTGACTGAGTGCTTTCCACATCCCAGCCACAGGGCTGGTTTCCCAGCTTGGGGAGGCAGGGACAGAAAACAGCAATTTTGTGATAACAGTGTTTGCCTGTTGCTGAAAAGTCTGTGGAATTAGGATGCTATCATTCCTTCTGTACACACAACACAGGGAGCTTTAGGCCTTCTGTAAATATTTGCTCTTTGCTGCAAATTTGCTAAGTTATTTTAATTACAGCAAAGCAAACAGGGAGGGCAGAGCTTTTGACATAATCTGCTTTATGTGCCTTTTGTCGAGGTGTCCCATAGTAAAAGCTGTGGAGTGACACTCTGCTCTGAAATAAACTGTTGAGATGAGTTATTGAATCTTCAGCTGGTTATGAGAACTGTAAATGAGGCATTATTAAAAGGATGTGTTCATTCTAATAATGGCAAACTGTTAGCACACATATATATATGTGGAAGAACATTTTATATTAACTTCTCAATGCAGTTAAAATGGGTGTTTTAAAATTTTCAAAATGTTCAGAATTTTTCCAAGGGTGTTTTAAACCCAACTTTATGTCGTTAAAAGTGTAATTGTAAGAAATGAGTTTAGCTTTTAATGAATGAAAAGGCTTTTATTGTCTTAATGGAAATTATTTTGGAATTTTAGGTTTTGCCTAAATTTAAATTTTGCTCTCTTTTCTTATTTTTAAAATTTTTTTCTTATGCCGTTATGCATTGAAGGGAACACTATAGCTATAAATTTTTTTCTCCAATAGAAACAAAAATTAACTCATCTTGTGTGAAAAGTTAGTGATCCTGAGTAGGAAAAGACTTTGCAGAAAACATGAGTATTTGACTTGGAAAAATAAATTAGTATATAAAATATATAAAATAAATTTCCTCCTCCATTTTAGGAGGTCCCTGTGAGCAGAGATTTTAGCACACAGCAGTGTTCCCCATCAGCCTTTGCTGTAACATATTCACTTTTATAAACTTTTTTTAAAGAGACCACCAGCTGCCTGCCTTGTTTTGAAAACCAAGAACTCACTGCTGACAGCTAATCAATAGGCAACAAATGAAAAGTAATAACGCACGGCCCGAGAAATATTGTTGTGATCCTCAGCCTGAGACTGGGCCTTGCCAATCTGTTCAGATCAATCCATCTTCCCCTGGATTGCCCTGGCATCCACACACACGTGGTGCACAGGGCAGCAGGGGAGGATGGAGTTCCCCTGGATCTCCTGAGCAGTGGAGAAAGGCAGAGGGAGAGAGAAAACCTGTGGTAGAGGTGTGGAATATCTGAAGGAGGCAATTGTTTTCCTGCCGAGGAAATTGCAAGCGCTCCCAATGTGCTCTGGTTGATTCAGCCTGGTGCTAAATCTTCCCGTGCAGAGGCAGAATGATGAACAAACGAGCAAACTCCCTAAATCCTGCTCAGAGGGTTCTCCTCCATGGGGAAAAATGGATGAACTCGGCGTTGGGAAGAGGCATCTTTGGGTACAGCGTCATTCAGCTGTCACAGGGAATAAGCAAACAGAAACATGGTTTTGTGAGGGTCATTTTTTCTTTGTCAGAGGACAGGGAGAAGGAGCAGCAGGGCTTTTAAACTGACATTTAGAAATGATGAAGTTAGCAGGCGAACAAGTTGTGCAGGCACTGTATTGCAGATACCTTTGAGCACCTTTCCCTGGGTAGATGGCAACTAAATTGCTTTTCATGGCCCTGCCCTTTATCAGCTATTCCTGAGCTTTCTGTGTGTAGTCTCACTCTTGCAACTAATCTCAGTAGCTAAAATTAATTAGGACATAAACACACCTAGAAAGCCTGTAAAACTTCATTTATGCCTGCAATATAAGCCAGAACATTTGGCAATGTTAATTGAAATGATAAAAAGCTTTCTGAGGCATCAAGAACTCTTCAAGTCAGTCCTCCCTACCTTGGTTTAATGACACAGTAAATGCTTGTTTTTCTGGATATGATTATAGCTTTAAACACTAAAGAGTGAGCAAATTCCATTGTCTTGTGTCAGGGAACCCTCCAGAGAAGATAAAAAGGCAGTTAATAAACAAGATTACTTTCCAATGGCAATTGCTCCATAATAGAAAATTCGCTTTCTAACCTTCTACTTTAGGATGCTAATCAGTTAATCAGCTCAGTCCCACTGGAGTTGCTGGCAGCAGTTTTTCCTCCCCCTGGGAAAAAGTAAATGCAAGGTTTCTGCTGAGGTAAAGGAAGAAAGGAAGCAAATAGTAAAAGTGCCTGATTTTGTTTGGAAGTGATAGCTTTAGGCAAGTATGCACCTGCAGCACGGACCCCGTTAGCAGGCAGCATAAATAGACTACAGGAGGACTGCTGAGCCTTTTTTTTTTTTTTTTTTTCCCCGTTTAAATGAAGTTAAAATACTGTATTTGTATGTATACACCACAGCAGGGAATAACATCCATGTTCAGGGGCTGGCACGATTCCCACACACCTCTGCCTTTGGCAAGGTATTAATCTGTGCCATGCTCTGGTGTTGTCTGGCATCAATCACCCCTGCAGCAATACACATTTTGGACAGCATTCAAAGGTCTTACATCCCCCTCATACAGAATCTTATACTTCATTGCTAATTTACTAGTTAATAATAAATGGAGCTCGGCTGTGGTATTTTCCCCTAATTCCCTGTTATGCACAGCCAATATTATTTGGTCCTCAGGACATTTGCTTTTTCTGGATGCACTCACCTCCAAGTGAATATTCAGTGTGTATTGCTTGTTTTTCCCTAAGCATATCTTATCAAGGGTGACTTTTCTGTTGATAATTACTTAGTTTACTTTTTATAATTATTATTGTGATATTCACATACTTTGCTGCTTTATGAAAGTGTACATTGAAAGTAATTTTCCCCCTCACGATCTCCAGAAATACATACTTTTGCCCTGTATTTTTCTTCTTTTCTTCTGACCTGTGTAATATTCCTAGATGCCTTGAAAGCAGGCTTGATCTGACATTCAAGCCTGGCTGTGTTAGCACATTCCAGCTTTTTCTTTCACCCCTTTTGCCCAAGATTAAATGCCTTTAGGAAAGGGGATTATTATGGTAGCCCACAACAAGTTATTTGGAAAAAAACCCACCATGCTTCCACTGTGCCTGTGACAGGTGAAGTCCAAGAGAGAAGTGATCAGTGAAATTTAATTCACCATAAAGAACAAAACTTGCAGGTTGTCAAAGGAACTTGGTATTTTTGTGCATCACAAGTGCAGCTGGTAACTGTGGCAATATGTTTAGATGTCTATTGAGTCTTTGAACTTGTATTACCCTGCATCCTTTGTAAATAGCATGAAGCCAAGTTATATATTGAATTGATTAAAAGCAAGTCTAAAAGATACCCCCCCACTAATTACAGTGGCATTTCATTAACAGTGGGGAATTTTCTGCAGTTTGGAAGAGATCTATCCAGGATGTCCTGGCAGAGTTTATTGTATTTGTGACTGGCTTGGAAGGCAGCTGAGTGTGTGACATCTTTGCTTCTATTGCTTTTGAGAACTCCTTTCTTTTCAAAGGCTGAATTTTAAGGCTTAATTTACATATCTACTTAGAATGCAGTAACGCACAAAAGATCGATCTCTAAAAGTGCAGTTGCAAAATATTCCGATTTATTATTTTGCCTGTGCGCTAATAGTTGTATCAGACCAGGGGACAGATGGCCAATCCTGAAACTTTGTACACAATCAGAAAACATACAGTCTTGACTTTTTGGATCTCTTAACCCTGCTCCTTTGCTTGTTCTTCTGGCTTCATGAGTGCACTTTACTGCACAGTGAGTAGGTGAAGGTGGTGTTAAGCACTGATGTTGGGAATGTTGTGCTTCTGGTTTATTTCCATCAGATTTAAAGCCTGCGCCTTAATTTATGAACTTTTGTATGTTGAGGAAACCAGCACTGTTCTTTTGTGTTTCCATCACACACATGCCTCTTCCTTGTACAAAACTACTTAGCTGGCATTAGACAAGCTCCTTTCAGTATTTGAAATAAAAGCTGACCTGCTGACAGGCATGTAAGGGACTTGGCAGAAAAAAAAACCCCGTGGAAAACTGAGTGCTAGCAATTATGTGGAGCTGCTTGTCATCCAGCAGGTAGCACAATCCATTCTGATGTTCTCAGACAGCACATTTGCTGTCGTGGTCTAAGGTTCTTAATACAAAAATCACCCTAATCCAGAGGTGGGAACTCCAGCTCCAGGGAAGCACGGTACACAGCCTCGCTATACTGCTGAAGGCTCAGTCTCTCCTGCAGAGGCAGGGATCTGGGAACAGGCTGGAGGGATTTTCACAACTGGCTTCCAGGGTATTAAGGCAACTCTGAGCCTGGAGGGCAAATCTTTCTGTAATACAGGTATCAAGTGATGCCTGGGAGTCTCTGTGTCCATTTTCCTGTTTGGCTGGCCCTTTGCATCAGGCACTGGAGGGCTTGATTCAAGCAACAGGCTGCTTCTTTTTCATTACAAGGTCTTGAGGACAGTAGCGTGTACTTCACACAGGGTCCTGTCCCTCTGTTTTGTGGTGGTAGAAAGGATGAAAGCTAATGTGCGTTATTATTTTTAGTTTTATTGATGCCTTAAGTTTTAGCTTTCATGTTTTTCATATTCTGTGCTGCCTAGGGGTGCAGTTCTGAGCCTCATATTAAGTGTCAGTCAGTTCTCTTCACAGATCAGGTAGACAAATCCTTTTCCAGCTTGAGACCAAGGACAACTGTTACAAGGTCCAGGCCCAAAAGCACAAACAACAGTGAACTGAAGAGAGAAACAAGAAGGATAGGACTTCATAACCTGAAGCTGTAATTGGACAATTAACCCCAATATGCAAATGGACCAAAACTTATTTATAAGTGTGAGACCTCATGACCAAGCGTCCATTTTGTGACCGTTTTGTGACCATTTTCTGACCATTTTGGGTCCACCTTGGGTGTAGCCCTGGCCAGGCTCTTGTCCTGCCCAAGGTGTATCCTTTAAGGCCTTTTAATAAATACCTACTTTATTCTCTAGTTCTGTCCAGTCTCTGTTCCAGGTCAGCTTTCCCAAGGCATTATCATCAGCCTTTCTTGCAATGGAGATTCTTCCTCAGGTAGTTTGGTTTGCCATGCGACTGTACCTAATATTGTAGTTCCCTGCAGTGAAGTAATTTCTGCTGTCTAGAGCTGAAACTGAAAATGCCCCCAAAACAAGGTAAGTTATTTCCAGCCAGGTATTCAGTTCTGGACTTGATAAAGCTTTTTGAGGACCTCTACCAGCTGTAAATGTTCTGGAGGCCAAAATTACATCTCTGGAAGTGCTTGCAGTGCTTTCTGTGTTCTCAGCAACCTCTGGACACATCTGCAGCGCACTGGAGGGTGTGGACAAAGCAGAAGGTGCATTCATACAGAATCATTCACACTGATGTTTCTTCTGCAGGACTAGCAGTGCAGAAATCAGTAAAAACCTCTTCTGAGTGAGCAGACGCCTCTTTGTAGTCAACAACAGAGCATGGCTATATTTAGTGTGTTCTTTCAAGTTACAACCCACTGTATTGATGTATTTTAAACAAATGCTTTCAATTAAGCCCAATGCATTTTGCCTTCACCTCCCACTTTCCCCGGAGTTAGACTGATTTGTATGACACACCGTTACTTTTATTAGCAGATCATAAACCAAGCACTCTCTCCGAGGAAAAGCTTTGCCTCCTCTCCACAGGCACTTTAAGTACCCTATAAACAAAACGGAGACGGGGTCTTGGTCACCATTAAAATCACTCTGCCTGAGGAGTGTTAAAAAACCCCAAACGTTCCTACAGAAGGTGGATGATTAACTACCCCAAAATAAGGAATTCTTGTGAAGGTCTGAGCTCCTCTGAAGCTGTCGCCATGTAAGGATTATGCTGCAGTTTGCTTTCTATTCCGATTTATATCAGCTTTTGTGAGCTAATTCCCAGATCAATTAGGCATTCAGGCATAGAGAATAAAATGTAACTCCTGTTGTATGTAAGATCCAGCCAATTACACAAAAATGTGAACAAAAGCAGCACAAGAACACAAAAGTGTTCAAGCATCCATTATAAAGAGTTCCAATTTCCTTTCTAAATGTCAAGTACAAAATCTATATTTCACACGCAAATAACAGTGGAGTGTTGTTGCTAATACACTCCTGAAATTACATTTTCTTAGCATGACCTTTCTTGCTAACAATAACTTACATTTTAATTAAATCTGTGGTCATTTTCATTTCATGCCAAATATCCCCATGCTGTGTATTACTGAATTTTCATGTCGGAGAGGAAAGTTTAAAGGTCGCAGACCTAAATTCTTCCTGGAGTTAAACTTTTTAAATAATACATGAAAGAAATTGCACGTGTGTAATATCCCTACAGGTTTGTAGGAACACAGAAACACTCTTGCTTTCACTAGGCTCTCGGTGTCAGGATGAGAGAGAAGGATTTGACAGGGTTTTAACTTCAGTGAAATACCCGTGGAGCATCAACAACAAAGATGTAGTTTAGAATTAAGTCTTAGCAGCTCAGCCCCGCAGCTGGAGCTGCAGCGTTCCTTAAAGGCTTTCTAATCCTTCAGATTAGCTCCTGTCTGTAAAACAGGGAGCTTGGACCTTGCCTTTGGTGTGGACATGGTCCCAGAGCCAGAAACTCTGCTTTGAGCCTTCTGTCACTTGACTTCTGGCACTGAGACATTTGCAAGCTGTGAAATTCTGTGTAGGTGTTTGCAGAGACTTGGGAAGAAAATACATTTAGTTCTGGCTCTAAAGAGCCACAAAATTACACAGATCTAGACTTCTGCTAGGCTGATTATCGGGAAACTCTTTGGAAAGGATTTTTTTGACACTGACCTCTGAAATGAGAGATTGAAGGGGAGAATGGAATTAATTCCTGGAGGCAGAGGATCTTTGCCATAATTACTTCATTGTTTATTGGCCTTTTTAACAGTACATTGACAGTGATGATTGTCTTGTACCAAGTCAAAATGCTGCCTGCTGGTAGCAGAGTGACAAATCCAGAAAGAAGTAGAAATAATCTATCACATCTTGAAAGTCTTCCTCGAGGTTTTAAAGAGCCGCGAAGCTTGGATGGAGCAGTTTTTTAGATACGGAGTGAATTTATTATATAGCTGAATTTCACACCTCCTTACAGGGTCTAGGGTATTACAAGTATAGTTTTCTAAATACTTTATATCAATTACTTCGGTGACAGGTGGCCTGGGGGCAGGCAACTTCCCATGGAATCTCCTGCTGTGTCTCCCACAGGAAGATAAGCTGCATTTACAGCTCATGTTCTCAAGTTCCAGAGAAAATCCTTTCTGTGAAGTAAATGTCTTCCTTAAGCATCAGTAACAGAAGTTGTTGTAGTTTGCTGTTGTGATTGCATGTCCAGAACTTTTTCTGAGAACTCACAAGGAATTCATTCGAGGAATTAATTGCTTTAAATGTTATCTAAAAATCCCCCATCTCACCAAGTTTTTCTTACTTGTCAGACACCAGGCACCACTATGTGTGTGTGCTTGTTCCTGAGTTTCAGGGTTTGAGGGGCTTTTGTTGTTGATGTCCTCTTTTATCATAAATTACATAATGATGACAACAGATAGACAAAAATAAATAACAACAAAAAAGCAGTGACATAACCACAGCTATTCCTCTGCTTTTCATAGGGGAATCATCAGCCAGGGGAAGAAGACAAGCAATGAAGTGTGTACCACTGAGCTCTGGATAACTAGAAGCGATTTCCGATCAGACTAAGCCCTTGCTTCACATCAGTGCATCTCTAAATAAAACAAGAAACAACCCCATGGCACTGTGTTTATAAAAAGAAAAATATGGAGGGGGAAAAAAACAAGCAACCCAAGAGCATTATCCTGCAGTTGCACGCAGTGATGTGAATAGAGGCTTAACAGTTTAATTAAGCTTGTTTTGGGCTCTCTTGATTCTCAGGAGCTTTGAAGAAGGGCTCCCATATCTTGCTGTTGGGGCCAGCTGGAAAACGTTCACGAGAAGTTTGGCTCCGGGCACAGGACTCTGATGAATCTCTTCAAACATCTGCAGCAGCGCACCAGGAGCAATGCCTGCTGAAGAGGAAATTGAAGATGGAAATTCCTTCAGTCACTGAAAGCTGGCAGTGAGCAGAGAGTTGCCAGGGAATTAGCACTTCCCTCAGAGCTGGCAGCATCAGGACACAGGGAGGTGACACAGCACTGTCTTGGGCAGCTTCGGTGTTCCCAGGTGATGCAGCTATGTCCCATAACATTTTTGGAGGAGAAATGAAGGAGCAGGAAGAGGACAAACTTCATTCTTCTCTGTTGAAGTGGCAGCTGGAGAATAAATCAAGTGGAGTATCCTGCATAAGCACTCATTCTAAAGAATAGCACAAGTTTATTAAGGAATAATGTATGTGAAGTGCCTCCACTGATCTAAAACCTCGCAGTGGCCTGCAGCCAGAACCCCATAAAACATTCACTTGTGCAAGTGAAAATTTGCCTGGCAATAAATGGCTCTGCTAATTAGGTTCTGAAAGGGGCTGTCAACCTTTTCACCTGATTAGAAAATAGTGAGGCTCTGCATCCCCAGCTTCACGCTGTGGCAAACTCCACCACTTCTGTTTAGACCAGCTGATGTGGCAGAATAGAGAAACAAGGGAAAAAAGGTTGCCAAGGTATTTGACAAAAAATTGCTCTTCCTGAAACTAGCAGGAGAATTTGTTGGTGTAGGCACCTCATTCTCAACACCACCATCTTCTGTGCTGCACTTCCTCTTTTTGGTGTGATGCTCAAAAAGAAAAGGGTAGCGAATAGAACAAGGCTCTAGTTAACATCTACAGTATGACACAGAAAAAGTGACTTTTGTGTCTTGTTAAGTGAGGGGAGGGTTGTGAAGGTCAAACTCCATAAAGGTTGTTAGAAATTAAGCAGCTTTGACAGGAGCAGGGGAGAAAAGAATGTTCGTTTTATTCCTCTCCTGTGTCAGTGTGGTGATGCTGGACTCTGCTGGCTCCTTTTACCTTGGGTTGAGGAGAGACAGGTTGCCCAAAGGAGATGATCCTGGCAGTTCAATCAGGTTGTCTTCCTGACAGAGACAGCAAGGAAGATGTGGCTCTAAGAATTCCCCAGTGCAAGCTGGCTGGAAAAGGTAACTAACCATTTTTACAAACTCTGAGGTGCTGGAGCCATTAAGCAAGATCTTTACAAATCACTGTAAGCATTGTAATTTTATGCAAGTGAATGTTTCAGTGATTTTTGTGTGGTTGTGGTTTGGGGTTTTTTGTTCTTCATTATCCTCCAGGGTCAGAACTGGCTCTGAATAACCTAAAAGATTAGGCACTTTTTGTAAAGATCAGGTGGAAGATCTTTGGGGCATATAAACTATACATTTCCCTGGATTCCAGGTGGGAGCTGAAAGATCTTAGCTTTAAGTCTATTTCCCAGAAAACCAACACTTGTGTTGGATCTGGCCAGGCTGCAAGGCACCATTTTCCCATGTTTTCTCAAAAGCATAATTATTTTAATTATTTTTTAAGAAAAAATATATATTGCCAAAACAATTGATTATGTCCTCCAATCTGAAAAGCCACAATGGAACAGAAAATAATGCCTTAGTACAATTCGTTAATGCCTCAGAGTACAGGGTCAAAACATTACATCCTAGTGTTTTCAAATGTGTAAGTTCAAATTCTCCCAGCAACTCCAACCTCCTTGCTGGAGAGCAAGCCTGGAATTCAGCCAGCATTAGCCCACCCCAGGCTAAGTCTGAGGCTTTCAAATTTTTGGGTCTTGGTGCAGCTGGACTGCCAGAACTCCCTGGACTTGTGAGGTTTAGAAGACCCAGAAAGCCAGACCTGCTGTGTGGTGCTGGAGTCCTTGTTTGATATGAGGGATCCCTGGTGTGATTCAATACACTAAAATGAAGAAAACAAATCAAACATACACCCCCCAAAAAAGTCATGCATTGCTTTCCCTTCTTCCTACCAGTTTTTCCCATTTCATAAATGTAAATGCAACCATTAAGTTCCACTAAAAACCAGTAGGCCATCTGATGCTGTATCTTTACTCCAGCAGGAATTAAAGCCCAGTGTTCCCTAGGAAGGCAAAGGAAGCTGGTGTGGCATGGGGGAAATGTGTCCTGTCTCTTATGGTGATGGCTCCTTTAGCATGGTGACCTTTTTCAGGCAAGAATATCTGCAAGTGCCCTGAAGCAGAGGGAACATTTCTGGATCTGCATAAATGCACAATAACAACAGCCAGTGCCCGTAGCCATGAGATTTTTGATAGACATTATAATTTAATCTGAACTAGTGCACTTGTGTCTGGAGATAATACTCCTTTTGCATATGCACAATCCTACTATTTGCCACAAAATATCATGCTGTAGTGGTTTTAGTGTCCTTCAAATGTAGAAACGGGGCAAGAGTCACCTTTGACAAATGACTATTCTGGTTGCTGTAAAGCCAAGTGTAGGGTGAAATAAGGACAACTGCAGTTTTATGTCATTAAGAAAAACCCAGCTCCAGGCACATTTAATGTCTTGGAAAGTGGACACGTCTGGCCTGCTAGAAAAAGTTCAACATGTCAAATTCTTTTAATGTGGTACTTGTGATGTTTCTGGGTGTCTTTCAGGCCTATCATCAAGGTACTTCAGCATGTGCTTCATTTTAAATATTAGGAGTATCATTGGCTTCAATAGCATTACTGAAGTGCTTCAAGTTAAGGAAATGCTGAAGCACCTCACCAAACTGGAGTGGAAAATACTGATAAGGGAGGTATGATACTGTCTGAGGACACCTACATCTTAGACAGCAACTGAGTTTTAATTGTCCCCAGTTTCCATAGCATATTTCTGTGGCAAGGTCATGTTACAAGTCAGATATATTCTGCTAATGAGTTGTAGCCTAACCATTCCCCAGTGCCCCAACAGCAGAAATGCTCCAAATGCATTGGGATTGGAATGTAATCCTAACCCATGATCAGCGGGGTGGCTCATGCCTGTGCTCTAACCCGGGCTGAGGATAAGGCAGAACCCAGACTCTCCATTCCCCACCCTTTTGTAGATTTTAGTAATTGAATTAGGGGAACGTGGATGTGCTGAAGCCATTCCTGCTGCAGCGATTAGCACTGCTCCTGTTACAATTAGCAGTAAGAAATGTTTACAAATGTCCTTGAGGTAAAAGGACCCCTAAGTAATTACTGTAATTGCACGAGAATTGCTTATAATTGCTGGACTTGCCAGAAAGGCCTTTCAGAGGGGATCTGCAGCCAATTGCATTGCTGCCTGCTCAGATCAATGTGAGATTAGTCCCAGGGCAAAGGAGCAGGCTATTAGCATTTCATTAGCAACAGCCCACGCTGCAGGACTCACTTCAGGGATGATCTGGGCAGGGCATACCTTCAGATACTTATGAATAACTAATAGTCACCTCCTCTGCTTCCTTTTTCACTTATTTTCTTCACTGTCTTTCAAACAAAATCTTGCCATAATAGTCAGATTTCCATACATTAAACCCTTCCATTAATAACAGAATATGTGCATCAGCAGCATATTGTTTTCAGTGTATTTTTCTAATCAGTTTTAATATAAATAAGGAAAAAAAAAAAATCAAACCCAACGCCTTCAGCCTATATCCAGACTGTCTTTTTTCCCCTCTTTTTGCAAAAAGAATCAAAATTCCTGCCAGTTAGTGGCAGTTTAGATGTGAAATATTTCTTCTGCACTGTTGAGCTCCAGTTTGTTTGCCCAGGTTTTCCATAAGCTCTGTCTGTCAGAGGCAGATTTAAGCTCTTCCCAACTTACTGAAAATGCAGCATATCTTCTACCAATCCATGAATTCATTTGTCTGTAACAGAGGGGAAGAGAAGAAGTCAGAACATCAGGAGCATGATCTCGCTGAAGGACCAGAAGTAACTGGCAAATGGAGCCACTGGTTTAAAAAGCGTATAAATGTATTACATTTAATTATTGAATAAATCCTGCAGATGCCCTGAAGATTCATTTGCTTATAAATCAAAATGAAAACAAGGCAAAAATTTAAATATTTGACTTAATTGCTAGAACTAAAGCCCCAAATTTTGCTCTTTTGCCTATGTTTAAGCATTTCTTAAGGGTTCAGTTTTAGCTTGGAGAGAACCATGTACATCCAGAACTTTCTGTTTATTCGATGTTATTGTTTACTCAGGAAATTGTCTAAGATTTGATGTTTTAAATTTTAGGCCTCTGTCCTTCTAAAGACTAAGACATTTGAAAGGTCCAAATAGAATAAGTACTTTTTCAGTTTTTTTTTTTTCAGAAGGAATAATTTATTTAAACCAAAATCTGAATTTAAATTAATATTTACTTTTGAAGAATTGATTAAAATTAATTCCTTTTTTTCTGCAAAGCAGCACAAGCATAAAATCTTTTTAATTTTTACCATCTTTGCTCATCTTGAATAATTCTTAGTGCACTTGTGGCATCAAGATGGAAAGGTTAATGATACTGCTAAGACACAACCATGGGCTTCTTTCTCTTTTTCCTTGATCTGGAAAGAAGTATTCAGTGCATTCAGCACTCTGTCATTTTGCCTGACCTGTCACCCTGTGAGATTCATTCAAATGTATCACATTTATCACTGGCATCAGCCAACCACCACAGGCATCAGCCTCTCTGTTGTACTGCCACTGCAGGGGATAGGATCAGAAACCAGCAATTAGGGAAGGGTTAAAGAGACCTAAGGATACTGGCCAAGGTGACAGGAAAATTAATTTCTTTTTTCAGTTCTGGTTTTGTCTTTGTTGAGATCTTCAGGAGACGTTCAAAATGTTATCTCAGCAATTTACGCTTGTTTTTAATGTGATTTATCATTACCCGTTTACAGCAGAGTCCCTGCTGTTCACTTTATAGTTTTGTTTTTCGTTGTTTTGGTGAGATACGACATTAATTTGCCTTCACATCTTTTATTCATTTCAACTATGCAAAAATTCCCTAGTATGTTTTACCACATGGACTCTGGAAAATACAACATATGATTTCAGTCAAGATTGGAGAAACACATGCACATATATTATGAAGAAACATAGAATGCTCTCTTGGAAGAGGCTGTGACAATATTTGTGTATTTGTAAGAGAGCTATAAACCCTCTTACTGGAGGCACCCAGTCCATTTCTGTAATTACCCCTGTGGTATTAAACAAGCCCAGGGCAGCAGGCAGGAATGGAGTTTATTTACTGTTTCGTGCACTGAGCTTGTACACGAGTGATAATTTTGTTTTACACTTTCCCAAGCCAATAGAAAACAGTTGAGCACAACCTTTTTTAAGTGTTTTTCTGCCATTCTGTTTTCATTAACTTCAGAAGAAAAATGGGATTGCAGTGGCTCACAAATATTTGCTTGTTAGGAAAAACTGTTTAGGTGTCAAGGTTTGTGGCAGGTGTAAATTGAGTGATTCCATATGGTCTTAAAAATTACTCAACCTCAGCATCAAATCCCCTGTTATAAGATTCAGAAAAATGCAGAACAACCTAATTTAGCATCTATCACTTTAGGAACCTCTCTACCTTTTCACTAAGATGGATGAAGAGAGGAACCATGGCAGATCTGTCATATCCATGTGACTTTCTCTGAAAGCTATTAAAATCCTCGAAATCATCCTAGAGCCTCTCATTACTCAAAAAGCAGAATGTCTGTGAGATGAGAGAGACTTCAGGTGCTTCTTCCAGGGCTTAGTTCTCCTATGGAATTGGTAATTTTCCAAATTAAATTAACTTCATAGCTATTAAATCCGCTTCATTCAGAATTGGTACTGTTAAAAACAATGGTACCATTTCTTAATTTCAATAAATAACATTGTATGTATTTATTTCAGTAAATAAAAATTATGGCTGACTCTCATGTCCCAGCTCTGTCCCATCCCTTTTTGTTGAGGTATTCCACCCCTCCCTATCACTGGCAACAACACTGAACTCAGTTGGAAGTGCTGTTTTTTATTTCTTTATTTAGGGGTTAGGTATCCTGTGTCCTTCTGTGACTGTATCCAGCACGGAGCCATGATGGAATTCATTAATCAAATTGTTAATGTTCTCAGGGGGTGATTGTATGAAATCACTGCCTTTTATGGATTATATTTAAAATCATGACCAAACTCCCTTCATGAAATGTTTGGTGTTTTCCAGACAATTAAGAAACTTTAGTTCTGGGTTCTAATTTTCCTCTGAAAGAGTGAAGCAGGATCTTGCAATGTGCAGAGAAACACACCAATGCCCCACAGACCTGGGCAATGGGGTGAATTTGCTTCCCTCAGCAGTGAGAGAGGAAAATGGGAGTCAATCATTTTTACATCATGCTTTGCTTTAACCTAACACCTTTGCTTGATAATTATTCCTCCAAAATACAAATAAATGCCACATTGATGAGAACATTGCCAAGCAGTAGAAGAAAATGATTTGGTTTTTTTTAACATAAGATATATTTTAATGCAAGTTTATCAGGCCTCATTAGGTTGCAGGAAGAAGCAGTCAGGAGCCACGCAGAGCACCAAAGTCTCCTCACTGGGTTTTAAGGTGGGAAAAAAGAGATTGTTCATATTCCATATGCAGTGTGTCAAACCAAATCTATGCAAGAGCCAGTGCCAGGGGCAGGAGTGGTAATGGATGGGATGCTGGGAGTGATGTCACAGCAAGTGCTGATCAGACTGCTTTTCCACTTAGCAGCAGCACCACTCCATAACTGACAACTTCCAGATAATCCTGAGCCTCTTGGAAATCTGCTGGGCTTTCCATGTGGCTTGGGCAACTGTGCTGTTCACAAAATCCAGAGAACTCAAGCAGTACCTTTCCACGTGGCCTACAGGAGCTAGGCCATTTTTAATTTACCAGAATAAGAATTGGGTAGAAAACCTGTATGGAATATTACAGCTGTTTTGGTAAGTGGTGGTGTTCAGATTTGTTCAGGTTCTTGCTAAATGCCATTGTGTAGTCTGCCAAACCTGGTTCTGCACAGTCAGCACCGGGATTTTGTTAATACTGAGAAAGTTCCAAAACTCTGAAATGGAAATCTTAAAAAAAAAAAAGAAAAGAAAAAGAAAAAGCGATGTTAAAAAAGCCAACACATCAAAACATTCCAGCTGTCAAATTTCATGGTTCCACAAGGAATCTTGGATCTTGCCTGATTGTAGTTTTTTTAATTAGACTTTGAATTTAATAAGATGAAGATATGTTTTTCCTATTTTTTTTTTTTTAAACAGAAATTAGTTTTCAGGCCATTAGCATATTTATCTAAGTAATATTGAGAGCGACCCTTAGTTAAAAATTCACAGTAAATTAACTTTTCCCTTAATATAAATGATATTTTAGAGCCACTTTAATTATCCATAATAGAACACAACATTAGTCTGACAGAAATTCTCACAGGAGAAATATGATCTATTTATATCAATAAATTTAGCTGTGCCAATTAGACTTGAAAGGAGCACTTAAGCCTAGAACTTGGTTCACCCAAAGTTTGAGCATTTAAGTCACATCAGGGGAATGAAAGAATATTAAACAAAAGTGGAATGTCTTTTCCCTGTATAGGCAGATTTTGAGAATTTATAAATGTTTCCAATATCTTCATGGTTAGATACATAAAGCTTTATTTTAATTAGGCAGGCATATGTTAGGGTACATTAGGAAACAAAATACAACCAGTGTATATTTTCAATACGCTGTTCTGCAAGCACAGAGATAATAATTTGAAAAAATAATTTATTTCAACTACAAATGGTACATCATAATGTCAGAGAAATGAATACAAATGCTGACGTTTCCAAGAATTAAGTAGGATTTTGGCTTTAGCTCTCCATCTCCTTCCCCACTAACCAAAATGAATATGTAATGCCTCAAAGGAAGTAGTTTCATATTGTAATCTTTGATACTAGCATGATTAAGAAAAGCATTAAGAAAGGTTGATTTGTACACAGTGCTGAAAAATCAGTACTGCCTGGGAGAACGATAAATAGTGGAAGCTGCTATTAACATGGAAGTAATCGCTGATACATCTATATATATATTTTAGCACTATTTTTAACTTGGGGGTTTTTATCTCCTTGAACACCACAAAAATTCCAGATGGAATTAGCATTAGGAAAATTTTAGAATATAAACCGTTGAGAACTGTCCTAGCTGGACCTAACCTGGACCTAACCTAGTTTTTGTATTAAAAAAAGAGCCATTTTATATTCAGCCCTTTGCCTGCTGACCTAGATTCCTGCTCGGATGGAGTGGTGGTGTGAGAACAAAACCATTCCATGTTCCTTGGTTGTGTACTGGAGTAGGACCATAAGCTGGAGGCACTTACTGTGTTCAGACTCGTGTATCTGGGTTGCTTCAAGACTTGGCAAAGTGTTTAATCTCGGGATGGAACATGTTATGGATCGTGTTTCCGTGTATACTAATACAGGGATTAAATGCTACATGAGTCTCTGCTAGGGCCCAGGCAGGTCAACTTGTTTGATCATTGCAGGGAGAAGGAATAACAAGTGGAGCTGCAGGAATTCGAGGTGACAGAAAAACATTTGGGAGGGATTTAAATTTGTCAGCCTAGCTGTGTGTAAATAATTTCCTTACTTTACAGGAAGATTTCATCTCTGCACGTATAGCAAAAGAGGACAAGAAATTTTTTTCCCAGGTAATATTTATTTTCGGAGGCATTAAAAGTTTCTCAATTTGTCTAAGGATGAAATGAAGCTTTTCTGAAGTTTATCACCTAATAATTTGGGCATTGAGTTTACCTGAAGTTTACCTGAAGTTCCTGGACCCTGACAGTTGCCCTGTCCTGTGCAGGGATGAACAAGTAACTAGAGGGGAGGAAGGAGAGGAGGGTAGCAAGGACTGGATCAGCATTTAGGATGAAAATGCAAAAAGTCACATTTCAACTAAAGAAAAACTTTATGGAAAAGATTAATTTGAGAAAGTGTTTTAAACATGCTTTGGATAAAGAGTTTGCACAAATGAAGTAAAAAAAAAAGGTACAAAATATTTGCTGCATGGTTAAAAACACTCATTCTTTAGATCAGATAAGGTAAGTTCTTGCTTAACAAATTCAAATAGGATGGCAGTACACTGCTCTGTTATCTTTAAGGCCAGCTTGTTTAAAAAATATGAAACTTGGGCTCCATTCCTCCATCAGCCTGAGGGCATTTGAGTCCTGCCCAGGAACTTGCTCAAATCATGATGAAGTATCTCATTTAAAAAATTCGTATTTTTCTATGAAACATTACTTATCAGCTCTTTTCTCATTGTGGAACATAGTGCAGGGAATCTGTAATTTTTTTTTTCTGGTTCACAGAGTTTACCATCTTCTTTTTCCAGGAGAAATCAGCATATTTTAATATTAAACGAAAATCTTGACTTAATAATTTCCCTGTGTATTAAGCTCGTTAAGAAGTATCAGGCTCTCCAATCCATTAATTTAATATGAGTATTGTCGCCTGCAGTAACACTGCTGAATTTATTGCCCAAAGATAACATTTGGATAACGAGACCATTCCTTTACAAATGACTTCTGAAAAAAAAATCACTGCCCTTATAGAACCTAATTTAATTAATCTTCTAGATGAAGGCAGTAGTCAGTAGGAAGAATTTGATGTTTAGCCCCACTCTTATGAATATTAATATTTAATAAAATGATTCTTCGGTTCATGAATACTAGAAATGAGCATTCAGAGCTCCAGCCCTAAAAGTTACCAGCAGTTATTTCTGTTCCTGTGTTCTTGTAAACAAAGACTCTCGCTTGCCTGCATTTGATTTATACAAAATCTTAACAACAGAATTATGGTGGAGCTCTTGTTTAAGGGAGAAAAGCATTAATGAGTGAGGACCATGCCTGCCCTGAGCTGCACTTGGAGAACTCCACTGTGTGCCTGCATGTATGATTTGAGAATTAACCTTAACAGCACCTGACATTTTAAATTGTGTAATTAGGCTAAGATACGTAAATAGAAGCACAGCTTTTAGGTTCCTGTGTGAACAGAATCCAATTTCACCATAAAAACCATGTAAAAAGACTTTTTTCTTTCAAAGACCAGAATGAACCAACCTTCATCTTTTCACACATGCTGCATTAACACGAGCAAATCATTAATTCATTAAATCTGTCTCCCACATTTCACCCCTTCAGGGGTTCCCTCATGACACTCTGAATTCCTAAATCTCATGATATCCAGCATTGAGGCAGCTTCAGCTCCCATGGGGGGCTGTACACTGAAGGCGGACCCAGCCTCTGCCCCAACAAACAATTTGCCATTTCTGTGTGAGATTTACACCTTGTGACATCACAAGAATTACAGGAAATATATAAGCAAACGGTGTGGTGCTTGTGCACTCTCAATTTTTTGGGGGAAAAAAAAAAAATTATCAATTTCTGTTCAAATCACCTTCATAAATGCCAGAAAGAGATGGGGCATTCATGTGACCCTCAGAAAGGGCATCATCCCGCAAGCAAGATTTCATTAGCTTTTTGAGACTTAATTCAGTGTATCCTGGAAATGTAGAGAGATCAAGTATTCATTGACCAGCATTTTCCTCCTTTCATTTGTAAAGTAGTTTGTTAAAAAATTAAAATCAAAACAGTCATTTTGCTTTAAAATGCTCTCAAAAGGCACAATGGTATCTAAAGCTGGATCTGAAATGGAAAGGAAAGGGAAAAAATAGCTGAGAGAGTTTGCACTCAAAGCTAAATGTTCACTGCAGTTTTATGTTCTCTGTGCTATTCTCAAAGAGCAGCTTTTACTTCAAAATTGCACATTTTCCTTCAAGAGGGATCCACTTTGTTGTGCTTTGGTTGTGCAGGATTTCTACAGGTAACTGTGAGTCTGCTGGATCTCCACCTGCTTCTGTGTGCTGTTGCATTTCAGGCTATTTGGCTGAATATTTTTATTTTCTGTAATCATTCAGGTAAGTCATGTTTTAGACGAATTTCTGTTCTTTAGACTTGGTTGTTGCAGTGTGGATGAATGAAGGGAATTCACTCGCTCTCTTTGCTAATTGTATCACAGCAAATGGTTCCAAAGGCGTTACAATCACTCCCTCAGCAGCACTGGAGTAGGAATAAAGGGAGGAAATTGTCACTGGGGTAGTGTGACACATACAGCACTGAACAACTGTTCCTAAGCCTCTGGAGATAATTACTTCAAACGAAATAAAGCACATGTCCTCCTCACTGTTGCAGCAATATCTTAGATGATTTTGTGCTTTGGTTTGGATTTATTTCACCCCTCTCCCCCCCAAAATGTTATATAATATTGTGGCTACATATAGAATAATAGGATATTTTTTGAGTGAAATGTATATTGATCTGCTTCATTTAAACAGCTGATTATTGGAGAAGGCAATGCCATTTTTTTGCAGTACCCTGTTTATGTATGAGAATTCCCTGAAACATGGCAAGTTAGTAATTTGTGCCAGCAGGCCTGTTACTGAGCTCTAACATTTCTGGAAGGATGTAAGTTTAAATGTTGCGTCTTCTAGAAACACACCTCTGCTCTTGTTACCATGACTGAGCTAGATGCAGCATGTGAAGGAAAGATGGAGAAAGGGAGAGCCTGAATTTGGATTTCTGACATAATATAGGAGTGAAAAATCAGTCCTATCTCTGTTTTCAAAATCATGTAGCCTGCTAGATTGTCAAATCAGAGAATGTTTGTACCAAGGTGTGGTTTTCATTCCCCAGTTATTTATTTCAGATACTGTGAGGAATTCCCTCCCAAGCCTGATGAGGGTGAGTTGCAGTAGGTGATTTTTAAATGCTGTTACACCTGCAGGGACTGAGACACTTCTCCTCTCCTGCCATGCACAGGGCAGGCTGTGTCTTCCACTTGGATATGCTGGAAGACGGAAACATTGTGCTGTGGGTGTAGCAGGTACCTGTGTTTCTGTGTCACTGATTCATACAAAAATATGAGGCCTGACCTAGAACAATACTGCAGCTTCATTCTGTGTTTGTAGAGATTATGGGTTTTATGTCCAGACATTGAGGCGTTCACGTGATGTGGATATTTTCCAAGAGCTAAGAAATGATGAAAAATTATTTTACTGATCTATTACAGCTGTTACAGCAGTGGAACAGCTGCTGATCTGCAGTTCAGTGAGAGATGAACAAAACTGGTCTAGTCACCTGCAGAACACAGCTAAAAATTAATAAGAAAGTGGGAAGTTAAATAATGAATGAACACCCAAAGGTGAGAAGGTGAAAGATGAGCGGCAACACATTCTGGTGTTAGAAGTTAAGTTAGAAATTCTAATCAGTCATTAAAATAAAGGGTAAAGATGGGAGAGTTTGCTCAGAGCAAAGGGTTAGTAAAACTTGAGCAGTGGCTTCAAATACCAATAGAGGAATTGAATCCCTGCACTGCCCAGGTGTTTTGCTTGCAGGCTCACTTCAGAGTGCAGCTATTTGCAGATAAAGGCTATTCTAAAGGAGCAGCATGTAAATGCATGCAGACTGTAAATTCAGCCTTTAGAAAGGAGTTGTACACATTTAGGCCAACAGGGATGGAATATAGCACAAATAGCCAGATACAAAAGCAGGGATTCTGCTGTTCACCTGAAGTTTTCCAGAGCAACCAGCTTCCACAGAAACCCAGAGCTGGCCGGAGCAATTAGTCAAATAAGCTCCCGCTTCAAACCAGAGCCCAGGGTGCTGATAAAACACACACCAGGAAAATAAGCGTTATTTCCAAAGGCATTGGTGGTTGCTCTCTCTTAGATGTGAACCTTACTTGTGTTGCTTGTCACGTGGGAGTTTTATATCTTGGTCTCTAGTGAATTCTCCTACTCTGAACCAGCCTGTGTAGAGCCCAGAGGGTCAGCTGGGGCAATTCCTATTCTCCCTGCTGGAGCCACACTGTCCTGTCCTACACTGTTGTCCTACAGCAAAGGCTGCCAGGCAAACCCGGGCTGTCGTGAGCCAAGGTGGGCTCTTTTGGGAGAAAATTAGTTCCTTCTTTCTTTGAAAACACTGGGATCCGGCGTGCTCTGGGCGGCCTTTGAGTCCACGGCAGGGGAGCCCTGGGAGCCGGGGCCGCCGGCTTTGCTCTGCTCCGCTCCCCTGGGGCTCCCCGGGCCTGGCTGCGCTCCCCTGCTCCCTGTGGGGCCGCACGGACGGACGGCGCCATCCTGGGTGGGGGCACAGCCCGGCATGTTGGGTGAGGGTCGGTCTGCCGTGGTGGGTAAGGGTGTGAGAGGGAGACAGTCCGGCGTTGGGTGTCAGCCTGTGGGACACTGTGCTGTTTGGGGTCAGGCTGTGGGGTCACTCCGCCATTTTGTGTCAGGGCATGGGTCACTCCGCCATTTTGTGTCAGGCTGTGGGTCACTCCGCCGTGTTGTGTCAGGCTGTGGGGTCACTCCGCCATTTTGTGTCAGGCTGTGGGTCACTCCGCCGTGTTGGGTCAGTCTGTGGGGTCAGTCTGCCATTTTGTGTCAGGCTGTGGGACACTCCGCCATTTTGTGTCAGGCTATGGTTCACTGCACCATTCTGTGTCAGGACATGGGTCACTCCGCCATTTTGTGTCAGGCTGTGGGACACTCCGCCATTTTGTGTCAGGCTATGGTTCACTGCACCATTCTGTGTCAGGACATGGGTCACTCCGCCATTTTGTGTCAGGGCATAGGTCACTGTGCCATGTTGTGTCAGGCTGTGGGGTCACTCCGCTGTGTTGTGTCAGGCTGTGTGTTTGGCCGCCTCCATTTGTGTGTGTGGACAGAGGCTGAGGGAGGCTCAGGCAGTGGGGGTGGACCAGTTGTAACCCACCTACGCAGATCTCACCCTGTTCCCCCCACACTTCCCACGTGGTTGTTTGGAGCCACTCAATCATCCCTCTGGTCTCCTACAGGGACAAAGAGGAAGTATTAACTATTCTGTATTTAATATGCAAAACAATTAAAATAGCATGTGCCATATGGCTCTGCTTTTCTTACGAGAACTTATGTGGTGAACTGAGGAGGAAGCCCAGAGTTTACTGATTTTTCAAGATGAGATGATCAGATTTTAATTCTTCCCTGTCCAAAACTTCAATTGCAAGGCAAATGTGCTGAAATAAATGCCTTTTAGGATGCTGAGGAGGTCACATTTGTTGTTCACAAAGGTTTCTGGGCTTTAGCCGAGGTCCCTGCAGTGATGCCAGGACACCCATCCCAAGCTGTACATCCTCAGTGGAAAAACCTGGGATGAAAATCCACTGTGCACATGTTTTTCAAGGGTTCTATCTCTGCTTGTGTTTTCTCACAAGGTGGGTCACTTATGGCTTCCCATCAAGACTATATATCCTTAAAAGCAGTCATTTATTTATCAGTTGATTAAAGTGCAAGGCTTCTATTTCATAGATAAATAGTGTTTTATTTGGCGGTAGGTGATTATTTGTATTAACACATAAAATAGCATTCTTAAAAGGACCAGTATTTTCTGACTGAAAAACTTTCCCATTAAATTCACTTTGAAGAAAGAATTACACAAAGACTGGATTTATTACTCAACAGATGCTTATCACATTGCTTAATGCTCTACTTCATGGTCCATATTTATCATTCTTTTTGATTCTTAAATCTACACCCAATTCTTTTTGAACATCTGGTGTTCTTTCTCTTCTGTGTTTGTAAGAAAATAATTTGTTTGGGCAAAGTGTTTCTTCTTGTAATGCTCTTAATCCCCATGGGTGCTTGGATCATAGGCAGGAGAGCAGGGCTTCTGTGATTAAATGGAAGGAGGTTTGCAAGATTGTTTCATTTTCTGATAAATATAAACTTGTTCTTTCAATGACTTCATCTGTTGGCAGCCTTTGACATAAATCTATGATGTCGAGAACTGTCCTTGATCAGGAAATTTTTCTGTGAACCATCGATCTGTATGCAGATTTCAGGGTAAATTTAAAAAAAAAAAAATCAAAAAAACAAACAAAAAAAAACAACAACCAAACATATATTTCTCCTTAGAGTGGGCATTAAACTGAGGAATATAGTTTATTGCAAATTTAAAAACTGTTCAACATATTTTTGCATTAGGTGTTTGCCATGTGCCAAAGCATATTGATTTGATTTTTGGTAAGCACATGGGAGTGTGGGCATAATGTCATCTGAAGAGCTCCTGCAGCAGCACTGAAAATACAGAAATTCCATTCTTGACGTCTCAGTAGAAGACTTTAAAATCTTTTCTTCCTTTTTAAGTTGTAGGTATTTTCTGATACTTCTGAATTATGTTAATTTATTTTTTTTTTTTTTACTGTCATATGTGATGAAGAATCAGAAGTCTGGGAATGGTGAAGTCTTTTCAGAACTTTTCATCTTGCTGGTGCCTTGTCAGCCTGAAATACATAGAGACTTACATATATTTTCCCAAGAGCTTGCCATTTCTCAGACAAGTGTTGAAATAGCAGTTGACATCTTTAATAAGAAAATGGAGCCAGGGAACAGAATGAGTAAATTAAAACAGCCATTAATTTGATTCTGGATTTGATCTTTAAGAAAAAAGGTCTAGACATGAATTAGTATTGAAAGAACTGCCATGATTATAGAACTAATCCTTGCCTGGAATCAGATATTTGAGATTACTTATGATCAGCCAGCACAAGTGCGGAGTTCCCCAGCTAAATGTTGACATAAATAATTGGAAATTGAGAAGTGCATAAAATAGCTAAATATGAGATGCATTGGTTTATGAAACAATTTCAGGGTACAGTTGGTTTCCGCTGCAGAGAATGGGTAATCTTTTTTACATATAAAATAAGATTTGACTTTAAAGTATTTTTAATTTTTTCCAAGTTGATGTTTTTATTTTCTCCTTAAACAGGTTAACTTTAATAATTGCTTATTGATTGTTCACAAGCAGTGCCTCATATGCAATGTTCATGTTCTTTGATTGTTCATGTTTTCTGCCTTGTTAGATCACTATGGATTTATTCCTAATCTTCTCCACTCTTGAGCTACCTGAAAAAATGTGGGTCACCTGTAAATTTTGTCTGTGTATTCGTATACAATATGTGAAAGAAGTAATGCAAACAGCATTTATTCAGGTTGTTTGGCATTCAAGTTTTCACTTGTTAAACGTAATCAGGATCGAGTGCATCTAAAATATCCATGTAGGCTTCATGTGTGTGACATAAGCCATTTTCCCAAGAAATTATGGTTTAAAATGGGAAAATGTATTAGCAATTTGTAAATATTTCTGTGTTCTTTCTGTGCTCCTATTACCTCTCGGTTGATCTGTGCCTAAAACAAGGAGGATGATGCAGCTTTTTCTCACAACTGTAATAAAAAACCCCTGTAGCGTTTGGAGAAGGTACATGTGGCAGACATTGTGCTTTTTCTCAATATTTTTATTGGAAAATCTAGTCTTTGTGAATTCAGAGAAAAGTTGAGTTGTGCTAGAACCAGTTCAGAGAGACAGAAGTAAGTTTGTCCTCCCCAATATGATTTCTGGAGGTCCAGCTGCTAACTCTGGGTGTGTGGGATTGCCAAAATATGGAAGTGTCATTGAGGGATTTTATTTCCTTCCAGGGTAGGTCTCTTAACCCTGCTGTGGGGAATAAAGGAAGCTTTTTTGTGTGTGTGATTGGATTCTAAAAATTTGCATAACAGGGAATGAGGCTGAGACATGAGAAACATGTGGAATGAATGATGTCTAAAGGATGATCTCAGTGACAGCTGGACACAGTCATCCCCTAATTTCTGTGCTTCAGAGTCTTTGTACACTATCACACGAGTTTCTAGCAGAATTCTGGAAGCAATCAGGGTTTTGGAACCACAGCTACTGGATGCTGTAACTCACTGCATTTAGCTTTTAACTGGTGCAAGCTGAGTAAGTGTCTAAGAATGTTTCTGAATGAAAAATGGAACCATAACTCGGCACATTTCCAAAAGATCACTGAGGGGCAGCATTTATATCACTGAGCAACTTAATTTAATTACAGTTTTTAATTCTGTAGAAGAATTCTGTTGAAGATTACTTTGCATTTTTAATCTCTGATGTCCTTGCTCTGATCTGATCCTTTTGTTCTTAAGTTATCACTGAACAGTACATTTTAGTAATAACAGTACAAACAACAGCTAACTTTTTTTTTTTTTTCATTATTGAGATTGGCTCAGCCATTGTCTGTCCAGTTCTTGTAGGTTTTTCAGGTCAGTTTGGAGGAATATATAGGGAGCCTTGCTTTGATCTCTTATACATTTGTATTGTTTGTGAGCAGGTCTGTGAAGAGAAAAAGTAGGGAATGTGGTTTTTTTTTTTGCAGCAGGAATTTATTTCAATTTACTTGTAAAATAAGGACTTGAGTAAGATGTTGGTTTCAAAGCCAGGTGCTGTGGTGACAGCATTGTGGGATTTTTCACATGAAGTTTTCTTCTTCCGTTTGGTCTCTAATTAAAGCATGTGTGCTGTTCCTGCTCCAAGGGCTTCTTCCTTGACTCCTTACACCTGTGTGACCACACCAGCTGCAAGACATGATCGAGTAATGCCTGAGTGTCTGCCTGACCCTGCTGGTGCAGCTGGCTTTTGCTGAAGCTGCCTTTTCAGGGCACTGTCCTTTGTGCAAGTCAAGCAAAAGAAGAAATCTGGAGGTCCCTGACACTACCAGCACAGGTATAATTTTAAATTGATATTGTGACTGTTTTTCACTGGCATGGCCTTCGGGCTTAGGTGGTCTTGGTTTTGCTTAATTGTTCCTCATTCCACTGGAAGCAAACAGTTAAAACTCGTGTCATTCTGTCATTAGTTTTGCTCAGAACATTAGACTTTGCTTTTTCTTCCTTTGCTCCATTCTTTTTTGTGAAAATTTGTAGCCAATTTGGGCTTTGTCATTCAATACAGAATATTGAGAAATGTCACATAATTTAAACCAAAGCATTTCCTTGAGCTAAAGGTACCTATATTTAACCAAAATATGTGGGTGAGGGATCTGCTAGGATGCTTTGTATCAGATCCAACCTGGCCCTGCTCTAAAACAGTAATCATAAAGGGGAACAACAAGACTCATTAGGCATTGGGAAATGAAATCTAACAGATTGAGGCTAAAAATTTTTAATGTTTACAAAAACATTGAAATTTATAAAATGTTCAGTCAGATGGCACAGCACAAATATTGTTTAGAAGCCACAATAAATTTTCTCTCCAATGAGTTTCAAATATTCAAGTCCTATATTAGCATATTTCTCCTTCCATGTAAAAATGCATCCCAAAGTGTCAACCTGGTGAGACAGTTGTGAAATTGAGCTTTTTATTTCTGTTTATTGTGTGATACGTTATGGTAGAATCTCATGGAATAGTTATAAACTAATTCCTAATACTATTTGCCTGAATTATTCATTTGCTGTGTTGCTACCATGATTTTGGGGCAAAGGTGATAGTGCTTAGCTATATTTCTAGCAGTTCTTAAAAATAATTGGATTAGAAATCACATGCACTGAGAACCTACTTATTATTCTTAACGGTTCAAGACTTATGTAAGTGTTTTAATCAAGCAGCAAATGATGTATATCTCAGACTACTTTCTTGCCTGGGTTTTGAATTGCAATTTTGTAAGCACTTGAGCACAAGCCTTTTCATTTGGCACAAACAAATTTTGGTAGCATTTTGCCTTCCTCATTCCTCACAGTAGGAAACAAACCCCAGCCGTTAACGTTAGCGGCAAGGCACACTGTGCTGTCTAAATAAATACACAGAATTAGCACATCACTGAACTAATGCGACCAGAATTAATCCAGTACACCTGCAGAATGTCTTATCCAAATCACCCCTAATTGATTGCCGTGGTGTTTGTCTGGCTTGCTAATGGAGCTCCAGTTTTTAGCAAGGCAAACAGCCCGGTGCGTGTTTTCACTGGAGCAGCCGTGCCGGCGTTGTGCCGCACCTGCCCGCTCCCCAAATGCTTGTTAGAGCTGTCATACGCTTTTATGAGGATGGGAGCAGCGTTCTGGCAAGCCGACTTGACTCAAATTGTGCTGGGACATAAAACATGAAGAGCCACTTGTGATTGCAAAGGCAGTAAGTCTAATTTGATTAGGGCTCCGGTGACGCGGGGATTATGGATGCCGTTTGTCATTCCTCACGAGTGCCCCTGGAAGGATCGTGTGGAGAGGAGCCGCAATCGGAGCCCGTGAACACGCCCGGCGCCTTCCTTGCTCAGGGGAGGAGCAGGGAAATGCCAGGAGATCATGATCAGTATTGGCTTTAAAATAAAGAGGAAGAGGAAAGGCAGCAACCAGGAATTCCTGTCTTCTGAAAAGTTTTCAGTGGGAGAGTGATTTTTCTTCTTAAAAATTATGTTACTGACTCTCAGCTACTAAAAATTCCCCAATTTCAAACCTCAAACCTCTCTTGTTAAACAACGGGGCCTTATTTTCAAAAAAAATGTCCTTAAAAAAGCTTCCATGAGTTGCCAAGCAACTGGGCTTGGACAAAAAGGCCAGAGCCACAGCTCTTGTATTTCTGGGTGTATGTTTGAATTTAATATCTCCCCCCACTCTTCAAAGCTGTGGGTCAGGGTAGTGTCTGTCAGGCAGATTTGGTGCTGTGTACAGAGAATTCAGCTGATGCAATGATTTCACAGAGATGGCAAACGTTAAATCTTCCATCAGCCTCAGTGCCATAACAAAAATATCTCCTTGTGGAAAACTGCAAGGGTTTTAAATTTTCCACCTCAAGCATCCCACTGGAATGTGTGTTTGAGATTTTGTTTTCTGCTTTTTAGTTTTCAAGTTTAGTTTTAGTGTATAAACATTGCTGAAAGGCTTCATTAGAAGGCTGTGAATACTGGGAGAAGGAGCAGGGTGCAAAAAATGCCTCTTTTCCTGTTTTCCAAAATATTTCTGGAAATGTTCTCTCTCTCGACACCAAAGTATCTTTGGGATCACTACTGGAATAGTTGGAATTTCTGCTACTGGGCTTCCATGAAAAGATGACAGTTTAAGAGAAATTTAGGATTTTCATAATTATATAAAGTAATTTAAACGGTTACAAAAATATATAATGGATTAATATACTTCTGTTCATCATTTTTGGTAAAAATGGGCATTGCTATTTAGAGTCCTGTATTTTAGAACAGCTTAGAAATTAAATGTATACAGTGAGGTCCTTGTATTTCTGTATTTATATGTATTTCTCTTCCCTAGAAAATACTTCTGCACAAATAACTTGGCTTACAAATAACTGTTTGAAAAAGCCAAAAAGAAGTGCTCAGCAGACCTGGCAGCTCTAAACTGGGGGAAGAACTCTGTCAGTGGAGGGCATGAGAAAAGGTCTGTAGTCTTTTTCAGTATAATAAATATTTATTGTTTGGTGAATTTCTCCTCGAAATTAGAATAGAAGCAATATATATATATCGTGGGATAATAGGCAGTGCTGATGGATTAGAGCTGCTTTGAGAAATAAGGGTACATAAATGGGAAGATGTTTATACTTGGGAAAACACATATTTGAGATATCAGCAGCTTGGTGTTGCCTTCCTAAGAGCTCTGCTCAGTCTGTTCTGTTGGCAGTCATTCTGTCCTGCTTCCATTAGGTCCCTTGCAAGGATCACGGTTGAAAGTTAAGGGAACAAGCAGAGTTAGGTGAAGGAAAAGTAGAAACCAGTATCATCAGTATAATGTAGATGTTCAGTTCATCTTCCAGTGACTACCAATAGAAAAACAACCTTAATTCTACAAAAACCAAGTGAGGTCTATTCTTATGATTTTGGGGTTTTTTCGATAAATAAATTATACTGGATATTTTCAGCAGACTATTACAGCTTTTGAAGCCTTGTGACGTGCATTTTAATTATCACTTACCATCCAGTGCACTGAATGTTTTTAAGCTTGTTCAATGCATTAAAGCAGCAACTGTGTTAATAAATTCTTGTCACTGATTGATATTAAATGACATGTAGCAAACAGTCCATCTGTCTCTGTTCTGTCATCCCATGCCTTCTTTCATGTTTCCATTACAGTCTGTAATAAATAGTCTGATCATTTTGAGTGACATTTGGGATCTTTATTGGACAAGACATTTCAAGTGCATCTGTCTTCTGACTGGTTTATAGCTGGCAGCTCTAACAACAGCTATTACCTTTCAAAAGGCTGCATTCAGAGGATTCTCCATATTCCCCTTCCTGATTTTCTCTCTTTTTTTTTTCAGAGTGCCTGTTGCTGACATTTCTTGATTGTGTCTCTTTTTAAATCCAGACACTTCTTCTCTTCTATGATGATGATTTTATCACTGTTATGCTGAGTCCAGCTGTATCTGCCTCTCACTCTGAAGTTAATCCTGGTCTCTTTTGTCTAATCCTTTTGCTGTTCTCCGTTAGCCTTATCACTTCTGTCCCTTCCTATCTCTGCGGGTGTAGCTTCTTCAGTGCTCAGATTTTACAACTTGTGTAACATGCAAAGTCCCTGGAGGCCCAGGGCAGAACAACTAAAACTACCAACTCAGCAATAGTGTTGGATGTGTCTAATCCACCCGCTATTACTGAGAGCCACACCATGCTCTAGTTGCTCTTATCTCAAGTTGCTGTGAAATTTCTGTGTAGTTGTTGTCAAATCTGATGGCTAAACTACAAAGTTGGCAGGAGGTTTTTTCTTCTTATCCATTCAGTTCGTATTAGGCGAGAAGTTGAAGACAGAACCTCTCCTTCCCTCAGTTACCCTGCTTGCTGTCCCACCGTTGGATTTAACTCCTGGCTAATTTTAGTCACCCATTTTCTGGGTGGCCACAACAGTTGCCCTTGTCTTAGCTCCTCATTCCCTGCTGCTGGGAGGTGGCAGCTTGTGAGGAGTCACACTGCTGAGATAAGCCTGAGACAGAAAATGATTTAAATTGACAATAACACTTCCTTGTGTGCAAACCAAGCCTTACTACTGCTGCCGAGGGTGTGCTGGATTAATTTCCTCTCTCTGCATGAGCAGAGGCAGTGCCTGTGCACAGCAAAGCCAGGGAAACACCTCCAGCTGCAGTGCCTCAAACCAGAGCTCTGTGCCGTGCCACTACTGCTGGGGCTCTTGCCTTGTAAACCATGACATCCTGAGCTAAGAGATAATGGATACAGGGACAGGGTATCTCTTGAAATCCCAGGAATGCTATGATAAATACAGCAGCACCTGAATATCTTCCCGAAGAATCCAGGCCTCCTTTCTTTCTTAACTTTATTTTGAAAGTTTGAGTATAACTGAATTTGCTTTAAACGATAAGCAGATTTTGCACTTAAGGTGAGCAGTAACCATTAAAAAGACAGCCATTGTCATAGACAAATCAAACTTTAATTAAAATGAATTTTATTTTAGATACGTGGAAATAAAAATAGAATCCTTACCCTTTCCCTTTTTTACATCAGCACATTTACTCCACAAGTGCAGAACAGTTATTGCTGGTGACTAAATTGTAGTGTGATATACTGCGTTCTGAGGTTGTACTTCTCTACTTTAAATATTAATATTTCATTATTACAACACTTTATTTCCAACTCTTGTGGAGAATGCGGCATCATACATATTTAATATTTCAGGCAGACACGTTCCATATACCCAGGAGTTTTAATGGCATGTTTCCTTGTTCCAGAGGAACCCTGGGCTGGACAACTGGGTGGCCCAAGGGGCCAAGCAGAGCTTTCCACTTGATCCCAGCTGGAAGCTGTTGCAGCCTCACCTTGGTAGAGCCAGAACTCCAGGTCAGTATAAACCAACATTATATTTTCTGGTCTCTCCCCTCACGTACCATTGGCTCACATACACACTTGGGTGGGTGTAGAGTGACTTGCAGTGGCACCATAGCATTTTGTAGCTGTTGCTGTTCTAAAGCGTGAACCATTTTCAGTCAGAACAATGCATTTCCTTAAAAATGCAGCCATGGCCCGTTGAGATTTCTTAGAGTGGCTTAGCACTTTATGGAATAAACACGTCAGCAGAATTGTCAGACTCCTACTGCATTGTATAAAGGCCTTTGAATACCTCAAGTGTATGCAGGCACCTCTGTGTGATTGTGAAAGAATTAGAAGAAAGATCAGGCCAAAATGTCCGTGGCCCACCTCGAACTGGAAGACTGTTTTCAGCTTTAGTTTTCAGCTTTAGTCACAATGTGTCCCTTTTACCCTCTCCCTCAAAACACAAGTCGCATGGTAAGACGACAAAATGTATGTCTAATGAAATAAAATATAAAATAGGGCTGAGACAAGTTACATTTTAAATCCAAAGAGCTCTAGTTTGAGGTCACATCATCTACTCAGTATTAGCCATAAATCTCCAGATCAATAACAGAGGTTGAAGCCAATGAAAAATTTTTAACCTTTGGCAAACGCTTCTATCTGTTTTGTAGACCTTTAAAACACAAAATCCCAGCTCTGTGTGTTTGCAGTCACATATGCCTACAGTTTTTACCCATGGAAGAAACAGAAATTATGTTAGGCAAAATGTAAAAGATGGAATGAATGCATATGCCAAAATATTCCGTTACTCAAAATTGTTTCTTTACTTGTGTGTACTTGCATCTCAACGCTATGATTTAAATATATATAGATATATATCTCCACAAAGGTTTGTTTTTTTTAAAAAAAAAACCAAAAATTTATATACTTGAATTTTAAAGCATATACAAAAAGAAGATAATCAGGATGGTTGACATTGGAGAATTAAGGGTGACGTGACATTGGAGAATTAAGGAAAATATAACATTTTTTTTTTGCTGCTGCTCTGTGCTCCTCAGAAGTGATTTATCTCTTTTGCTACTAAATTCAAAACTTAAAGCATTTTAATTGAGGATGACTTAGAGAGAGTTGTTTTAGTTATTATTTTCTGCTACACTGAAGAAAAGATAAGGCTTAGTACTTTTTTCCTAATATTCTTTGGTTTTGCTTTCATTAAATTAAAACACAAACCTTCACTAAAATTATTTTGCAATCTAGCATGTTACTGGTTTTGGTCTGACTGAAATGTTCTACCAAAAAAAAAAGTTAAATAAAGGAAGTGGCAAACTTCCCAAAGTTTTGCAGGAACTGACTGCTATTGCTGTTGCTCTTGAGCTAAAGACTTCAGGTCACTGATGTGTGTTCAGTGGTTATTAAAGTTGGGAAGAAGAAGTAAAAAGTGCTCCAGTTTGCTGCCTGAGAATGCCACAGGTCTGAGGGGAGACACTTCAGAGTCAGGTGAAAGAAGGATGGTAGGTGGAAATACAGACTGAGAGCTGCAGTTCAAGTTTCTGATGGGTTTGGCATCAGAGAGCAGAATGACAAGCAGCAGCCACAGCATTCCAGTTCTTACCTCTGCTTTGGAAAGTTTTTCAAAACAAAAAGGTTTGAGGAATTTGTCCTGATTTAGCAAAGAGTATTATATATAGATGTAAATAGGAACCACATTAAAGTTGCAGAGCAGCTCCACTTAAGGTGGAGAAAATACTTGGATGAGTAAATCAGAAAAATCAGCAAAAACCCAGAGGTGGCAATGGGAGGAGGGGACACAACACCCATGAGGACTTGCTGTTAATTTTTGGCTTTGGCCCCAAATGTCTGGGTATGGCCTTGTCCCTGGAAGAGTGTTCAGTATTGCAGGAGGAGACCTTTCAGGCTTCATATCCTGAAATTTAAACCCAGTAAAGGGAAATTCAGACAAGAGAAGATTAGGACTGGGAAACCCAAAGTAAAGTTTACAAAGTAAGTATGTTTATCCCTTCCCAAAACATCCAGGTTTTGGATGAGAGAGAAAGGAAAGGAGAAAGAGAAAGGAAAGTAACATTATACCAGTCATAAACTATTCTTTTTATTTGAATGAAAGTATATAAAAAAAAAAAGCCAGTCCTCTGTATGCTAACCCAAAAAGTGTGTTGCCTGTTTATGTGTTTCTCTCACCTTTTGTATCTTTGAGAATCGGGACATTAGGAATTCATTTTGGCATCCTTAGTGAGTGTATTTTCAGGCCAATAAAGCCTCGCTGAGTTGAACTTGGGAACACCTGAGAAAAGCACCTACTTAGGCTCTCAGTGTCCCAAGGAGGAAAGCAATAACGACTCTGGCTCTCATCTATCATGTCCAAGCAGGCAGGACTCACTCTGGGTGCAGAGGCCTGTTTAATAGCTTTGGAAGTGGCATTAACACAGGTGCAAAGTGGGCAGGAATGTGGAATTGCTGTCACTGCAAAGCCTTGGCAGCGCTGTGTGAAATGTGCTGTTACCTGTATCCACCACGGACGGTCCCACATTAGTGTAGGCAGCAGCAGGAGCCACCACTCCCTCACACATATCCCATTAATTTTTAAAGTGGGAAGGCAATTAACTGATTCAGTGGGAAAGCTAAAAAATCATTTTCTGCAAGCAATTTATTGCTTAGGAACTTGGAACAACAAAGGTCATGAATGCATTCCCTCATTTACCTCGTCTTCACGCCTCAGCAGTGCAGTCTCTCAAGGTTCTACTGAACATCATTGTAGTGGCCCTGAGAGAGACCTGATGAACTGAAAAAGAAACAGAAATAGAGAAAATTCTGATTCTTGGAACCAATTGGCTATCAGAAGAAACTCAATTTAGGCAATTGTTTGGAAAAAAAAAAGCCCCTCTTGTGAAAATCAATTAGAAATTAGGCTAAACTGTCTTTCACTATGATCACACAGGTATCTATCTAAAGGGGAAAAGCAAGAGCACATCAAATGCAATTTGCAGCATATCCTGGGTACAGCTTGTTCTGCCATCCACTGCAATCAATAAAAACCTTTCACTGATGTTAATGGCTTGGGATTGAGGCCTCAAAGTGAACAGCTGTATCCTGATGATGCAGTTGTGCACTGTCCCTCCAAGCCTGGCAGATATTTTGAGGTGAAACTGAAAAAGGTACCAGACAACTGATTTGCAAAAGGTTAGAACAGCAGAAATCAATTTGGAAAGCTGTAGCTTTTTTTAGATGGTTATTTGGTCATGGAAGATCAATTTGAAAATATGTATTTCTCAAGTCTAAAAACTGTGTTTGTGATAACTGTGTTATGCCTTGAGTAATGCAGGACTTGGCATAGGTGGATTAGAATCAATACTTAAAGGAATTCAGGGACAGAAACCCATCTATTTGCTTTACAAAATCCTTACAAAAATTTATATTGGATAAAAAGCACCCATTTTTCTAACTAATGTTTAAACTTTTGACCTAAGTACTTGATACAAACTCATAACTCTCTCATAAATAATAATTTAAAAAGTGGATAATGCCCTGTTTATTTAAAATTCCTCAAGAGGGATATGGACATGTTTGTGAAATATTCTTTCCCATTATCTACAACTTCAGCTTTTTCTGTCGTGTCCTGAGTTATAGAACTTGAGCACTCTCAAAATTGACATATCAGTTAAGTTACTATAAGCAAAGATTTTTTTGGAAATAGTTTTTTTTACATGGAGTTTTGTGGCTGTTTTCAAAGATAAGAATGGCAATTTATTTTTAGCCTAATATAAGAAGAAGGGGGAAAAAAATCCCCAATATTTGAGGTTTTTTTTCCTTTAGGAAAACATGCAGGTCAGGGAGTTACTGACCAGCTGAGTGCTGAGCTGTTGTTAAAGAGTCCACAGTGCCAGAGCTTCACCGGCGTCTGGTGAAGGACAAGGACCTGTGAATAAAGAAATACTCCCACAGCTTCTATTAAACACCTCTTTCCACTGCTAAGCACCTGTTTTATGTAAGCTCCTGAAAAGATTCCATCATGACTTAGCTGCAAGCCTGTTCTTGTTCATTCACTCGAGGCTCGCGGGAGGCAATCACTGAGGAAAGAAGCTATCAAAATATTTATGAAAAATGGAGCCTAGTGCTTGTCAGATGCCATTTCAGAGCTCTTGGAGGCACCAGTGAGAGTGCACACTGTGCAGGCTTCTTGAAGAAGGTGCTTATTCTGATCCCCAATGCTTTAACTGATTGTGGAGCTCCCTGAATAAATCCGGCTTAGTGCATGTCTTGCTGGTTGCTCAGCATATTCTTACCCCTGCTCTGAGAACAGATTTTAGAGATCTGTAGAACAATTTGCTTTCTGGCAATACAGCAACAGCAGCAACATCAAAACTTTGTGGGAATTTTATATTTGAATGTCTAATTGCACCTTCCATGGTTTGTTACTCTCTCTAAATTCAGTTACTCCTTACAAAGGGACAGGAGCAGGGTAATGTAACTTAAAATAATTGTATTGTTTCCACGTTTGAATGTTCATCAGTAGCTTTTGAAACCTTGCTTTCTTTTCAACAGNTTTGTGGGAATTTTATATTTGAATAAAAATATAATAATAATGTTTCTTTTCAACAACAGGAAAAGTAGTAAGCACTGAAATAAAACTTAGTGGGTTGTGAAATAAAGCAGCCTACCACACTCCAGTTAAATAATGGATTATGATGGACCATATAATATTTTTTTAAAGATGCTTCCATTTCTCTATACTCAGTTCAGAGTAACTTCCTTTACAGACGTTGTCTTTAATATTGATATTAATCTTAAAATCAGTGTCAAAAACTATGTCAGTCAAAATCCTGAGATCCTTTATGAAAACTTTCCAGTATTCATGTCAGTTTCTGGGTTTTTTAAAAGGTGTTTTTTAGCAAAACTTCACTAAGTCTTTCACTAGCTGAAACACATACAGGACTCTGAAGAGTAATTTTATGTATTGTCTTTTGTGTGTGTGTGTAAAATATTTGTACTGATCCCTTTTTTGGCAGTAATCATTTGCAAGTGCTTACAGAATATTTTGGATAGTTCTATGATTTCTTTTGTTGTATCAGTAGCTTTTTGCTTTAAGTGGCTGGTAATTTATATGCTGACATTTGTAAAATCTGGAAAACTGGTGACTTACATATACTTTTTGTGAGCTACTAGCTATTTGTCCAAATATTATCCCTTGGAAAACCATAATGTTAATATTAATAATAAAACACAAGCTAAACCAGAATGTTTTTAACCAAATTTAAAGCTTCTAGGAGAGCTACTAGAATGATTCTCCCTTGTGCTGTTATTCTAAAACATTGATAATATAAAAGTCTTTAAATTGACAATATCAAAACCCTAAAACATTGATAAGGATTTAGGTACATATGTATTTATACTCACTTATGTCTGTGCATGCAGTTTGTTTTTGCTTTACATTTAGTGAAATACCCAAATTATAGAATATAATTGGCAAAGTAAATGCTAAATACGGCCTGTAAAAATTATCTTGTTCATAAATATGCCTGGTATTGTAGAAATCTGTACTAGTAAAATGTATTTACCATGATGATCTAATCTGTTCTCAGTGATATACCCTCAGTACCTCAAGGAATGGGTATTTTTATCACTGATGATTTTTTTTTCACTGATTAGTGGAGATTTGATGTTACCATAAGTGTCAAAATAACATCTTGATGCGCTCTGTTATAAACATCCATATTTCAGAAATCAAAAATATTGAAAATATTTAGGATTAAAAAGTGAATAAACATTTTTTTGTGCAGCCAGGTAAGAGCAGAAATGCTTTTAGTATTCTCTGCTGTTCAACACCTGCTTGCAAATCCATGATGTGGTTGAAAGAGTTTTTGGTCAGAACTTTTCATTGGAGCACTTAGTTGTTTCTTCCTCATGTTTATATCAATCCTTGGCAGTTTTGAAACTATTCATTGGCCTTCTATCATCCTTGTGCCTGGTGACTTCTTAGAATATTCTTATTCCTCTGTTGAGTCAGTCTTTAGCAGAAAAATGCAAATGGGCTTGCATGAAAGTGTTTGGCAGGGAACTTGCAAATTAAGATTTAGATGGAAAAGCTTCCTTTTTACCAAGCTCTCTTGATTTCTAGAATTTCCTGCCAAAATGCTACTGGAGCCAGGATTTTGCAGCTTATGTTTGTGCTATGGAACCAGGGAGGAGCTCCCAGGCATGGTCTGACCCCGTGCCGGAGCAACATCAAGGTTGGGAAGTCAGATTCCCCTGAAGCTGGGACACACAATTGTTTCAGAAAGAGCCTGGTCTAAAGTTAAGGTAGGACCTGCTTCAGTGGTGTTTTCTATTGGCTCGTGAGCAACTTGGGAGGTGGCAATGGTCCTTTTAAACTATGCAAAACACAGGAATATTTAGTGTGCAGGAAGAATTCCAGCTGCTTTGGGGTAAATCAGTAAATGGAACTGTTTGCATTAATGCACTTTGGCTCTTCTCAGTCACCCTGGACCCTCTCCCTTGAAGGATCAGTTACTGTGATAATTGCAATACTCCCATGCATAAAACCCACATCAGAATATCTGAACCCCTCTGACGTGTTCCAGTGCTTTAAAACAAGTCTCTTTATTACCTGGAGCTTGAGATAACCCAAACTCAGAGGGAGGAGGAGTGATGAAAGTAGAAGGGATTGGGAGCAGAGTAGGTAGATGGAAATTAGAAGTCGTCACACAGAAAGCAGCAGCTCTGGAAGAAACTCACTGTTAAAGCACAACTTGCTAAAGAAAATTTTGGGGTCTTTTAGGGTTAATTCTCTGTATTTTGAGAACACAATACTTCTGAGATGCTTAGATGAGGAGCCCTGTAATTTTAATGCCTCATGTAACGTTCATTACACAATCTATATTGTATCATATCTACAAAGTATCATTATGCAGAATTTCCTCCTGACTGGAAGAAATCTTGTGTGTTAGGGTGCTATTACATGAATTATTTTAACTTAGAAGTACTTGTACTTGCTTTTAATCATTAATAATTTCAGTAGCTATTTGAAGATACATTCAGTGTCTGGATGCAACATTTGCTAGGCTACCTCACTAGGAGAAGAAAGGACTACATGCCTAAAGAAGCATAGCACATAGTAGTGATCTGGAAGCCACAAAAATATGCAGTTAGCCTTTCCTAGTGTAAAAAGTTAAGCTTTAACCTCTCCAGAAAACTCATTCACAGGACTGGTGTGCATTAATACCCCAATAGTAGTTCAGCTGTCACATCTGTAATATAGTCTGTTCCACAATTTGTGATCTGTGAATTCAGCAAAAGTGAATGAATGCTAGTCAGAACATTTTATAGCACTTGATTTTTATGCAAATTTCTTTTTTTTTGTGGGCTACCATAGACCAATTCATTTATAATATCGAAGTCCCTAACAGGTGACAGAGATATGAAGACTGTAAGCAGATGGATTTCTGAAGGCCTAATAATAAGTTTTGTTGTTTTTTCACTGGTTTGTTTTGGTTCTTTAATCAAAAATCGGACTGCATGAGATGCTGCTGCTGCAGCTTTTTTTTTCCCCCCTGAAAAGTGGAGAATTATGTTGTTTGGTTGAGCTTGTTTTGTTGATGCCATCTATTTACCGTGCTGACAGTCCCAGAGGCAGCTGGACCAATTTTTTGTGACAGAGGATTCACAGATAAATTTATGTGACATTAAAATGGGGTTATTTATTATTTTTTAAAAAGATAATGAGGTTTTGAAATAGGAGGATGTAAGCTCTCAGGTACCATTTGAGGTACTATTATTGTCATTATATAATCCTGGTAGGCTTTCGACATGGAAAAAGCTGAAAATGGATCTGAGAGCGGGAACAAGAGGAAAGGCACAACGGTGCTTCCAAAAGTAATTGGTCAGGGGAGAATTATTGCAAACCCAGCTCCTTAATGGGAGGAAACTGCACAGGAGGCAGAAATGACTGAAATGACCTGGAGATGACAGTGCCTGTAAGAACAGGGTGAGCGCTAACGATGGAGCACAGGGGGGAAATGCAAACACCGCACATTAGGGATGGGATCAGCAAACTGACAGTGCCCGTTTGTGGCACCACTGAGGCCAGCTGAGCACACCCTCTTGGCAGGTACCTAAAGGGAAAGGGATTAGTACAGCATGCCCAGAAGAGGAAAAAAAGGCCCAGGGAATGGAATAAAGTTGTTAGAACTGATATTTTTTTCCTTTTGGTAACAGTATTTTAAAACTTTCTGCTTGTAGAATGCACTGAATTATGTACTTTGAAAGAAAAATACAATAAATTCTGTTTTAGAAGTTCAGACTATATTCAGAGAGAAAACACTTAAGGTTTTTTTCTTTTTTTAGCTTTGACTATTTCTTTTCAGAATTTTTTTTTCCACTCAAAATACTTTAATCAAAAAATTGTATTTTTAACCCAAGATGAATCTTTAAATACTCACATAAATATATGTGTGAATGCGTGTTATTTTTAATGTTTTTTTTTTTTTTTTTATAACTGCTAAATTACTGATGTGTTGTAATCAACAGTGACTCAGGAGGAAAGGGAGACTGACTCGTGGATCTGATTGAAGTAGCAGTGTTTGCCAACGCTTTTGGGAAGGAATTTCTTCCATATAGCCTCACTGCAAACTTACCATTTACTTACCCAGGTTCTGTGCTCAGTTTTCATAGGGGGTCTCAAAGATCCATCCCTACTGCCTGGTCTGAAATGATGAAGTGAACTGCAGACAAAGAAATGCATTTTAGTATGATTCAGTCTGGGTGTTGAGGCAGATTCAGCTGTGTCAAGCTCACTCTCGTGAGAAATATTGGAATGCAGCTGAATGTCACTGGGGAGCAAGGTATTCTATATCAGACCTACATAATGAATGCAAATTGTTTTTTTTAGGATCCAAATGGGAAAGCATAAAAGGCTACAAAAGCCTTAATTTATGATTTGTTCATTTAAAGCTTCAGACCATTAAGTAGCCATTAAATCACTATTTTATATTCCGCTAAGTGCATTTCTATCATCAGAATAAAAAGATTGTTTTAATTCCTCCTGTATCAAATAAAACATTTTAATTGAGAGCATTTGTGCTAACAAATTGACTGGAATTGGAAAGTAAATTAATGCTGGGCTCTGACGACAGAACATCTTTGTGATTTTGCTTTTAGTGTCTTGTATGTGCATGAACAGTTACACTATACCTATGTTCATCTGTATTTAGATTTCAATTACAAAGATTCTACCCCAGGTAAAACTTTGATTGCACTGATAGGTTCTCCAGATTCATGTCTGTCACACTAACTCTTCCTGTGGAGCACAAATTAAAAGTTTTTAACCATTTTACCTTTAGCCTCACTGCTAAGGGCCTTCATTACTTAGGCTGTGTCCTGAAATGGGGAGCAGACATAAGCACATGAGAGAAAATTTTGCTCATTTTCCTCTCCTTGGATATTTCAATGTTTGGTTTTATTTCCAGAAAGACAAAAATTTTAGCATCTGCCTTTGGCACGTGGAAATTTCAAAGAACATTGATTTGGAAACGTATTCTGACATACTTTGTTATGGCATTTTTGATTGCATTTAAGCACTACATTCCTGCGAGTGAGCTGGTTCCTTTTCCTTCAGTCATGAGCCTTCTTATTGCCAATATTGCTTGGCCTCCAATTTTCTCTGTGGGGCTGAGAAACACCTCTCCCAGGATGAAGTAATTGGAACGTGTGTAACTAGATAATGACATGCACAACTCTGCAGCAAATTGAAGTTCTTGTGCATCCGTTTCCAGATGGGAATATTCTAAGAAGATGCAGTTGACAAGCATTGTTTTTAAAGCCAAATGTGTTGTCCTGTTTAATATAATAAATTGTTCCAATGTGGTTAAAGCCGACCCCAATACTCAGTTTTCTGAAGAAAACTCTGGCATTAGGAAAATACTTTGAGATGTCATTTTTAGGTCAAATTGTCTGTTAATAGTTCAGAAATTGAATTCCCTGTCAATACGTGCATCTGGAAAGGTCACCCTGTGTCCCCCAGGAGCAGGCTTGCTCCTGCAATGGCTATTTTCTCATTAACAGGCAGGTTCTCAGCATGGGGAGGAGAGGCTGAAAAGCAGCAGGGCTGAGGAGAGGATACCTGGAGCAGTGTGCATCTGGGAAAGACAAGGAAAGGGCAATCCTGCAGATCCTGGCTCACACACGCTCCCAGGTAAGCAATTATATTACCTTGGGCCTCTCTGTCAGCCCATCTGGCCTGGTCTTAACTTTGGCAACTTTTCTGTCTGCAGCTCCTCCACCTTCCCCAGCATTACCTCCCCTCACGTGTTTCTGCTTTCTGGCTCTGCCTTTCCCCCAGATTCTCCCAATTATTGGTCCAACAACAGCAATCATCGAGAATCACTGCACAAGATGGTGCATTTTAATGTCTATTTTAGGTGATTATTCAGTATGCTGTTAAAATCTGCCTTTAAAATATATTTAATCTGGTTTTAGCGACCCTCCTGCTTACCCATATGTGAATAATTCCTCCAACAGTTTTCAAATTCAGTACCTTAAAACGGTTTTCAACCTAATTCAGAGCGTGAGGCAAATGTATACTCTCACTGGGAACTGAAAGAACAATTATGGTTCATAGTGTGAAAGGGTATTTTCAAGGAAACATTTGTTCATTCCATTAAGATACTGTATTATTCTTTTTCTGATGATTCCATTAATCTGTATTTGTCATTTATGCAGACAAGGAATGACTCTGAAAGCGAAGGCTTTTATCTGGTTATCTATTGATGGAAAAATCACCAGCACAGTACTTCATTTTGCCTCAATATTTTTATTGAACTTGGAGATTTGGTTCAGATCCAGTTAATGAAACTGTGAATATTGGAAAGCAGAGAGAGGAATATTGTTTTTAAAATGACAAATTGCATTTTAAATATTCCTTAAGTATATGTTTTCATAATATTTAATAAATGGATTTAGTGATGGGTATTTAAGTTTTTTACACCAGATTCTAAAATTTCAGTGACTGAAAAACAGATTTATGCATATTTTTCAAGTATCATAGAAAAGACTTGACTCTGAGTTGAGGATTTTTTTATTTGGTTTGGGGAGTTCAGATTTGTTTGGGTTTTTTCCCCTTTAGCAGACCTTTTGTTTCTGCACATGAAAAATCAATCTCGTGTAATGTCTTGGGAAACTCTCTCTTCAGACTCCCTGCCTTTCACTTTGGGTTATCCTCTGAGCCAAATCCTGCAAGATTATAATTGATTTTAAAAGTCAGCAGCAAAAGTATTTGATCTTTAGGTGACAAACAGTCAAAGAGGAGCCTTCAGGATCAGTGTTAAACGTCAATGAAATTACATTCATGCTAGGATAGGCACGTTACAAAAATTTAAATCCTGCTGTAATAGTGACAGTAATAAATGCAAATTCAGCAAAATGAAGCTACTAGTCAACAATGTGTAATGTCATAAACTTGAACAAATGATTACAGAGCAGCTCAGGCCTGAATTAAAACCAAGCAAGCTGAAACAAGCAATATCATTGAGATGGATAAATGAATTTATCCGAGTGGATATAATGACACATTAGAATAAAAGCCAACGTTTTAGCTCATGTATTTAAAATAATCTGGACAGCATCACTCAAAATGGACAACAGCACCTGCATGCACTGCTGCTTGTACCAGAATTTTCAATCTTGGACCCTGTGGTTGGGTTTTTCTCTTGTGGTGCTTTAAAGAATCCTTATAGAGAACTGTAGAGAGCTTCACAATGTTCTCATGAAAATATGAAACTAACACAGTGTCAAGAGCACCTAAAACAATGCTGGTGTGCAGAATGGCAACGCAGCCCTGGCAAAGAACAAGGCTGAATTGAATTGAAATGGCACAAAAGAGCACAAAGCAGCCTGTAGGCACTTGGCCATAGGAAGGGGCTGTAAGATGCTTGGAGCCTCTTGACACAACCTCAGGGACAGGAAGAGGAAAACTGCTTCCAGGAAGGCAACCTTCTACTGCACCCAGTTTGCTTCCTGAGCCATGAGAAATACCAATAATGAGAGAAAAAAATGTGATTTCTGGGGATACAATTACATAAATAGCACAGTACACAGTAGTGTTGTGTTGTACTCTCAGATACAGCTTGTTTCCAAACAATGCAAAACAGTGTTGAGGGATTTTAATGATAACTCTATTGATGCCGTAGAAAGCTGCAATTTTTCTGGTAAGGTCAAGTGTTCCAAATTACACCTTGAGCAAATGAAGCAGAGAGTATGTCGCTGATTTTTCTGCAGCAAGAATGCTAAGTGAAAGTATTGGAATAGTCCAGCTATAATATACAAATAGATAAAGAGATACTTAATGCTGAAACCAAAATTTCAAAGTATGCATACAAAGGAATGCTACCACTTAAGTCACATGAAGTTTTAGTATTTTTGCATATATGTTAGAAAATTACGTGTTTTCTGCTTTCTTGAAGGTTTAGAACATCACATGACTCTTGGCTGATGTGAAGTGTTTCTGGAAGCCAAACAGTGGTTCTGTTCATACCCTTTGGAGCACCCTGTTGTAAGTTGCAGATCCTTGTTAAAACGGAGTATGTATTATTTCTTTGTGATCTGAGAACCTCTGAAACATCTTGCTTTTGCAGTTTGCCTGGTTTTTTTTAAGTGGAAACATTGGCTACTGAGTTTTATTTCTCACACAAGATGTACTTAATCAGGACAGACCAGATTTCAGTTGATTTCATTATTTTTTCCCCCTGGAAGTAGGAAAATGGCATGCAGATCTTTCATCTATGTTCACTTCTTTAAATCAGTGGCTCCAAAAATATAAATACAGGTATGAAACTCAACGTAGTGTGAAGTGTAAGTGTGTACTAGAGGAGTAGAAAATCAAGTGTGCATATAATTTTCATTCCAGGCCCAAATATTTAATCATCTCAGAAGAAAAGTAGCCCACTCAATTTAGTCCATTGGTGTGCTGCACTCAGTGGGTGTCTGTGAGGTACTTGACCCCCACTCTGGGTGTTGGAGGGCTCTGCCTTCCTTCACAAAGCAGCATCAGTCCAATTCCAGGTCCTTTGTTACCAGTGCTTTTTGCAGTCTGAGAGAGCAGGGAATTACCTTTGAGAAGTCAGTAGTCATGAGCCCAGCTCACATTATTCACATTCATGGACAGCCTTCTACTACTGCTCACAAGAAGATTTTTAAATCTTTCATTAGTGCTCTGAAATCTAGGCCTGCTCAGCCCTCATCAAAGACAGTGGAAGATGTTTTACTGACTTGAGGAAAGCTGGCTGAAATCAATGGCTCGAAGGTCTTTCTGCCCTAACTCCTCCTTTCCTTTCTTCCTTGCATTTTCATTTCTGTGGTGGCTTTCCTGTCTGTATCTCCAGGTGACATGGGGAGATAGGCACTCAGACACAAATGACAAGCCAAAATAAACTAAACAATTTCCATCCTCTTATCTAACATTTTCAAGCTTGAGAGATGTTTTAGAGGGCACTTTGGTGACTTTGAGCCAGCGATGCCCTTGCAGCACTCTGACTTGGCCATGTTTTCAGTCCTGTTTCCAAGGGCTTTCTTGTTTGTTTTTTTTTCCCCTTGGTTGTGCTAAAAGCTGCTTGTTGCCTTGACAAATATTTGTTTCCAAATCCGTGTATGTAAACATCTAACCTAAAATTGTCTCAGGATTCAGTATGCAGATGACTGCTGCACTACTGTTTACCAGAGTTCAAAACCTGGGCAAACAGCAATTTGTTTGGGCTGAATAAGTAATACCTTATTTTGGAGGGCCCAAATAGCCATGTAATTATTTTGAATTAAGAAATTACCATATCATTTCAGGCTCATTACATGGGTATTTATTCTCAGCAGATTATGTGCAGACTGTTACAACAGTAACTAGTGTAACTTCTGTTTGGAAGGGGAAACAGGGTAGTAATGAGAGGAGGAAGGGGCCCGTGGTGAGCCTGCAGTCCTGGAAATGGGAATGCCACCTCAGAAGCGTGGAGCTGCATTTTCAAGTGGAAAACACCTATTGTTCTTGCATAACATTTTAGTGAAGATGCAAATAGCAATAAGACACTAGTTATTTTTATTTATATATTTCACACAAGGAAATGCAGGAACTTTGTGAGCTGTAACTCTGCTGTTGACCCATTGTCAAAGTACTGCAGCAGTATAAATAAAAATCATCCAAACTGGATCACAATGCCTATGACTTCTGTATTCCTAGTAGACAATAGGCAGTTGTAATTCCCTGAGGAACAGCCTTGACATCAGATGGAATGTCCATGCCTTTAGCACTCTCTAATAGAGCAGCTAACTGGCTTGTTAATGCTAATTCCCTTCATTTTCTCAGCGTCCATCATGTCTGTGCCACACTGCACTGCACTGGTCTTCTCATCCAGGAGAGCCTGACCATGGACAATGGGATCAACAAGCTCTGAAGAACCTGATCCAGGGGACACAGGGAGCCTTCAGTCCCCCGTTACCTTCCAGCCCCGACATCCCCAGTCCAGCTGCCTCAGGCAAGAGTGAGATCGTCCTCAGTTTCCCTTCATGAGTATAAATGCTGATTTAATCTCTCTAATCTTCTTAGCACCTGCACACAAAAATCTCAGAAATATTTGTTGTGAGGTGGAAATTCACCTTGTCGTGAAATAATTGCTTCTAAAGTGTTAGTCATTCATGGCATGGCTCTAATTGCATTATACTTAGGGGATCCTAACACAACAGACTTGCAAATTTACCCTGGAGCACTTTTTTTTGCAGTATTGGGTTGGAAAGCTGTAATTTGAGTAAATGAAATGAGTAACTGAAGACAGACTCTGCTTCTCCCCAATATGTCTCATTAAGAAAAAAAAAAAAAAGAAAACTGTGTTGTTTAAGTAATTAGCAAGATGCTGACATAGTGCAGGAAGTGTACAGTGGATATTTTGTATTTCAGCTGAAAACAAATTAATAAAGCAGATTTCTGTTTAGACAAAGTTCATTTTCAGAAGGGAGAAATTCTTATTTTTGCAAGATCAAAGGTAAAAGAGGCAGTGAGAGTAGAAATGTTCATGAAAGTTGTTTATTTGAGAAAGGGAAAGCCATAACATTGAAAAAGCCCTTAGGTCTATTATACAGCTGTCAGATGCTGGGTCTCAGGCTGGAGGAGATAATGACTGTTTGCTGCTCAGCATAAGGGAAACCAAAAGAAGGATTGAGGCATGGCAGTATTTTGCTGGGATACACAACAACAGGAAATTACTAAATTCTACTTTGGCTTCTTCTCTGTTTTCTCCTCAACTCCCATGAAGCCACTTTGCCCAAGCTGCTTCCCTCAACTTCACAGTTTGCTCCCTGTCACAAGGTCAGGGTTTTGCTGGAAGTCACAACTCACTTCATATTCTGATTCAGTGCATCTCCTGCTTTGGTCTCATCCCTTTAAAAATCTGGCTTTATTTCAGTTAATTAATTCAGGTCAGCGCATTCCTTCCACAGATGGTCGGAAATAGGCTCCTGTCCAAAGGCTTGGGCGATTTGCACGTCCGGTGGGGTTGGGCTGATGTTAAAAAGCTGAACGTTGACCAACTCATCTGAATATGAGCTAATGAGGAAAACACAGCTACACATCTCAGACTGGTTTTTAGAGAAGTCAGTTAGTGACAGATCACCCCATACATGTGGATATTACCCTTCTTGTTGGAAAATTTACCTGTAAAATCAAATCTGCGTGTGCCTTTACCCCACCCTCAAACTACTCCTGATATTTTCTTTCTGTTCCAAATCCCTGCTTTTCACTGCTTGGAAGGAGAAACATTCTTTCAGTGTCCTTTTCTCACCCCTGGTATTTTACTGTCCTCTTGGAAAAGGGACAGGGAAGGTGTGCACTTTCACAGTGACCCTTCACAATATATATCAATAGATGGCAGTAGCTGAATCTCCTTGGAAAGAACATCCCTGGAAAAATGTCATAATTGGCTTTTTCCATAGGACAAAAATGAATGCACTATTTATGGGTTAAAAAGAGTGCAAGTTATTTCATAAATCAGGGTCAAAGGACAATTTCCCTTTTTCATTCTCAAAAGTATTGATATCCAGAGCTGCTTAGAACAGCACCAAGTTTGCTTGAAGCCATACATTGAAAGACTCCACGGGTTCAAAACCAGGATCAGAAGCAAAGATCAGTTCAAGTCTATGAATCTTTCATTGGAACTTGGTTGGAGACTTGCTACTGATGACCTGGCCATGATATTCAACTACAGACTATCAAAACCTCCACTATGTTTTAGTCAGGAAGTCCTGCATCCCAGCTTGACCTGGGGATTTTCCCAAACGTTTTCCTAATGCCAATGCAAATATTTTGCTGCAGTTTTGTAAATACAACCCAATTTCATTTATTCATAGTATCGTGTATTTGGTCATGTCTATTTTAATATCTCCAGCTTATAGGGAAACAAGATTTCAGAGTACTCTGTATTCACCATTGTTTTAATGGAGTAGGTCCAAAAAGCTGGTCTCTGAAGTCAGTATCTCAAGAATTTGGTTATTTCCTATAGAAAGTATAAAACTAAAGAAATTTGTAATTGGAAGTTATCTCAAGAGATCATTTAATCCATTCCCTTTCAGTGAGGCAGAATCAAGAACACGCACATCTGGCCCCTACATGCTGACCAAAAGCAGTAATGTTGCCTGGCCAGTGGAAAATATAATTGTTTAACAACAGGGAAGGCTTTTCCATGACCCCAAGCCCCAGTATTCTTCAGTGGCAATTTATTCTTCTCCTTTCAGGGCTCCTTCTTATTTTCCTGTTGTTATTGTATTGCTGGAGAAGTTTTGACAAAATCAAAATCTGTTTGCGCATATGTATCATACATTTTAAGTGAAAACTCATTTTGAAACATCACATAGATTTTTAGATCACTTAGATTTTTTTCATCAGAAGCAAAATGTCACTGAAATTAGCATAAACCAGTAAACTAAAGCATATGGCTGCTGATGTATCAAAACTTCTTGAAGGGGAAAACACAGCCCTCTGGCAGAACATTTCTGAGCACTTTATCATCTGAATTCCTGGGTCTGTGGAAATATTTTGTGCTCATTTGCAAGCGCGGTTTTAAAAATCTTGACTGTGATTATTCCAATTCTTTTGTTTATAATTCAAAGTTTTCCTGCTTCTCCCTTTCTGCAAGTGTTTACATGATGCTCCAATGAGAAACATACAGAACTGATATATTTTTGTGACAGATAATCTGTGAGCAGTCAGGGGAAATGCTCTGCCTGGTAATTGGCAAGCCAGTATTTTCACTTCCCTAGTTGAGTTCAGAGGATGGCAAAATGCTGGAAGCTCTCACTCAGTATTATCTAAGTCCTGTGAGCCTTGAATTAGCAGAAGGGTGTTGCAGCCTGAGAGAACCCATTTTTCCATGAGATTTAAAGTGCATTTTCCCTGGATAGAAATGTATTAGGGTAATTACTTTTGTGTGCTATTATGAAATAGCTCACTTCTCCAGTGGTCAGTGTTGGTATTATTAATTCAGGCTTTGGAAGTATGAGGCATTGCCAGACCTCACTGGGTTACAGCCTGCCCACCCCCAGACTACAGGATAACTCCAGCTTCCCAAAATCCCAGTTTAATGCAAGTCTAGGAAAGGCACTGGCAATGGCCAGAGGCAAGAAGGTAAGGAACTCATTCTGAAATGCAGGACACTTTGGCTGGGTTTACTGATAAGATCTACAGGAGGCAACACAGATAGCACTTCCCTGGAGGAAGGAGGTTCAGGAACCTGTGTTCTTTCCCCCCCATTCTCCAGGAAAGCCAGAATGCACCTCTGGATACAATGATTCTGCACTCCTCATTCTGGTCCCTCTATCTTTCACAAGATGACACTACCACTATAGATGGCTTCATGCCCTCTGCATGCAACTTAGAGATGTGTTTTTAATCCAGAAGTGAATTTTACTTGCATAGCTACAAGATTACACGGTGCACTCAGTTTTCCTGAGATACATTTTCAATGAGGAAAAAGCACCTTAAATAAATGGCGAAGAATGTTACCCATCATTTTCCCCAAATCACGATCCATGATTTCACTCAGACATCTGTCAGCCACGCAGCGGTTCATTTTCCTAAATCAAATGCTACACACAGCTAAAGAACAACAGCATTGCTCAAAGAAAATCAAGCACCCACTGGGCAAATAATATTACTATTTTCAGCAGCACAGAAGTCTTTCTGTGAGAAATTTCTCCAGCTGTTTCCAGAGGTGTGTCCTGGTGCTCCTTCCTCTGCTCACGAGGTGGTACAGGCCATGGTTTGTATTCCCAGATCAAAAAGAGAGGTTTGAAGTGGGCATGTGTGTTTTTCTCAGTTCTTTGAAAGTCGAAAGCTCAGATATGATCTTTCCTGAAGTCACATTCAACCTGTTCCAAAGTCCAAGGGCAGAAATGAAAGGATTTAGCTTAATAAAATTTATCTTTATCTGCTTAAGGTATCTCTCCAGAGCACAGCCCAAGTCTATAAGCTGCACCCAGAACTCCATTCCCATTTTCAGAGCAATGTAGAGTCACTCTATATTTTTTTGTTGGAAGTTTGTGCTCAAAGGTCTGCTGTGAAGAATTAAGCAGGATTTTTCTTTCCACAGGCTTTTCATATAAGTAAGAAAATCTATCCTTACTTAATATAAAGAGAAAAAAAGCTCCAAGCTGCTAGAGGAGAAGGTGGATTTCCAAGGATTAAAATAACCCCAAACACACTTCATAATGGCTGAGCTTTAAAGAAAATTGTCTGATCCTGTTTTCCAAGATAACTATTTTCTTTCAGTAACGAGGTTTTAGAAACCTTTTCCTATAGTAGGAAATTCTCATCCCTATTTGGGACCTCTCTCAAAGATGCATATTATACTATCCTGGTCTAAATTCCTTTGTTAGTGCCAGTAAAAACAGAGTTTCTTTTTCATCACATGGATATTGTTAATTGCACAGACTAAGACTTTGGGATGTAACATCACATGCAGGTGCTCAGAAATAAAAGAACTACCATTTCATTCCAAAACATCATCAGGAGAAGAAAGATTGCTTCTTTAAATGTAAATGCACTTGTATGGAGTTCAGTGAGACGATGGTGGTGCTGGTGTAGACACAGCAACAATAATGTTGTACCTTTTATGAACATTTAGTTTTATGAACATATAGTTTGTGAAAAAATCCCAACCAGAATGAATGGCAATCTGTTGGTCACTTCACCCCTAAAAAATTAAACAGAGAAAGGAAAGGGGGTAACCTTATAATACCATGAGTTCTCTTTGCTTCCTGTCATTTATTTCCCATCCTGCTATTCCTTTGGCTGCAGAGCTACAGATGGTGATTGCACTGTGGAGCTCCTGAAGGCACTGTGTAGGCTTAAGCACCAGACTGTCAGAATCCCAGCTGCTACCTAACAATCAAGTCTTGATTTTACTTAAGCTGATTTTTTCCTCTTCCTAATTATTTTTCCTTCCAATAGAGTGGAGTCAAGTTTAAAAAAAAAAATAAATTAAAAAGAGTATAAAAATGTAGAAAAAACATAGATATTACTACCAACATTTTATATTTCTCCTTAACCTCCCAGTCTGCAGAAGATTCACAGCTTCTACTTGGTGAGGATTATTGGGATGATGAATAAATGCTGTAAAGTTTATTTCACAGTCTTGAAATCTTCTATCAAACTCATTTGGATTTGGAAACTTTCACTGTACTTTGGCAGCAGTGCTTGATATTTTTCTCAGATACCTTTCCACAGCAGCATTATTTAGGTATTTCCTTACACTCACAAGTGGTCATTAGAACAAAAATCTTAACAGGGTCTATTGAGTTTGATCTGATCCACTTGGTGCATTATTTGGTGCATTTGGTTCCAACCAAAGGATGAAAAACAGCCGTTCTTGTACTCTTATTTCTGTTAAACCACCTGAATACTGACTTTTTCTCCATCTTTCTTCTCAGGATGAAATGGTCCCCAGGAACCGCCCCTGCTCTCCGTGGGTACTTCTGCATCAGCAAACTCCAGAGGGCTCCTGAGTCCAGAGATCTCAAGTGCAGTCAGCTCTTTGTAAGGTGAGATCACCTTTGCCCTCACTTCCCAGAAGTCCTTGGAAAGGAGACAGCAAATCCAGGTCTGCTTTAAGCAGATGCCTGGTGTGGGGAGAAGATCCTGGAAGATGGGGTGGGGGCTCTGCCAGTCAAGTGTGGATGTCTCTCTTGTCTTCTCTAGAATAAATTAGACCATTGGCTCAGAGATGACTTCCAGCAGTGCTTTAACCAATTTTACCAAGACAGGTGATGGGAATGTGGATTATTTGCTGATGTTTTCTCCAGCTCAGTTTTTGCCCTGTCCCCAGACTGACCCACTGTCATGTTTAATAACATCAACATGCTTATTTTGCCTTCTGAAAATACACTTCCTTTATAACTACAAATTGCCAGAGGTCCTGTTTTAGTAGTGAGAGAGTTTTGCTGTAGTGCAAGTTGTGTGCTGGAGTTCCCAGAGGCTGTGGAAGCAGTTCTAATATTATTGTTTCAATCCAAATAAATATGATAAAGACATCCAGAAACCCTTTAGCCAAGAACCTTGAAAATACATTCCTGTACATGCCTTCTGCTGGAGCCATGACATTGCAGCAAATCTAAAAAATCCTACCACATGTGATAGTTTTACATTGTGATTAGTTCAAATATCAGAAGAAACCTGTGCCTTTTCAACCCTTAATTAAACATAGGTTCTTCTTTGTTTCCCCTTCCTCCATATGTTTTGCTTTTATCAAGCATGGCAGGCCTGGAAGTCTTCAGGGTTGTGCTGTGTCTCAGCAGGGGCTGTGACCTGGCACTCTGAGGCTGATGGCAAGCCCGTGGCTTGCTGGGAATGAGCTTAGTGCTCTTGCTGGGGCTGGGAACCATGGACTGGAACTAAGGCGATACACCGTGCCTGGGTTTAATCCTGTCAGCTTCAGGGAGCCTCCTGCAAAGTGCTTGCTTTTAGTGCATTTTGGAGGACTTCAAAGAGCATGAGGAGAGCTCTGTTTAAAAGCAATACCCCTTGTACATTTTTTCAGGCAGGGAAAGGATCTGTCTTCTGCTGCAGCTTTTAAAATCTGATATGTAAGAGGAATTTCTTTTCTCAGGCTGCAAGAGTAAATAATGTATATTACATCTAACTGCTGTTCATGCACTTTCATGATATGATTTTGCTTGATTTGCCAGAATATATAAAACATAAAAATAATTATTTCTGTGATTAATTAAAAAAAAAAAAAAAAGACATTAAAAAATGCATCTTGGAAGAATTTTGAGGGCACAAGTTCTCTCCTTTGCATTTCAAGCATGGACACTTCTGGAGCTTCCTCTCACATGGAACCTTCCCAGACTTATATTTGGTTTGTGGTCAGTTTTGTTCATTTTTTATCCTTATCTGTTACAAACTCATGTAAAGCCTGGGCTAATTTAGAGTGTAAGATAACCGAGGATTTTGCTTATTCATAACAATTTATTAAGGTGTGCAAAGATAGTGCTATTTTAAAAGTTTTTAGATTGTATCTGTTATCTTCTAAAAGAGCAGAAAATGAAAATGTCTCATACAATCAGCTGTGTCTTCTTAGACTTGCTAAATCATAAGGAGTCATGGTATAAAACAATGCAGCAACACTCTACATTTATGGAACAGTGATGCCAGATGACAATGGAATTGTAAAGGAAGTGCTGAGTACATCAAAAATTAATACCTAGAGGGTCCATTCTTATATGGTGATGATTATAAGTATCACTCTGTGTGTGAACACAATCCCCTCAGAAGAGCAGTTTACTAAATGTGCTGGAGATTATTGAACAAAATACAAGCTGAGGTCACGTTTGGGTTTTCGTTGGGCAAATCACTATCATTTTCTTCTCAATCCAAACTAAAATTGCAGTGTTGCAGGAGGCACTCGGGTTCGGTGCACACAAATGGGAGGTTGATACCTGTGCTCGGAGCAATTCAGAGCTATGCAGAGAACACTCAGCAAGTCATGATGTACTTTCCTTAGTTATGAGAGCAAGTTATGAGAACAAGTGTGTTATTTCACCTCAGGAGCTGTTTGTTAAATATTAAATCACTGACCAAGCGCCAAAGAGGTGACAGTGCCACTGAGTGCCACACAGAGAGGGACAGCTGCAGCAGTGTGAATACGCACTGACATATGAGGATGAGAAATAGACAGGGGCTTTTACAATATTCACTTCAAATAGAAGTTTCATGACCTCTGCTTTAGAATCCATTTGTTATATTATGTACCCATTTTATTTTAAGTAACAAATCAGTTAGGAACATTTATTTTTAGCAGTGAATCACACTTCTGGGCACAATTAACCACAGCTTGTGTATGGTGTGTCCAGTAATCTGTGTGCAGCTCTTTGCACCAGATGAGAAATGTACAACTTAATCATTTGTAACTGTAGCTATATACCAGGAGGGCTGTTTGATCCTAAAGCTGAAGAAATCACACTGACTTTATTTGTTTATTATTTCCAACTTAACAGTCTCATGCAAAATGCAAGAGTTTATTTTAGCGACAATCATAAAAATGAATTATTTGTTTCCAGACATAGTCTTCGCTCATTTGTGCCGCAGTAAATTTTTTTTTAGTCAATTTTGTGTCTTTAGCCACAGCTCCTCATATGCATTTCCATACAGACCCAGACAAACAGCTCTTAGAACTAGAAAAGCAGTTGCTGGTGTTGTACAGTGGAGCTTGAGTAATTAGGCCAGCACTTGTCGTGGTTAAAGTGCAACTTACTCAAAGTGCAAGGGAAATATGGAGAGGGTCACTAACTCTGTGTGTGTTCAACTATGAATTTCATCCCTCACTTTTGCCCTCTCTGCTGTGGAATTTCTCCTGCCTTTGTAACTCGGGAGATAATGTAAATGCAGCGTAAGGACATTAATGAGACCAACCCCTTTAAGTTTTAAGGTTTGACTTTTTTCCCTCTAGCCTCCTGTTAATGATGTGACAGTTTGTTGCTACAGGAGAGAGAGAGAACTGCATCTGTGGTAACGAAAGGTCAGATGCCCTGGGCTGCATAGGCTGCTGTGCTCATCACACCCAGGGAGAAAAGAGAGGGCACATGGTTTTGCAGTGTTAAGAGTGACCTCACAAAAGATATGTATTTGAAATAACAATGGTTTGAAGTAGCATGTTACTAACCTCCAGTTCTGAATTTAAAAAAAGCCAAAACTCTCGAGCCCTTGAATATTTAACGACGGCTGAACAAACTTGGAATGACCTTAGGAAGATGGGAAGTCACAGAAGTTAATGCTCCCAAAATGCAGCAGAGCTCAGTAGTCCTTAAAAGCAGTTAAAGAGCTTTTACCATCTGTTAAGTAATTACCTATCATCATTAGTTATTAGAAGTAGGAAATGATGTAAAGGGCACAAACATGATAGGAAAAGAACAGCCAGCTTCTTGTGGATTTCTTGAATGAGGTCATAAAAACGTGGTTATTAATACTGAAATAGAAATGACAAACATATACAGACAATGTTGTAGCAGCTCTGCTTCAAAAAAAAAATCATTACATTTTTCCTAGCAGTAAATATTTACCTCAAGTCTTGCACTTTTTACCAGTATGAAATGAAATTCATTACAATATTCATCTCCAAAAAACACCATAAGATGAAGAAGATTTAAGGTTTCTAAATTCAGTGCATTATAGCTCAGCTAAAACCAATTATGGAAAACCCAATTTGAGGATCATGACTCGGAACAGATTAAAACCAAGTAACCAAAAACCCCCAAAGCTGTGTGTGCTTTTAAGCTGCATGATTTTACATGCAAACATGCACACATTTTTACTTATATATCAGTATGGGCTACCATGACCCTAATTCTAATTTCTTTTTTCCCGCTTCTTAGTCAAAATAGGTTCCCTAAAATGCATTTCTTTCAAGGTATTAGCTGCATATCTTTAAACATTCTGCCAGAATGTCAGTCTGTAGGTCTGAGGTTGCACAGGGACCCTTTGGGTACATACTTTGCTGGTTTTTAGTCTTATTTCCTTCTTGTTGATAGATCTCACTGCAAGTTCCCAGTGCACATTAGAGTTACACAACCGACCTGTCCTGCCTGTGTGCTTTGGACGGCAGCTTGAGACGCTACTGGCACCCAAACAGTGTCCAAGCACGTGGCCACAAAGTGGCACAAACAGACTAGAAATACATGAAACTGCAGCAACCGTCTAGAAATCAAAGAGAAAGTCACGTCCAAGCTGTCCAGGCTGTCCACCCTCACTTGTGGCTGCAATAACAAAATAACAATATGAGAAGTGGGGAAATCTTGTAAATAAAAAAATGAGGACTCGGGAAACTGCTGTGGCGGGTGATCGAGAAAATGTCCAATAAATACCAAAAAGGGGGAAATAGGATGCCAAAACCAGGGGCACTGGGGTCAGAGAATACAGGGTAAGCTAATATTGAAGCATTTTGTTTTATTAGAGTCATTTTTCCCTCTGTATTTTTTTAATATGAAAAGTGTGCTCTATATAAAATGTGCCACGTATTTAGAACAAAAACAATTTTATTTTGGTTTTGCCTCCTGCAAGTCTAAACATTTAGGTAAAGAACAGAAGCATTGGGTTTGTGTTGCCAAAATCTTACTCATAAGGTACTTTATCCTATTATTTTTTCCATCTGTTTTGTCTCTTAGAGATTATTGCTGCAGCTTAAGAGCTTGATTTATTTCCACCAAGGCATAGGAAGAGAACGTGTGGAGAGACAGAGCTGCTTAAAACCGCAGTCTTAACTGCTGAAATATTCTGTTTATGAAAATACTTTCTGAATTTATGTTCAAAATCCTCTGCCTGATTTGCTGAATGAGGAAGAGAGAGCAGGAGAATTTTCTCTGTCAGGTCTCCACAAGTACAGCTGTGTTGAATATTTAAATATGGCATTTGCAGTCAGTGCATATTGTGATACGCTTTTTTTCAGGGAACAACAATCTGTGAGAGATTATGGTTGCCTTTTTATTAGAGTAAAAACAAAATATCAAACAAGCACTGAATTATATTTTAATGTAAGTTGATGTTATTTTCTATTTTAATCAAAAGCTGCTTGTGAGAGCTTCTCCTCTTTTTTGCTTTAGAGCCCAGCAGCAATTTGAGTAGGTGTGCGGAGGGCAGCGTGTTGTCTGGATGATGGTGGTGGCAGAGGAGTCTACAACAAAGACAACGTTTGCCAAAGTGAGCACCTTTTAATCAGTGTTCTGACACCTAACTAAAAGCTGAGCTGCACAGTCCTTGAGTGCCCAAGGCCCTCTTGTCAAAGCAGCTTCATTCTGCAGAATTGCTGTGTCTGTGTGGACAGCTTCATCTGCTCTCAGCCTTGCCCTGCACCTGAAATGTGTCTCCAACCCATAAATAACAGTGTCCTGCTGGCACAGAGCCTCAGTCCTGGGAGCTGATTTATGGACCTTCAGGAAGAGCGGGCCAGCCCTCGAGGCCAGAGACTCACCCCTCTGTATTTTAGTGTCCAGGAGGGTGTAAGAGTGGTGAGGCTGAAATGCTGACCTTCTCACAGACTGTAATATACCCTATATCAGTGCAATTGTTTGGTTACTACCAGGAAATCAGCTACTAGTACATGGTTTGCTATGAAATATGCAGAAATGTAGCATGCCTAAAATGGGAAGGGATCTCAGGAACCACATGTCACCAATTCTGTACACTTAAAGTCCCTCTGATGTGGGAAAAAAAAAGTGCAAAAATAATTAGGGTTTGTTTGTTTGTGGTTTTATTCTAGAAAAATGGAGTCGGGCTACCTGAGCAATTGTTGAGGAGAGCACTGTAAGCAGAGCATCTCAATGGTATTTGAAGGCAAGAAAATAACCATGGGGTGAGTGAATCTGTGTATCAGTACCAGCACCAAACCCCTTGATACATTCTCAGTAAGTTAGAAATGCAAGTTCTCAGAATGTTGAAAGCAGTGACAAGGAAGGTATGACAGTTAAAAAGCAAATATAACAAATAAAGTAAAATAAATATTTGAACAAGCTGAACTGTAAATATTTGAAATTTACAAAAAGTAAAGAAGTAAGAAGTAAAGCAGAAATAATTGTTGGTGCTAATATCTAAAAGCTACGAAAAGCCTGCATGTGTCCAGGCACCATTTTTTTCCTAAGATGTCAGATTTCACATTATCAGAAAACTGTCACCCCCAGACCGGTGTTTTCAGAACTGCTCAGTGTCTAATCAGTTAGTGACAGTAGTTAATAATTGCAAGCCTGATGCCTGGAAATCAAATAAATGTGAGTGCTCCTGCTGTGGGGCTGCGGCAGGATGGTGGTGGGAGGTGATGGCACTTTAGGTGCCCAGCAGCTGCCTGTTTCACCCACTCCAATAAGCTTTTAACCACACTTTGGGCTGTTTCCTGCTATCCCTCCTAGCAGGGATTTGGATGGGTCAGTGGGAACCCAAACAGCAAGTGCTCCCCTGGATTTTAACCCAGAGGCACAGCAGCCACTAAACTCTATAAATCTCTAAATATTGCTACAAGCCTGCTTTTGTAACATTGCTTTACGTTTTTGCATTCTCTGGAAAAGCTTTTTTTTCAATATTGCAAAAGTAGGAAGAAAGCACTGGGGTAACATGATGATGTGGCCAACAGTGGAGGCACATCAGAGATTTGTGGAGGAACGAGATGGGGAGCAGCGGCGCTCTGTGACAGCAGAAGTGAAAGCACAAGCAGGGAACCGCACTGCAGTCCTGATCCACTAGAAACAACTTGGAATCAGCAGCTGCCCCATGCAGACTCCAGGGCTGCCACCCATGGAGGGAGAGAGCCCAGAGCCACACGGGGCTCAGCTTTGGAGGCCGAGCTGGGGGAGTCCTGCTGGGTTTCCTGAGAGGAGGAGAGATGGGCAGGCAGTGCGTGAAGTTTCAGAGTTTCCTTTTGCTGTGGTGCTTTTCTGCCAAGTCAGTGAGTTGAAGCAGCCCCAGCAGGATCAGGCAGGAGGTACAGATATCCCTAAGAGGACATCCAGGGGCAAGGAGGACATGGCAGAGGTGTAAAAAGCCAGCAGAGAATGGGAGGAGCTTTGAGGCTGGTTTGTCCCAGCATGTGCAACTCCATCCTGAGCCTGGTGGTGCAGAGGCTGCATTGGTGGCCTTGGAGCTCAGGCCTTAAGGCCCGGCTGTTGGTGTCAATGGCTTCAAAGCTGCCACAAGTGGGCAGGACAGGTTCAGCTGGCATCTCCAGCTCCCATGCCAAATAAACATCTGTGCACACTCCCAGCCACTGTGAGGGGAGAGCCAGTGGAGACACGCGGCGTGCAGTGTTTGCCATGATTGCAGTGGCTGCTCTGGTAGCCATGTGTTTCCCTGCCTGTTAATCCCTGCTCTCCTCAGTGTTGATTTAAATACCTTTCTGTGACATTTGGAGACTAATGGAGCGTGCCAGCCCAGAAGGAGCTCAGAAAGGTTGTCGGATATGATCTGCATTAATCAGAGCCCATTCACTCTGGCATATGATCCCTTGCCTGCACAGCCATGGCTTCTGTGGTGAAAAATAGAGATAAGTAGCAAAAGCTGCTCCAGGAGCAGCCTCCCTGTGCGTGTTCCAACAGGCAGGAGAGGGATTCATCCTGGCAGTGGTTCCCATGTATCTGTTCCAGCGGGTGATGCACGGTGACAGTGGCAGCTGCTCCTTTCCATGGCCCTGCGGAGGGAACGGTACCTGTGTGTTCCTTCCCAGGTGCATCATTTCCAGCTCCGGGGTGATCCAACCTGTGGGTGACGAACAGCTCAATGGCACCACACACATACCTAACACCTGATGAACTCCCGTTTTCAAGAGCTTTCCCTGCAGAAAGGGAAAGGCTACAAGTGTCACAGTCTCCCTGAAAGCACCACAGACAGGTCTCCTCCCACGTTGGTGGGATCAACAGCCTTTCCTGGAGTATGGAGATAAGCCCTTTCCTTGTACCTTTTTTGTCATGATCTGCAGAGAATGAGGGAGGCTTTTTTCTTGCCTCTCTGAGTGTGTTGCTTTAGTACTTGTGTGTAGCTTAGCTAAGGCTAAGAGAGCTCCTTCCATTCACAACAGCACTCGAGCTGTTGGGATACTCAAGGAAAAAGTGTTTCTCAATCACTTCTTTTTGAATCTGCTGTATTTGATATAGGAGTGCTAAACATGAGTGGAATGAGTGGGAGAGAATAAAGAGCTTTGATTTCTCGTGGCTGGTGATGAATGGTGGTGGTGATGGGAACTCTGGGCTAATTGTATCTCTTTTTCTTCACTTCCCTTTTTGTCTCTTTCTTTCTTTCATCCCATAATTGAACAAGCTGCTAAAGGAACCTTAGGATTAAATATTGAACAGAATGGTTCCTGAGTGAGTGTCGCAGCTGATGCACCAGAGAGTTGTGCTAGTTCTTTTTACACTTGTGGTGTTTAGAGAATGCTCTTGATATAGCCTTGCCTCTCGTGCCTGTAAACACAGAGCTCTCAGCGACAGGAAGAAGGCTGGAGAGGCTCTGTGCCTGTACATCAAGCTGGTAACCCTTTCTGGATTTTACAGATCCACTCGGAGGAGAGAGGGAAGCTGTTTCGTTCCCTCTGCAGAGGGGGTTCCCAGGGAACAGGCAGCCTTGCCTACAGAATTCACTACTTAAAGCTGACGTTCCATCAACACAGACTAAGGGAGGAAAAGAAACATAACAAGTAATCTGAAGAGACAGCCATGCTGTGCTGGAAAAAGCCTTTAGAAGTAATTATATAAAAAGCGTGAGCTTCTATGCAGAGTTAGGGTCCCTGAATGGATTAATTACAAACAAAGATGCATTTTCTGTCAGAAATCTATCCCAAGTAAAACCAAAATGCAGTCAGATTCAGCTTTTAGATGGAAACTGTCTGTGCACCAATAAACACTTTTCCTTTTTTAACTTCACAGAATAACTAGAAGAAGGCAGATAACAAACACCACCGGTTCCCTTCGCTGTCATCAACACTGAAGAACTTTGCAGAAGCAAAATGTTAAGAAGCCAGGACTGGACATTTAAAGACTTAAAAGTTACTGAATTTTCTTCCCAACTTGATGGTGAGTAACCATTCCCTCATCCCCTGCAGAATGTGAAGTGTCTGAGCAGAGGAAGGAGCAGGAGAGCTGAAGAGCTTCAGTCACAGCCTGTGTTGCTTCAGCTATTGCCAAGGGAAGGCGTTTGGCTCATCAGAGTAGTTTGTATGTAAATCAAGTGAGGTATTTGTGTTTCAGTGTTACTTAGAAGTCAAACAGCCCTTCTAGAAGGAAATTTCAGTCAAATCAACACATGCATTCCACCTTCCTCCCAGTGGGGAAGCAATTAGAAAAGCAAGGAGAGTATTCCCAAACAGCATTGCTTAACAAACAGGTTTGAAGGGCTTCCTGTTTTGTTTCTTTTTAAATCCAATAATAATACTGACTTGATGTCTCTTTTTGTCTTTGTATTTCACTCCCTCATGGTTTAGGCATAGGCAATAATGTATGAATCTTCTGTTTTGTATCAGTTCATTAGAGTGTTGCTAATACTTTTTTTTCTTGTTGCATAGCGAGAAAAGATGCAGAAGATAATGCTCGTATCTTACATATTCTCAAGAGCTCAATAAGAGATGAAAAAGCTCCAGAAATACAAATCTAAGATTGTAAGCATTGCTTAGCAGGATCTTTTCTAGCTAATATTCTGGATGTTGGTAGGCAATCCAATCTGATTACACTTTCAAGGTGGGGGCTGGCAGCTATCCAGTCAGAAATGTTGGATTTTGTTAGTCAGACCCTGTTCTGTATGGATACAGCAATGCCTGGGTGAAATTCAGTGGCTCATGTTATGCAGGAAGGCAGGGAGAGCAGGTCTTAGGGGTTCACTAAGCTCTTGAGATGCATTTTTGGGGATCTGTCACTCAGACTGGGAGTCAGGCTCCCAGAGGATGAGAAGCACACAAACATTTGTCCTTTTCTATTATTTCTCTTCATAATGTGCTATTTAGCATCACGTGAAAGATCTGTTGCAGACCATGAGTCTTATTCTCCAGGGCAGCTGTGATTGGCTCTCTTCAGTTTTCTCTTGTATTGAAAGAACACTTTGGAGTTCTGTTGTGTAAGAGGTGGGCACATTTAACTAGCAGTGGTTCTCATGAAGGAGATTAACTTTTATCTATGATTGAAATTCCAGTGAAGTACCACCTATGAGAAGAAGAGAAAGGAAGAGAGTAAAGGGAGCTTGCACTATACACAAAAAGATACTCCACAGTACTGATGAAATATAAAAATAGAGTCTGCCATGTTTTAGAGGTAATTTGAAAAATTACTGTAAAAGTTAAAAGAGTCACACCTGGAATTTCACTTGAGATTTTCAGAGGAATTTTTAATTAATGTCTTCATATGAGGTGGAATTATCATGTGAGAATAAATGAATTTATCATCACACTAGCTGTTATACTGTCCATCACTTCAGCATCACCTTTTCTCTCCAGTTCCTCCCTAATGCCTTGCCTAATGCTCTTGCCTAATGCCCTCTTTTCTCATCACTAGGTTGGAGAAATTCAGTGCCCAGTTCTGCAGTACTGCCTTGGAGATACCTTCTTTTGACTTTTGTGCCTGGTTTCTTGGGGAGCCTATCAACAGAGGCCTATTAGCTTGGTAAGTCTCTTTGGCTGTCACTGTTACTGACATGCTCAAAATAGGATAATTTTGTTTCTGTCCTTTTGTAAAAACAGGTTTGTTTTTCAGACCTCTTCCCCCTGGAGACCACAATGATGTAAATGCTAACAGAGCTCTGTGCATTTATGCATGCATGTGTCCACAAGCCTAGAAGCACAATTTCCCATAAACATTGCCAAGCTGGGAACAAAAGCAGGTTTTCACATTAAAAGCACCTTTTTATGTTTGCAAGAAAGCTCTGTGTGAGCTGGTTGTGCTCAGGCAAGTGCACTTCATTAGGTAATTCTGCTCTCAACTGTGTTCACAAACCATTCCCATTTAACCTCAGAGAAGGATGTGCGTGTGTGAAGTCAATGAGCTCTTGCAGCCCTGGGAGTCATCCTTTTGGAAACTATTAACAACTACAATAATAATATTTAAAAAGCTGCTTCCTGAGGTTAACAGCTAAAGGCCATTTGAGATCCCTGCTCCGTTTTCCAGTATATCATGCTTAAGGGAGTGGTGTGGTGTCCAGCCCTCTGGAGAGATGTGTGCCAGCCACAACAGCCAGAGCTGTCAAGGTTGTCAGGGGGCTGAGAGGCACCACAGGTACTCAGCATAGGTAGGTTTGTACTCAGAACAGCACAATAATGAACCAGCAGCAAAGTCCTTGTTCCTCCTCTCTTCCACAGGGGTAATTCTCTGAGCTTCCCTCCCAGCCTGGTGTTTCATGGAGGTTTTGTCCATAGCCTGGGCTAAGGGATTATAGCAAATAGTAGTAAGCTTCTAGACCAAGGAGAAAAATGCAGTGGGTTGGATATGTGTACAGAACACTGGTTTGGCTGGTGGCATTGGAAACAGTGTCACTGCTGCATGGTGGCCAGCCAGTACCAGGGGCACTGCTTTTATCTTTATGTTCTTGGTAGCATTGGAGACCCATTTACAGTGCCAATGATTTGCTTTGGTCTGTTTAAAAGATGGCTGAAGACTCAAAAAAGCCCAATTCCAGTGACCTTTTAAAACTGTAAGGGTCTTTAGCCTGCTGAAAATAAGTTCATACTTTCAAAATTCAGAGCTGTTGTCTTCACACAGAACAAAAAGCATAAAAGCATAAAAAGTCCAACCCCATATTCCTCATCTTATCCTGTGGGAGTTATTCTTGATCATGCAAGACCCCACACGTTATTCCTATGGGTGCTACATTTGACAGTCTCTTTTGTAATATGGCTGCTGTCACAAATCTCCTCTTTTTAATAATGACCTGCTTTTATTCAGAAATAGTTGGACTGCAGCAGCCCAGTCTATTTTAGATAACAAAGACTGTGCTTTTCAAAGCTGAACTGTTTGAATGCTTTTAAAGGCCTTCATTCTGAAAGAGAAATCTGATTTTCTCAAACACTTTAGGTTGTACATTTGCTATAACAAACCACATGCTGCTGATGTGCTGGGGGTTTTGACTTTTTTTAATAAAATGTTTTCCAAATAAATGGCAAAATTCCCCATGGACACAAGGGTATCAGCAGTAGTGCTAAACATCTGGTTTGTCTCTGTAGACTGCACCATGTGGAACCCAGAATATCTGGTTCAGTGCTGTGCCTGTCTCCCAATTACATTCAAAACATCAGCTTTTCTTGGAGAACATTTGGTAAAAGCTCCCTTCATTGCTTTAAGCCAATTCCTATGAGGATATTACTGCTTCAGATTGATGTGAAATTATTCAAATTATAGAGAAAAACAAAGTTGTCAACGTTTGTATACAGAACAAAATACTGCATTGCAATTATAAGTGTGGGACAAGGAAAATTCCAACAGCATGGAGTACACTGTAATTCTAATTTCCCCCCAGCATTTCCAGCTCTAATAGAATATTCTCTGGTCCGGAAGACTTATTTTTTTTGTAAGAAAAATTATTAATGTTATTGAATTCAGTCAACAGTTCTGTCATACCTAAGCAGACAAACGCTTGTCATGGAAGTACAAACCACAGCCAATACAAACAAGATCTTGATTTTTATCCCCATTTCAACAGCTGTATGTCAATATGATATGGTGAAGAAAGGTGAGAGGACAGACTTTCTAATGATAAGGTTAAGCAGTTATTTAGGGGAAAAAATCAAGCCCAACAGCTGCGTTTTGTCGAATGTTTGCAAGTTTTATAGAAAATGTGTCTGCTGTAAATTATAAACCAAACAGCCAGAATTATCTACAGCAACAGGATCTTTCAAAATCTTTTGAAAGAGACTCCCTGAATTACAAATTCTCTGCAGTTGCATTGTCTTCTGATTCAATTGCACAGATTAGTGTGATCCGTTCCTCTTATGTGCATCAGTTTTACTGCATTATGTGTATGTCATGAACATGGGTTGTGATTGAAAAGGGAATTGTACTGCCACAGGATGAGAGTGAAAAAGCATAATTAAAAGACAAGTCATGAACATACTTTATTATGGTCTAACAGCCATGCTAATAGTCTCCCTTCACTTTTATGTGTAAAAGGCACTTCAAGAGACAGTGTCTTACAAAATCAATTTAATTTTGACATGAGGATGCTGTTATAACATACACAGCCTATAGATGCCATAAAATGGTTGTCTGCCATGTACCTCAGCTGAGAGACACAAACACAACCTTGACTGAGGGGAAGCATCAAAAACCAGGGCTTCTAGTGCTGGGTTAACTTTTTGTACCCAGAGGAACAATATTTTTCCATTTAAGAGCTTTTCACCTTTGTTTACAGTAGAGATATTATTAATATATAAATGGTGATAAGAGGTTTTCATCCAGATGATACATGTGCAGAAATCCATACATGAAGTTGGAACATCTGTCTCCTGGAAATGTGGCCCAGGAAAGGGAGAGAACCTCTAGATATGAACCTCACACCTGCACTGGAGATAGGCACCTTCTACCTGTCCTTCCACCCATCTGTTCCTCACCCAAGGAATCCTTTATTTGCTGTTTTCAGTGCCTGTGGAAAGAGAAAAACTAAAGAAAGATGAATGACTTCTGTGTGAAATTTCCTTCCAGGGAACAAACTGCAAATTGCAGTGGTTATTAATACTAGTATCTCAAGTCTAATCAGGAAAAATTAAGAGCAGACATTTACTTTGCATCCTGCAATCTATGTTTAGGCTAGAAAACAAGAACTCTTTTTCTCTTTTTGGTACTGATTTTCATTTTCTTGATTTTGTTGTTTGTTTAAAGAAAATAATGGAAAAATGAAATCCATCCTGGAAATGAGAAAAGCTCTGTTGTCTGGGATAAAAGCTTTTTTTCTCTGGGATAAGGAGAATCTAAGGTGAAGTCCAAAGTGAAAAATGGACAGAGAGAGGGAGGCTGAGATGGCAGCCTCTGTAGGGCATGAGTGTGGTGTGGGCTGTTGCTTTCTCAGGTCTGTAACTGGGAGTTCCCCTTGTGGGTAGGGCTTTACCCTGACCGCTCGTGCTTCTGGATCCTCAGTGCCAGTCTATTCCATTTCCTACATTCCTTTGCTTAAATCATGCCTTATGCCAGTTGACTGTAAGAGTGGGAGAAACTCAATACACAGTTTTGAAGTTATCCATTTCCTCATCCAAAATGGTTTTGGGCAACGGGGTGCAGTGCTTGCATTTAAGCAGCAATTTTACATTACAGATGGAAAACAGAATGATGGAAGTACAACTTCCTGTAGGGTTCTGCTGAACTTTGAACACGAATGAGAGGTCAAATTGCAATAACGTTATTCTTGCCAAAAGTTATCTTGCTCCACACCGTAAGATGCTGTTTGGTGCCAGCAAAAGCTTCGTGTTCTGGTCCAGCACTGATTGACATGCTCTGTCTGAAAGTCAAATGGAAAAAAAACCTGTGTACATATCCTCCCATGAAATAGTTAACTACCTTGTAATCAATAATATATTCCCTGTTCTTGTCTGTAGAAAGAGATATATTTTAAGCAGCATTCACCTTTAGCTTTTATTTTGCTATTTTTTTATACTTCTATGTTTCATACACCATTCTTATTGACTGAGCAAGATCAGCAGCGCAGATATTTAGCAAGCTTCCCTTCCAACAGTGTTTTATTTTTATTTAGGAGTTTTTAGTTTGTAACCAGTCAGTCTGTAATTCTGATGAGCTGCGTCAAAGCCTCCCCATGCCAGATCCTATCTTTGTGACATTTTTGGAACTCCAGAAATAATAGTGAGGAGTTAAAAAATGCAATCCAACAAGACATTGGAACAGGCAGCTACCTAGAGAGACTGCAGGAAGTAATAGCATTTATTAAATTTGAGAAAACCTAGCAGCTGACTATACTTTGTTTAATGCAAGTAATTATGTGTATTACTTTGATCGAACAGCTCTGACAAGCCACTGAGATGGTTTAAACAGCATCGTTATACGCAAATCTGACTCTGTTACTGTTAAGGGGCTCAGTTGATTTATTAGTGCAGTATTGCCTTACACTTGGTTTATTCTTTGGACATGTTTCCAGAGGGTTTAGTTTCACAGTCTCTTGGGCATCGCATTTTGTTGACTAGCCATCATGTAAACTTGGCCAAGAGCAATCAGATGAGCTTTCCGCCCAAGCTCTATAAGCTACATCTGTTCTCAGTAATTGACAATGCAGAAATCCTCCCCCAAAACTCCTCCTTGGGGCACGCTGTATCCTCACTTGCCCCGCACATCCATCACTTAGTTGGCTCTGCACATCAGTCACCTGCACTGTATGCACTGTTGCAGCAAAACTTCCAGAGGAGATGTGTTTGGGAGAAAGAGGTGGCATCACCAACAGCGGCAAAGGAAGGCTGAATATCAGGGAGCATTTGGCAGGACTCAGAGGAAGCATCTCTGATAGCACAGGCCCACAGCAGTTGCTCTGTTTCTCCTGTGAAAGTCAAGGCGTCTGGATCTCAGCCGGTCACATTTTCTGCGCAGGGTTTGTACCGTTGTAGAGTTCCTGTCCCTGAAAAGGGCATTAGATGAAACTGTGGTGATTCAGTCACATTTTCTGTTTTGTACAACCACGAGAATTAACCTAAGGAAAAGTAGGTGGGTACAGGAGAGGAGAAAAGGCCGTGGCTCTGTGTGAGCACTGCCCAGCAGACATGAAAAGATCCCCAAATTATCAGCACTGTTTCCAGCACAAGTCCAAAACACAAGCCCCATACCCACTACTGGGAAGACAAGGTACTGCCCCAGCCCAAAGCAGCACACTGAGGTGTTTGCCTTGTCTCCTCCTGCTTTTATTAATGGATTTTTATGTGAGAGTGTGATGGCTGAAAAGCAACCTGCTGTGGTGGCTGTGTAAATTTGGAAAACTCTTCTTGAAATCTGTGGTATGACCTGTGTACTATTGTGTGTCCAAATGGATTTAGTGTATCATAACGCTCCTAGAAAAACAAAAGGACAAAGAAGATGGGATTGCTAAGGGAGACATTAGATTTCATTTCACACTGGTAATAGTTTAGAGATGTGTGCTGAGCAAAATGGGATTCAATTCTGTGGCACTTTTCTTTTTTATTGCTGCTAAGTGATTTCAATATCCAGTCTAAAGTGATATTGAGAGTATTTGATGGAACGGGGATGAAATCAGGGAGTGCTGGAGGCTCAGAGGAGGCCACAAATCTCCGGTTGACTGGAGGGAGCCTTTTGGAGCCATCCCAGCTGACCTTAGCTGGTGTTATTTAACCTGGAGGCTGCTGGTAAGTACCTTGCAATGTAAGGTGTTGTTGGGTATTAGAGGGAACGACGTGCCCAGATTGCATTTTGGACATCAATTGATGTTACATGGTTATGGCTTTGGCCGTGAACTTCCCGCTCTCAGGAACATTTATGGCTAAAAGTTTATTGCCCAGCTGTTGCTGCCTGATAGACGTATCATAACTGGGAAATGGTTTAAGCCCTGTAACCTTTCAAGTTCTGGCTGTTGGAAGCCGATGGGGATTGCTGCACAAACAAGGAGGCATACCTGCAGTCCACAAGGCAATGGTCACAAAGAGTGTGCTGGGGGGTGGGACACTTCTCCTGAATGTATATCCTGCTTCTGAGAACTCACAGCTACAGAAGGTGAGTGCTGTCATTTGTTCTACATATTCTACATTGTTATGGTCAGAGTAATTTCTCAGTTTCTTGAGCTTTAACTCAACTGTTCATAATTTGCTTTGTATGACAGTGTACAGTCACTGAATCAGATGATGACAGGAGGAGCCTGAGGGGCACAGGTGGAACTGCTGAGAGTCTGTGTTTTGGCTTCTGCAGGTTTTGGGCAAAGAACTGAGGAAGTATGAAATGAGGGCAATACAGAAAAATACATCAGACAAAGGCAGTGACTCAGTAGGCGCACACATTAGTGAGGGTTTCACAAATCTGTTTTTGTTTTCTATGTAACAGGTTACAACAGAAAAACAAGTTTCTGTTCTGCAAGAAGAGGCTCAGGAGCTACACTGTGTTGTCCTCGCTATGCTTTTGGAATCCTTTAGATTTCTAGGCATCATCTCATTTTCTCTAACAAAACACTGAGTTGCTGATAAAGTCCCGTGAAATTTAAAAAACAAAAACAAAACAACCAACCTTTGAGAGGATTTTAAATTCGTGTCTTGCAGTTAAACAGCCTTGGCTTTTTTTCTGGAACCAAATGGCTTCTAACTTATGTTAGCATAGAATATTTCATGCAGTTTCTGTGGAATACTTTGAGAGCAAACTTCTGGTTTTGGTCTTACTTAGCTGCATAATATTTTGGTTTAAAACTGGTTGGAGTAAATAATGCAGAAAACCAGCCATGGTTTGGTGAAACCATCCCATGGCTTTATTTAGTCCATGTGCTGTGTTTCCATTTGAAGGCACAAGTGGTGCTGTCACTTGGTGCAGTGTGTGAGGGCGTGTAAGGAGGACAAGCAAGCTCCCAGCACTGTGCCTATTGGAAGGGCCCTCAGCAGCACAGTGCAGTTGTGGCCAGGCAGGCATTTAGCTCCCACCAAGTGTGCTTTGAGGAGCCCTGACAGGGGAGGGGCACCCGTGTGGGGCTGGCAGGGAAGCAGGGCAGAGAGCCCGGCATTCCCACCTCTCCTGCTTCCACCACCGAGGGGCTCCAGACATTCCTGTGGCTTTCCCCACTAGGCTTTTATGTGAAGTGACAGCTCTGGCAGCAGACATGACTTCTGCAGAGTCATCAATGATTGCTCCTAAAGCTTCATTAGCGGTGCAGAGCACACCAGCAGTGCTGTGCTCAGATTTGAAGTGGCACCGTTTCATTTTTCTATATGTGAGCAGATAATTTGCTTTGTGCTGAGATACTTTGCCTGTGTAATAATTTATTGGCTTCTATAGCATCCAGGGACCTTATTTTTTAAGACACAGAATTCATTTGTCAAATGTGTGTTCCTGGTATTATTATTTTTAATTTTCTCTTGGCAACTGAAAATTCTTTTCTGCTGCAGAGAATAATGAACTGAGATGCATTTGCTGGATTCCAGTTTAGTTTAAGAAATCACAGTGGCAATTTACATATGTTTTACCCTTACATCAAGATTTTCACTGTTTACCATAACTGGATTAGATTCTAGTTATGTGCAGAACTGACTGGAAAATAAACTGGCGTCCTGATTTGCATTCATTCTGCACCAGTGGTTCCCCTGTCAAATTTGCTCAGTGTGGAAGATTTGGCCAAGAGCTGGATTTGTGTATTACCTGTTACTGCAGGCAAAAGCTTCAAGTATGTATTGGCCCAAACCTCTGACATTTATAAGGAATGACATACTGTTACCAGGGAATAGGAATATTGGAATTACAATGCACTTAGTGCTCGCTGTAGAAGAGGGCTGGGGAGGGTTTGTGCCAGATAGCCAGGAGCCCTCATTTATAGAGTGTGAAAATAGCTGCTGGATGCAAGGTGATCACACTGTGTGACTTCCAGGTAGCTTCCTGCAGGGCATTCCTGCCCTCCAAGGCAGAGGGGTCGGGTTTGGGGGGTGTGTTGATCAGGCAGCAAAAGAGCTTGCTGTTAGCAGCATGTGGGTGTGCTAAAATCTTCTCTTCCAACTGAAGCTGTGTGATTTCAGGGGGCAAATGTTAATTTATCTGTCTTCTTACACTGTTTTCTCCTCACTGATTTTGCTTATAAGTGTAGCTAACTGTGGACAACTGTAACCAGGGAAAGTTAAGAAACAAATGCTGGTGTATGCTTATAAAATATGCATTAATACTGAAATGTTCTATGCTAAGAAAAGATAGTCTTTCTGTACTTACTTTCCATCCTTATTTTCCCTTATTTTTCCTTTTTCATGCAAAACTCAGGCCTAATGCCTGGCTCCCATTCTGGGGTGCCTTTTATTGTTTGCTGACTCCTAGGCAGAACCCAGTCCTGTTCAATACAGGACATGGATTTTCCTCATGTGCTAAGTATTTGTTTCGCCAGCCCTTGCTCACTCTGGTGTCAGACAAATTTTTAGTAGAGAAGTTTAGGTCACCCTTTACTCTGCTCTTCATTATTGCCATCCCTGAGCTGTTGCAGTCAAACCCCATGTCCTGATGTACAGACCAGCACTATAATCTCACCAACAGATTGGTGTTGATATTATTGCAAATTTGCATTTGTAATTGTAATTATTCCTCTTTCCATCTGATAGAGAGAGGAACGGACTCAGAGGTAGGTTTACTACAAAATGTTTCAGTTTGAGCTAGGCAGATTTGTTAAAACCAGAATTAATAAAATTGGATATAAGGCTGTGCTAACACAAATAGAAATGTTTTGAAGCCTTTAGTACAGCAGCTACCTCACTTTGCACATTGTGCTTCTCGGATGCACCTTCACACCCCTAAAGCTTGACCTCTCTGGACAGAAACAGAGAACTGTGAGCCATATCCTGATGTCCCAGCCCTGATCATCTCCTGGTGCAGTCTGCTCATTGCTAGTGAGTTGTGTAATCCCTGAGATCCTGTGTTGATGAGGCTTCGCAGTAAAATGCATGAGAAATCATGTGGTGTGAGAGAGAATTAACACTCAGCCCTGTCCTTGTCATACTGAAAGTCCAGCCCCTGGACTTCTTTCACCAGGGGGAAGTTTCCAGGACCTCCACACCAAGGTTACAGTTCTGTCATGTGTCCGTGGGTGGTGATGTGCATCAGTAGCTTGCTTTGTGCTGTTGTCACATTCCTCAGGCAAATGTGGCTTTGGTATACTCAGTTACAGATTTGGTCTAAAGCTGCTTGTATGAGTGCTCTGAGAGACAGGATGCAACCCAGGGCTGATTCCAAATAATCCCTACAGAGTTTTCACAGGGATTAGGGACACGGAGAGGCGCTCATTAAACTCTAGAGGTTGCCCAGGTTTTCAGCTGTTCAGGTACATCGATCTTGTGTTCAGTAGAAGGGGCTGAAAAATACTTCAGTTGGTCATTCAGAAAGATCTTCCATCAAGAGACAAAGTACATCTCCGTTTACTTTAAAATTCAGCTCGTTGTGTTTCATCTCCTAGAAGCTGCCAGTGAGCTGTTATTTGCATACAGCCCTGAGCAGCCGCACATCTCTTTACCGTGGTGTTTAATTATCATTTGTATAGGACCTCTTGGACCTCTCCATGCAGATACAAAATGGTATTGATTGTGTAGGGAGTACACAGGCAGTGTGTGATACCATTAGCAATAAAATGAACATTTCCGAGGAGCTGGACAGATCCATAAAAAGTAAAAGAAAAAAAAAAAATCCAAAACAAAACCAAACAAAAAAACCCCACCAAACCAAATAATATTATGTTAATGATGTTTTGATACTATCTGATGGCCAAGTGACTGCTTTCAGAGATCCTAAAGATCTCAGTTCTTAATTGACAGTGACATCTTGGTGCTAATAAGACGATAATGATGATGCCAATGGAAGATGAAGTGATGGGGGCACACAAAACCAAGGACATGCAAAAGAACACCAGGAAGGGCTTCCTTAAGTAGTAGAAAAAAGGCCTTGCATTGTTCTCATTTCTGCTCTTTGGGTTTTGATTCTGTGTGTTTTTAAATATATGGTAATTCTTTTATCCCTTTTATGTTTTATTTAATCTTGCAGTATCAGTGTTCCAGCTGCTTTAAACAGAGAACATTCCTGTGACCTGTTTCAGAGAGAAAATATTTTAAATTTTCTAAGCCTTTCCTATTATAACATTTCCCGTTAAATACCTGACATACAGAGATAACCTGTACCCAGCTTAGTCTGGTGTCAGGTCTCTTTTGTTGCTACTGCTTTTATGCAGTAAGCTGTGCATAAGCAAAATTTTACTTAGTCATGCTGATCCTCCTAATATTTCTAGCACAGCAGAATATTGCAATGAAATAAAACTTTAAAAAATGGCTAATTTCACTAGACTGTGCCTTTAACTTGAGAGTAATGACCACATTATAACCTTCCTGGCTCTGTACCATTGCCAGAAGGTAACAAATGTACCAAATAAAAGCTGTTGCAAAGGTGTGCTCATGATCCAGAAGTCTGGTCTAGTTTTCTCTAGATACAAGACAGTTTCATGTTTCTGTAATTATATTTCAGTCACATGTGTAAAATCAATCCTGCAGACTTGAAATGACTTGCTGCTTTTGGTTCATCACGTAGGGGCACGTTTTAATTCTCCAGGAAGGTTAATAGCTTCATGCATTCATTGTTTAAGTAATTCCTTAAATCCTCAATGCTTACATGAGCAACTTTACTGGCTTATATTTTCTTTTATTGAAATATATTGCAGGAAATACCTTAGAGCTCCTTCATTAAGTTCCATTGTAAAATGCTTTGTGCCTCAGAAAGAAATACTAATCTGTAATACTTGCTCTTAAAGGGAGACCTCAACTCGAAAAACTGCAGGAAGTATCTCTCAGCTTCATTAGAGACACCAGTAGGTGCTCCCGTTCTGCTGCTGCTGAAGCCAGTGATAAGAGATTCCTTTCCTCATGGGTCAGTGTAATACCAGGATTAGATTGAAGTTAGTTAAGAAAATGTTGATTCATCGGTGTTTTTACCTCAGGTTGAGATAATGGTACTCATAGCCTGGGTAGAACAAAAATCCCCCTTTCCCCCCCAGGATTTAGAATTTTCTTATTATTATTTCGAGTATACAGAGATGGAAATGCAGAATGATAGAGCTGAGATCCAAATGGGACTCCGAGGAGTGTTGAAGCTGTTTGTGAAGAGCTGTGCTGTTTGAAATGGCCCTGTGGGTTCATAATGAATATAATTGCTTTCCGTGGTGGTGGTTGGGTTTGATGCCTTTTTCTACAGCTGGTTTAGTAAAATACATTTGATGCTGATGCTGGGTGATGTACCTCAGTGAAAATGTATTGATTTTCTGAAAAGCCCATTTTTTGAAATGTTCTTACACTGTGTTTTTACATACTTTTGCTTGTAACTTAATTGCTATATCTATAAGCTGCTGCACATCCTGCTGATGTAACTTAAAGAGCCATAGAAAGCTGTGAAAAAGGTTCAAGAGATCTTTCTGGAGTAAAGAAGGAATTAAGGTCTTTTAAAAGTTAAATTCCTCAGGATTTATGTCAGCTTGTTGCCAATACACTGTTGACACTTCATCTAAAGTATCTGTTGACTTCATATTTAAGGGTTTATGCCACTAAATGACTGAGCTCAGTAGGTCAGATGGTGCATATTTGGGAGATTTAAAGACTTTTTCACAGCTGAAGAAAAACCACAAGAAAGAGCAGCTTAATGTCTGTTTTAAAACTGTTAAACCTGCAGAAATTCCTAAAGAAAAAAATGGAAAAAATTGCTGCTTGGTGTGCACCTAAGGGAAGCTGTGTAATGGAACATTTCCAAAGAGGAAGGGAAGGGAGACAGTCTGAGCAGAGGAGAACGCAAAGGACAGCAATGATGGTTATTGTGTGAGAGATGATTAAAGCAACTGCTAATGCCCTCTGTGCTTTCTGGGTATTTGAATGGAAATATCTCCCATTGATTCTCCCAGACAGTGGCACTCAGAAGCACTGCTGAGTCCCTCCCTTTTCATAGAGTTTATCTCAATCCCATTATTTATTTCACTTTTGAAAATGGGCTTTATATTATACTGCTTAAAGAAATGGAGGAGTGTAATAAAAAGCTGGGGTTGAACAGCAGTGGCTTCCTCTGCTGAAGAAGGAGCTGTGGAAACTGGATATTGGACAAACCTCCTTAGCAATAGGGGGAGGTAGATCAGTTTTTAAAGGCTGGCAATGAACACTCTATATCATTAAATCTTGTCTTAATTATTTGCTGTAAGACTTTATTTCAGGTCTCAGCTTACAGGATAATAAACAAGGCATGTGCATGTTGATGCTCAACTTATCCCTGAGGATTAGGACTTAAACTGCATGAAGTTACTTTGTTTATTTGTATTTTTAATCTGCATTGGGTACTACCATTGGTACTCAAGTTTGTTTATTTTCTTTGTGGGTTTGTTTGTTTAATATATCACAGTTGATATATTGTTGAATCCCTCCATAGTTCATTAGCAGAGCACAGCTCCCAGGTGAACTGGGATGAGCTTGCTGAGTCAGCTGACAGAAAGAAGAGAGGAATCGTGCCTGGCAGCAGCACAGAGTTACATTGGCTTAAGGTGGGAACGACCTAACATTTGTCATCTGTTGTTTATTGTCTTGTCCTCTGCTGCTCCAGGAGACCCAGTGGGGGCTGGTTGGATTGGAGCTTTTGTTGTCAGTGTCACTGTGTATTTATGGATTTGTTTTGCACTTAGTGGGGAAGGTGCAGGGGTTTATGCAGTGATCCTTGGAGATGTCATGGCGTCAGGCAGGAGAAGGTTTTTTCACAGGAGTACATGCCCAGGTGCTCTGGAGCACACAGACTGCTTGCTCATGGTCATGAGACCAAATTGAGGTCTTGGGACAAATGTTGCTTTGCTGTTTCACTGGTCATGTACCAAGTCATGACAGGCCAGTGATTACACACACAGGCACCTCAGGGTGATATTAAGGATGGAACTGATTTTGCAGGTATTTTGTGGGAAACAGGTCAGTCCTCAATACCAAAGTGACAAAGGATTCAGGCCATAAGGTAGGAGTGGAATGCCTGTTGAAGCAGCAGGAATGGTTTTGGTTGACAGCACAGAACAAGATAAATACCACGTTACCTTTTGGGTCAACTGCCTGTGCAGTCCCTGTCAGGACTGTAACATTTATGCACACTGTACAATTTAGGATCATATGGCTTTTTTTTTTTTTTTTTGGCCTTTTTTCCTTAACCTTGCTGTTCAAAATAAACTGTAGCAAAATGGGATAGCATTTTGATTGCTGTAATCAGACCTACCACACTTAAATGTTCTGAAGTGTTTTTCATCTCCTAATTTTCAGCTATCAGTAGCATTTATGACCCACTTTGCTTCCTCTTGAAATCACAGCATCTGAAACAGAGCACCCACCATAAGAGGCTGTCAGCAGCCTTTGCAGCTCTGAACTCCTGTTTCTCAGCACCTCAAAAATATTTTTTGTCCCTGGATCCCAGGAAACTCTTTTGGATCATGACTGCTCCTTGTTCTTTCCTGATTTTACTAAAATTTCAAGGGTAACATTAAAAAAGCCCTAGAAATTATTGGTCTGATTCCCTCCTTAGTTTAATGGGCTCTAACTACTAATTGCCTTTGAAAAACCTAGCCTAAGCTATTAATGTTTTTATCTCCTCCTTTATTTTATCAACAAATTTAATTAAACTGACCACAAAAGAACCAAAAAATATGCGTAGAGTAGATATTGATTTTGACAGATATGAATGTGCTAATTAGCTTCCAGTTCAGTCATGTTAAAAAAATGAAGTCTTTAGTAAAAATCTCTCCTCTTTTTTATTAAAAGTAAAGAATGAGAGAAGTACCACATGTCAAAGAATAAATAATAAAGCTTTCAGTGTATTGAGACAATATTGGTAAACCTTACTGATATGCTGTTTATAAAAAAATATAGTGCTGGAATTCTAATGAGATTCTGCAATGTTGAATCTCCCTCTAGTTTTGAGAACAAGGCAATTTATACTCTTTTCTAGAGCAATTTAAATTGTTTCTTTTCTGTTGTATAGTTTTGCACTAATGTTTCTTTTCAAGTTCTGCTTTTGTGGGCCTCCTTTCTCCTTGTTTCTTATTGAAGTGCTGAGGATCATTTGAGTCAAACCCATTAACTTTGCCATGGTTTTCAATCAAGACCTTTGCAAAATGCCCAGTTCCACAATGGCTTTAATGGAAAATATAGATTGCTTCATATTTGATTTAGACCTCACCCCTGTGCTTGTTTGCTTTTTTTCCCCTCAGGTTATCAAGCTTTGCATGATTTTTCCCAGTCTTTTCTTAGCATAAGCACATAAGCTGGACAATTGCTCTGCCTCTAATTATTTTTGCACTGCACTGAAAGTCATTAATGTTATTTCTGATGATTGCAGCTGAAAATGAAAACATGCAGTGAGAATTTCAGGGCCTGCTGGAGTTAGGGAAAAAATTCCTCTTGAGTGAACATTTTCTCCTACCCATCTCGGTATGCAGGTCAAAATACAATTAATAATTAGATCCTGGTTTGTGTCCAGCTCATCTTTATTGGAATACTGATAATCTTTAATGGAAATAGTAACAGCAGTTAAACTATGAGAGTGTACAATAGATGAGCAAGGGACAGTATGGTTTGGATGGGTAGGATGGGCTTTTCCTGCAGAAGAGGTAATTCCTGTTTGTGTCTCTTACATGTCTTTCACTACTGGAAGGAAGGAAGGATACACAGGATGAAGAGGCAGGGAAGTGGCTGTATAGATGGGATTGTTGTTCTTGCAGGCTGCAGGTAGAAGGAAGGGTTGCTCTTTTCCAACCATCTAAAAGCATCTGGGAAAGTAAAGGTAATGGACTCGAGGTTTTTCCAAAGGCTTGTGCAGAATATGACAAATCCACGAGACTGCATCACTGAGGCCTTTATGAGAAAATGGAAACAATGTCATTTGTGTCCCAGCTGTGCTCCCAGAGCTCTATTTCCAAGCAGCCCTACACTGTAATGGGTAGGGCTGGTGATGGGACTGATCCATGGATCTGTTTCTCGTGTTGTGAGATTTTGGAATGCAATTTTTGTGTGTGATTTATGGAAGTGTGGTTTTTACTCACTAGAAATGTGCCTCCCAGCTTCAGCAGGTCCAACAGACAGTTATAGACAGTTACATTTCTCTGCCTGCCTGCATCCTAACACAGAGTTTGCACACTGCAGAGATTCAAAACAAGGGGGATAGGAAATACTGTTTACTATAAGAGAATTAATAAGGTAAAAAAAGAGAAAAAGGATCTAATATGGCCCAGGGGTCCCTCATGTTTTACAGAAGGCTTCTTCCATAGGCTCTCTTTGTGATTCTTTTGCTTCATTTTGGCCTCCTGTGTTTGTCAGTCACCTTTTAAATTTTGGCCTGAGAGCATCCTCAGTACAAAAATTGATAATGCCATGCTCAGAAGGATGGTAACTGAAGATAGTGTCAGTAGGAAAGCCCTCATTCCATCACTTCCCAGTTTGTGCTGGATGGGGATTTTTATTTTACTTTTCTTTTTGTTCATACCGTATTTCAGAGACGTGGCCAGCTTGGTTTCTTGGGTTTTTAGCAATGTGGACTGTTGGTTTTGTTGGTTTTTTTCATTTCCCTGGTGAAAAATGTGATGTCACTGATGCACTCAGAGTGTACACAAACCTTGAGAGAAAAGCGCAGATTTGTTTATTGAAAAACATCCCCATGTTACTTCTGGTGGCAGGGAAAGTGTAAAGGCAGAAAATTATTCAAACCCCATGTGTCCTGACTGCAAAGTGAATTTTTAGGAATATGGAGCACAATGAGCCAATAGACTCACTAGATGGCTTTTTTTTTTTTCCCCTCTGGTTTATTTAATCATTTCCATTTAACCCTGTTTCCAAGGCATGAGTCTCCCCAGCTTCTCCAAAGCGAGCATATGGGCAGTATATGGATATCACCACTATGTGTTAATATCCAGCTGCTATTTGTGCGCCAGTGGGGAATGGCTGCATGGCTGGCTGGAGTACCCTGGGTGAACTTGCTGCTTACATAAAAATATTTCTGAATAATAGTAGTCAATGGCCATTTAATTTGGGCAGTTGCTGATCCTTGGCATAGATTGTTGAGAAGCTGGGATAGCAGGGAGAAAGCAGATTGAAATAATGGAAGGATGGAAACTCTTCAGAGGGGAGGAAAGCAAGCTCACTCTTTCTTCTCTGCCTTCATAGATGGAGGATAGGGGTCACAAAAGCTCCATGTGGGTTTAACATCCTTCAGAATGCCAGGAACAGAGTAATTGGATGACTGGAACAGACTGTGGATGCAGCTCTTTCGTCACTGCCCTCGGTGAATGAAATTCTTTTCACTCTGCATTCAAATCGAACAGAGATTTTTCGCTTTCAGCGTGGATGGTTTCACCTCTCCGCCAGGCAGCAGCCCCAGTGCTAAGGTACAGATAATTGGAGCAAATCACTCCAAACCCTCCCAAAAGCACTGCATTATGCATGCACCAGCTCTAAAAATGGACAATTAGAGACACCTCTTTTAGGAAAGTGCTTTTGTAGTGAGTAAAACAAAATGATTTCTCCAGGTTCCAGTGCAAAATGGGTGGCTACAAAGCATGTGCATAGATTTCTGGAGGTACAATACAAGGGGGATGATAATAATAACCTTTTTCTGTCACCAGAGAGTCTGCACAAAGATTCCATCAGAATTTTGCACAGTATGATAAAAAATGTGTGAAATTCTCAGCATCAGTGGAGGTTCAAAGGGAAACAGAATCAAGCAGAATAAGGAACCCGTAAAGAAAAGAAATAGCTAAATTATATTAAGGAAGACAAGATAACTGAAAAAAATTAACAGCACAATAGCTTATAGAGTCTGCTTCTGCTAACAAAGGCAGTCTTTAACACCCAGTGTCTCCATTCAGTCTGAAAAGCCTGGAATGAGCAAAATAGGAAAAGTATGGGTTTACAATGGTAATTTGAAATTTGAAGTTAAGACACTTGAACTCTGGCCTCTCCATAAAAAGAGAGGCTTCCTGTCTCTGCCAGCATCCCAGTGTTGAACAATGCTTGGCTGCCTGTGGCACGGAGTGAGCCAGCAGGATATGGACTGTCTGTGGGAAGGCATGAAGAGATTTCCTGGAAAGAATCCCCCTTTCGGGACCCTGGGGTCCCCCAGAAGCTGGCCCTGACAAGGCTGGGTTTGTTGAGACACTTCCCATCCTTAAAGGACAAAAGCCACAGGCCCAAAGCCCTCACAAAGCTACTCAGTCCAAAATGGAGTGGTGGATGAAGTCTGCCTTTAGTCTGAATTATCCATGAATCTCTAAAATCAAACCCCAAAGGTTTTGTGTTCAACTGTGGCATCTCCATAGGAACTATATTCTGGGGACTTTTTCCCATGGAAGTCTCCTGCCTTGTATCTGAGGCTGAAACCAGCTGAGACGAGAGTATTTTGGAGGGGTGTTTTTTGGTTTTTTACCATTTACAGCTACACATTTGTCTTCAAAAGGAAAGGTCAGAGGTTTGTGTTCATTAGAAATATTTTTCAAATGTGTATCTCTGAGCTCTTCAAAGTCCAGAATGATAAAAAACAGAATTGCAGAAAAGGAGGTTAGCGAAGATATTTGTTTTTAGACTTGTTTTTATGATCCACATCTCTTACATACACTGAAGTTTTAAATCAAGCAAATTAAACCTTACCACAGTTCACCTTTGAGCACAGGGCAGAGGTAGAGATGGCTCCAGAGGTCAATGTGCTGCTGCAGCAACCCAGCAAGAGCCAGTGTAATTATGTTTAAATTCAGAACAGGTTCTGACAACACATGCCCATCTGCTAACCCTCTGGCTGAGAGTCAGGTTTGCACAAGCAATAGAAAGATGCAGCTCCTGTTCTAATCTGATTTTTTTGCCCCTTCAGATGCCTCCAAGAATTTTTCCACTGCCCAAGAGTTTTCTAACAATATGAGAAAATGGGCAATGAATGCATGGGGGCAGAGAGGCAGATTTATAAAAGGAGGGGAAAAGCCAATAGTTTGTGTTGTTGTGTTGGAAAATAGATGGGGGATGGATGGATGGATGGATGGATGGATGGATGGATGGATGGATGGATGGTGGGAGAGAGGGAGGGATGGATGGATGGTGGGAGAGAGGGATGGATGGATGGATGGATGATGGGGGGGAGGGATGGATGGATGATGGATGGATGGATGGATGGATGGATGGATGATGGGGGGGAGGGATGGATGGATGATGGATGGATGGATGGATGGATGGATGGATGGATGGATGGATGGTGAGGGGAGGCTCTTGTGGAAGGGCTGGATGTTACTGAGCTGGGGTGGAAAGGCAGTGATAGCGATGATTGTATCAATATGGACTTGGAGCCATGCAGATATTCTGATGGACCTTCAAATGTTTTTGGCAGTTCTGAGGTGTTTGCATCTGTCGTGAAAAACCCCACTCGTTCCTCTTAACTGGTCCATATTCCAAAAAAGGATATGTCTCCTTCATTTATCCTTGTTGTGTGCTGGTTGGAACTCACATTACGACATGATGGATTAATTGTGTCTTACAGTACTACAGGTTGGCTGCACCAAATTGGCTGAATGTAAAATATTTCCATGCAGTAATTACCACAGCTTTGTTCAAAAACACTTTTCTGCATAGGATATGATGTATAGATGATCATAAGTAAAGAAGAAAAAATAATATTAATAGTTGATTTTTAAGGAGGGAAAACTCACATGGGAAGCAGAGTTACAATGCTGACCAATAATGGACAGAGAAAATGTGGGACAAAAAAGTCAGTAAAAAGTCAGTTTTGGCAAGTGAGAGAGGCAGACAACACAGCAAAGGCCTTACAGACAGTGATATGTGGATGTTGAAAACTGAACCAGTGAAGACATAAACAAGTGTAGGTGTTAATAGGGAGGTTTTGAATGTGGAACAATCAGAGTTTTGAGTTCAAACTCAATCTCACCTTGCAACCTGGGCAAGAATTGGTGAGCGTACGAGTTCACCCTTACATGGACAGAAACGGGGAATAAAGAGGACTCTGTCTCTTTGAAGCATTTGGGATGCACTTTGTGGTGCTGGAGAATAAAAATATGGAATTTCAAAGTATCATTATGATTAAATGAATGGAAGTAGTATGGTAAGGTTTTAATTTGCAGCTTAATTTTAAAAATGAAACAACAAATACAAAACTACAGAGGCGGGGGAGGTTGTTTGGAGGTTTTTTGTTTGCTTTAGAAAGGATATTTTCCTTCCCACAGTTTGGGCTACAGATGGGTCTCAGGGGATTTGCTTTCTGACATAAGGGAGATATTCAGGCTTTCAGATTTCATTACCACTTTCTTCATTATTGTGCCTTGAGGAGCTATAAATAACACATGGCTAATTTGTGAATATGGCACATTCCGGGGGATGTGTGTATTTTAATCAGGGCACCTTCTGACATTTGGTAATTGGTTTACAGATTTGTTATATAATTTCATGAGTATTAAGTTGCTAAGAGGAAAAAAATCTAAATTTATGTGATCTAAAATCTGCCCTCATTGCACCCTTACAGCAGCTGTGCTCCTTCCAGGTCTAACTGAGGACAGATTTTAAGTCCACAAATACATAAGCTGGCATCAATTTTTAAATTTTTTACAGTTTTAGTAAAGCAGTAGTTACATTCTTCGCAACATCATTCTTTTAATTAAAAGTTTTCTCCGTGTGTGTGTGTATATCACTAAACAGCTCTTAAGATGTAGGCAGATTTTGTCGAGAGAGAAATGAGGCTTTGTTGGAAGGTGCATGTTAGTTAGAACAAGTCACATGCCACTGGCATATCTGCATCTGGGCACTGAGAACATCTGCAGGCAGAGGCTCACGTACTACCTTTCCTTAACTCACCATCCCAAATTATCTTTATTTCCAAAACCGGTTGGCTCTCAGGCTGTCTTGTAATTCTGCTGTCCTGGAGTCTGGGCATCCAGTCCTTGGAAATGGGGTGGGCAGTGATTTGAGCTTTGTGTAAGAGGAACCACCTGTCTGTAATAACGACATATGACATGGATTAATAAGGAATATTGTCTTCCATTTTTTTTAAAGTACAGAGAAACTGAAAATTTTCCTGATTTAAAATTTTAGTTGTTACCGTTTGTTTTCTGTCTTGCGCAAAAGAAGACATACCTGTCAGCATTTCCAAAGTTTCCTTGCTTTCCTAGCTGTACCAGTTGCCACACGATGTTTAGGGAAGCTGCTAACTGGGGAATGCTGGAGCTGCAGATGCCTGAGCTGTGGCTGCTCGTTTGTGTTACTGCTCACGGGATAAAGGCAGCGTGTGCCCAACAGCAGCAGCGGCCCGGAACGTCTGCCAGGGAGCAGCCAGAGGCACGAGAGCAGCTCCTGGCATGAAATTCCTGCCCTAAATTTACCTAATTGCCAAAAATGGGCCCTGCTTTGGAGCAGGCCCAGGGGCACTCTGCCATTTTGTGTCAGCCCATGAGTCACTATCATTTTTTGTGAATAAGACTCGAGGGGTGAGGTGTCTTGTAAGAGTTAGAACATCCTAGAGATGCTTCTCTGGCTTCCTTTGGCACACCCCCCCCTCCCCATGTTTTTGTTTCCAAAATGATCTAACATTATTTACGAGCGTAAATCTACAGCTCCTGTAACTTTTGGACTTGAATCCTGGTATGTGAACAGTGAATAACATGGCCTAGAAACTGAAGTAAGGTCCATAAGCTCCTGGGAACCTGCATAGGGTGTATGAGCACTGGGGAATTGTACCCTTCATGTTGTAAGCTATGTAATGGATAAAATCAGACAGTTGGGGAGGGAAAGAAGATCAGCTTGGATCTGGAATTCCGAGGACTTCTATGCTTCTGTTACATTTTTCAAGTTCTTCTACTTAACCAATGCAGCATTAGCATATTTAGAACTGGTGAAAAGTAAAACAAATATGGTAAAAGTCCACTGAAAGCTTGCAATTTCCTCTTCCAGATTTGAGTCTAGTTTTGTTGCAGAAGGATCCCATCATCCCAAGCTGCAGCACTGAGTGCAAAGGTGAGATTTGTCTGCCTGGCCAAATGTCCCCGCTGTCCATGCATGGCTCTGGCTGCCCTGTATGCTGAAGAGCACAGCCACCTGTGGCTTGTTTTGACATGAAAAACACCAAGCACCTGCCATAGGTGTTGCCATCTGTCACTGCAGCATGGATTGAGGCAGCTTGGCCTGTAGGAGGCTGGCTCAGAGCAGGCAAGGTACCAGAAGGTTTCCCTTCCAGAGCTTCACCTCTGCTGGCATGTTGAAAACCCTCAGAGGCTCCTGGTTGTATTTGCCTTCTGCAGAATGCTGCTGGAATTTTAGGACATTTTACATCAGTGTATCGATCACTGAGCCTGGAGGAGTGATGAGGGTGCCTGGAATACTCATGTTCTGTGGGGACAAGGACACAGAAGGAGCTCTCTCATTCCCACAAGGAAGGTGAGTGACTGTGGTGCTGTGCCATAGTGCCCAAGAAAAGTCACAATTACTTTCATGCTGCTAGGTGGAGATCCTTGAATGTGTCTGGAGCCTGTGGCTTGGGAACAAATGATATTTCTGCAGGCTCTGATGGGGTAACAGCTCTCCTGCTAAGCCAAGCTCCTGGCTTCTCCTGTTGGATTCTGGAGCCAATCTTGCTCCCTTGGGCTGAAGCGTGGTACAGCCCTGCCAGCTCTCCCATATCCTGGTACATATGGGTACACGGGTCTCTTCCCAGAGGGTGTTTCTCCCGTGCCAGGCAGAGAGGGATTCATTCAGGCTCCCCATGACGTGGTTCTTGCCTTGGGGAGGTCACCTCCTTCAGAAGGTGCTTCATCTGCAGTGCAGACAGGTCTTTTTTGAGCATGTTGTTGTTATACTGGCACTTGGTTCCTACTCACAGTGTTGTGGTTGGTTTTTTAATGAGTCCAAAGAAATTCCATCCAAAAAAATCACTCTGGGTTTTTTCTTGAGGGAAAGGCAGTATTGATAACAATGCTTTGCAAACAGTTTTTGTCAGTTTTTTTGATCTTCGAAGATGTCCAAGCAGTCACTGAGGGGTTATGCTAGGCTGGCCTCAGCTATGCAATTTGAAATACCGTGGGTTTGGTATTTTTTACTGCATATGGCCATAAAATAGAGACTTTCCTATAAAGCAGATTAAGGAGGATCTTTGAAACTTTCATTCAAAGAACAGCTCTTCCAGAAGGTGAGCATTAACAAGATGGTAGTGTCACATTTTCATGACAAGGTTCTGACTGAGCAGATCATTAGAGAGAAAGGATCAAAGCTACTTGCTCATGTTACATTTCAGGTGGACGTGAGGGTGTCACTGGCAAAAAAGCTCAAGTAGCAAACTTCACAGAAAGGGAAAGCTCACTCCTCCCACCTGTCTATCCTTTGCGATTTCCTTCCAGTGAGCCACAAACTTCGGGAGTTTCAAAGGAGTTATGGTTTAATCCAACTGCTAGGGCTGATATAGCTCTGATGAGAGACTTGGACATCAGAAAAGATGTTGGCTCTCCTTCATTGCTAGTGACTGAGACCCAAACACCACATAAAACAATTAAGTGTTTAATTCTTAGTGGCTTTCCAGTAATCTCCTCGGTCTGGAACTGCTTTTGCGTTTTTGTAAGGGTTACTTATCTAACAAAAAAGAATAAATTGACTAAAAAAATTTTAGCCAGTGCAATAAACCAGAAATGTTACTATGTAAATTTTACTTAAGTAGATTGGTAATTTGTTTAATTCTAATTTATTCACTTAATTAAAAATTCTAAATTTTACCAAATTAGAAAGCTGATTTAATGTGTAAACCTTCTCTGCTGTGTCTAGGTAGGACATTCCATGCTTTCTTCCCTGGATACAGAATATGTAACCTAGAGCTCAAGGGCACAGGGAGCTCTTAGATCCTGATCTCAGGGTGTTCTGCAGGCAAGAAGGGCCCTTCCCCTGTTTGATGAAATCTGCTGAACTTGTTGGATTGCCATTACTCACATTCATCTCCAAGTGGGAGCCAGCTCCTTGTGCAGCTCAAAGAAAGCAAGAGCTGCAGCCAAGTTAAATGTTACACAAAGGATCGTAAGGCATGTATCCAAAGTGCTTCTCAAACTTTTTACAGATACTCCAGCACATTTGAAGCGTTTGACAGAAAAGAATAGGCAAGGGCAACAATGATTGATCCATGTTTTTAAGAAAAAAATTGAAGCCATATTTCCACCAGGGGCCTCAGACGGACATTGATGTATTTATCGAGAAAGAGCCCATGAGCGCCAGCCTTTGCATCACTAAAAATGTAGCCTGCTGCAAGAATTTACAGCTGTGATGGAAGATTCATAGCTGCTCTCTTTATTTATTGGAAACATCCCTTGCAGCTGAGTAAAGGCATAAATATGAAATTAAATCACAAAAAATACTTGAAATAGTGCTAAAGGTACTTTCTAAACCTGCGGGGCCAGGACAACTTAAAACTAATGTTGAAACACAATTGAGATGAACAGTATTTACTGATCCATTATTCCACCCCTGTACAGCTAATATGTAAAATCACAGATTATTGGAAACCATTTGCTGTATTCTTCTTATGTGTAATGCTTTACAGGAGGACTCAAGGGCAGCACGTTAGATAAAGGTACATCCATGAATTTCTGTCTTTGTGATTTATAGTTTTCATGTCACTGTAAAATTATTTTTATGGTTTATTTTACCAGTGCACGGTGTGAGAGAACTTTATATGCTCTTGAAAAATAGCTTCAGAAACACCAACAGGCTGTGATAGGAGTTCTTTGAGGCATAGATATGGGTGTGAATGCCAGTATTAGGTTAATATTTTTTGTCCTTTTAGGTCACTGCAGATATTTGAAGTGGCTGCAGCTCCATAGGCCAGGGAGCATGGGTGAGCAGAGCAGCCAGGAGAAAGGGGGTGAAACACAACCCACCCTCAGGAGCAATTAGTGTTAATGTGTTATTTTGGATAATGAGGATCCATAGTTTCTACAGAGCAAGTTTTCATCTCTACATCTTGTTGCTCCTTATCTCAATTTTGCAGGTCGCAAAACTGATTAATTACACTAGCAGCAGTAGTGTAATTAGTGCTGATTATTCTCTGAGCTTTTTCTTCTTTAATCATCTGTTTAATTGGAACTAAATTCCTATTTATCAAATAGTGTAGGTTTTAGCATCCGAAGGCAGTGGATTTTGTTTAAGTCTTTCCACCTTGAACTCAGGCATTGTTTTAAAGCTTTGGGAATATTTCTGTGGGATTATACTGATTATAACTGGATCAGGATTTGGCATTTTTTAGTATCTGGTCATTTGTCAAATGTTGTGATGTTACAGTGAGCGCTTCCTATAAAAAGCTAGGAAAAAGAGATGAAGAACAAACAGACTTGTGACTCTTATAAATGACCTGCCACATTTACACTGTTACTCCATAGCAGAATCTATGTGAGATAATGAAGGAGAATACTTTGTTGACCAATCTGGAGAAGTTTGAATTCTTTAATCAGGAGCTGTCAGAATAAAAGAAAATACATGGAAGCAATATGTGACTGTTTTTCAAAACATAAATGCAACAAAATCTGCAGTAAGGACTGTACCGTACTTGTGCATGAGGTGCTCTTTGCATTATCACAGTGTGGTTTTGTTGACGTATAGTACAGTGACAGGACAAAACAGAAAACAAGGAACACCTGGAGCAGTGGTGCAATGACCTAAGAAAGGGAGGCAAGTCATACTTGCTTCACCCTGAATCTTTCAGTAGGTCAGGAGCTGGTACATCTTACCCTTTATTCAGCTTCTGCTGGGGCCTTCTGCTTCCCTCCCCTCTCCTACACCACACAAACTGCTGTAAAAATAGTTACTAATGATGATTAATAGGTTTTTTTCTGTTTTAAACTCCCTCAATATGAAGATCTTTCTCCTTCTATCATTCTCTAACTACTTCAAAAGTCAATGTAATTCTCTGTAATTCACAAGCTCCGGACATTTTGCCCATTAGGATCTTTTTTCCTTCATCATTTTGGTAGCTGTAGCTCATCTGGTCTAAGTGAAAAGGAACACAGGGGAGAAAAGTCACCTCTTGATCCCACCCCAACCCACTGCTTAGACAAGGGACCTGCTGCAGATCTTTATTGTTTTGTCACACGGATTGGAACAGGAAGTATTTGGGCTGTGCCAGGAACCTTTCTGTAGCTGTAACCCACAGTGTGTCCACAAGCTCCTGCCAACAGTGAGGGGCTGTGCACCACCCCACATTCACACCTGTGTGTAGGGGGTGACCCAGGCCCTTTGCAGGCAGTTCTTCACCCCCTAGCCTTGTCCTGTGCAGATGTGCATCTCAAATGTATTTGGGCTGCATTTAAACTGGGTGGTTAAGGGTTCTCATGATTCCGCCACTAAATATGTGTTTAATCTTTCCTCTGTGTGGAAAAAAAAAATTATATGGTGACTCATCTTGATTTAACATTACCATATGCTGTTGATTGCTTATTTGAGTTGCATTAATGTAAAATGTTGAAGTTTAGTTTCAGTGGCATTATTGAGTAGGGGTGGTGCATTATTTGTAATATATGACGTGTAACTGCACTCCCTGCAGATTTAGCATGTATTCATTTTTAGTAGAGGAGGAATCCTTGCCTGATGAACAAGTTTATAGTCAGAAAGAACAAGTGAGAAAGAAGTCCTCATTTTCTAGTCATGATCTTGTGCTCTTCTCTTTCTTATTTTTCCATGACTGTAAAGCTTCATTCTTTGGTGTAACTGCAATCTAAAAGCCCATGCTGCGATTCCATCCCACTGCAATCCTGACTCTGAAGTCTGAGTTCACTTTTCAGGCTGATGTCTCTCATCAGGTCATTGCAGAGAAAACAGGGAGCAGTGAGATGGGAAAACAAACAGGAGACGGTTCACATGTGGCCTTTTTTTTTTACCTCCTGACCTTCCAAGTCTATGATGCTGCTGTATTTTAAAGGACAAGCTGTGAGAGGCACCTAAAATGACATCATTATATTCTATTAGCCTTTTATATAATTTTTCTAATATTTCTAACCTTTCCAATTGCAGTAAATTTACCTGGGCTTTGTTGTGTTTTGAGGTTTTTTATTAGATTTTACGTAAAACCGTATTAACTTCTTCAGTTCTATTTGTTCCTGCTACAAATACCATTTCATGGTCACCTGTTCTACTCCTTCCCACAGCTGGCAGCATGGGAAATGCAGGCAATACCCTAAAACACCTCCATCCCTACCAGTGGCTTAAAATGCTGGAGAAAATGAGTATAATTTGTAGTAGAGTCCTTTCGCTTTCCCACAGTTGCTGATAACTTTCTAATTTAAGTTTTGAAAGTCCTTATGGCTATAGCAGTGAGGAATGCTTGGCAGGATGTGGGTTACGGATAACTGGGCAGGTATTTGTTCCTGTCATGTGTAAAATGAGACCAAACATGGAGAAAATGCAAACGTGAGAGGATTGAGCTGTCTCTGTGGCTCCAGGTGTGCACTGAATGCAGACTGTGGGGTACAGCTGGAGGCAGGCACGCCTTATCCCTGATCGAACTCGGCTGCGTGGTGGCACCAAAGTGGGAACAAATTCGAAGGGAAACAGGCTGTTCCTCAGCATCAGCTGGGGAGTGGAAGCACAGGTGGAAGAAAAAAAGTGATATCAATCTATCAGCTTAGGAAAGGCAAAAATAAGAAAACTATTGATTTTTTTAACATCATTAGAATCAGTAATGGATCACTTCCTTGTGAGAAATGACCCGTTCTCCTCCTCTCCGATCCTGTTACTTTTGTAATGAGTTTTTATTAGGTAACCTATTTTCTGTAAATTATAGCCCAGATTTCTCAACAGACATCAGGAAGTCTTCTCAGTAAGAGTACTTGTTTAATTATTTATCTCTACTTGGAAAAAATGCACTTCGCAGTAAAGTAAGAGTTGTAAGGGAAGTGATATTCAAAACAGAATTGTGGATATAAAAATGTTGTTTGCAAACCTTGGTTAGGTTTTCTTCCTTGTCGTACAAACTGTTCAACTTAAACTTCTTAAATCTTTCCCATTTAGGACTTGATGGCAAAGTCCATTGGTGAGGTGGTAAAGACACACTACTGGGTTTAATTCTGCCTCTGAGGCTGATGGGTTTTAGCTGCCTGTGATTAAGTCTCTGAATTCCTTTGCATCTTCCTATGATTTTACAGTTTAGATCATTGGATTTCTCATTGGGGGTGAGGGGTTACATTAATACCTTTGGCTATTTCTGTTTTGCCTGGTCAAATACTTCACTAAACCTCTGTTCTCTAGTCCTTTTTGGGTAGCCATCAGAGCACTGTGAACTATTCTGCTCAAAATACCAGCATTAACCATAACTGAGGGAAGGACAACTTCTAAAAGAGTGACATCAGATGGATTTGTTCTCAGCCTAGAGCTCTGAAATAATTTTTACTGTTCTCCAAATAATTCTGGCATTATGCATAGAAATGGTCACAAAGCATGCTGTGTTTTATCAAAGGTGCAGGGTGTTTTTATTATGTTAATGTACAGTTTAATGAGAGAACCCTGAAATAGGATCAGTCCCATTAATTTGTAAAGCTGCATTCTGTACATTGTCAGCTCTGCAAGAAAAGTAGAACAGGTTTAGAGCTAATCTTTCACCTGGACACCAGATCCCTTCTTATGCTTAGTTCTGGTATAAATGACAAAAGATTGGGGGCTTTTAGGTATTGTTTTCAATCAACTATTTACTATACCCTGATTACAAGGAATATTTGGAATTACATAGAAACCTTCATACACCACCTTCTCTCAGTGCCTCACAGCTTGGTATTTCATTATTTTAATTGTTCTTACTGTATGTGTAAGGAGAATCATACAAATGAGGAGTTCAACTTTGATCCATATTGGCTATGGCATCAAAACCTTCTTCCCTCAATTCCCTATTTCCGTTCATACAACTGAAAATATGTTTATTCTTTAGTAGAGCAGAGTAACCAAAGCACTCTGAGTATGTGTATGCACAGTTTGCTTTGCACCTCTGCCCTGGGCTCAGATATTTTGTGCTGTGTTAACGTTTTATGGTGTTAAAACAAGTTTTTTATCTGATGGGATTCCTGTAGGATATCCTGCAGGATAATAATTAGGCTGGATAATTCAATCCAATCACTGGAAGGCTAAATAAGAAGATAAGAAGATGCATTTACTAAGCAAGGGTGTCCATCCTGGGCAATGTTTGTGGATGGTTCCAGTAGCACAGTAGGATTCAAGGGCCCATGGTAGCAAAAAATGAAGCATGCCCCTTAAATCTTATTCCAGGTTTCTGTAGGATTCTGGCACAGCTTTAATGCTTTTATTGAAAGGAGACCGTAACTGTGACACAGGGAATTGCTGTTGCTGAATTTTCATATTATCCAGAGGGTGCCAACAAGGGATATCGAACAGATACAGTGTTCTCAGAGTAGATGAACTAAGAGAGTAAAACTTAAATGAAGGACCTAAAATATTTTGTATAACAAAGATAGTTTTGTGGAGTTAGAAAGTCCCAGCCTCTAATCCCCACTACTAAGAATAATTACCAGTTGACCAGCAAATTCTCAATACAAGATATTCTTGGGTTTGTGTATTTGCACCCTACTCCTGTGACCTCTCTTACCAGATGCAGAAGCCATCATGCAATAAAGGGGTTTGGTCCTGCTCTGTCCTCCCCTGTCCTGTCCTTTCCTCTCCCCTGTCCTGTCCTCCTTAGTGGAGCAGCTGTCACACAATGCCCAAGTGGATCCTAAGGCTCATTCATGCCCTAAGAGCCAGTGAGAGCTGAGTTCCAGACTTGAATGAAGTCATGGGTATACAACTGTGCAGCAGGACTCTGTCATGATTTTAGAAGAAAACAGGATTGTTGGATGTGAACTTTACAAAATGGACATGGAAGATCAAATTAAGGAGCAGCTGCAAAGGGCAGTGCAGCTCAAAGGGTGACCCTGGCCCATGGCTGAGGGAGGGGTCAGGCAAGAGCTTCATGAGCAAGTGAAGTGGGGGGAACGTGATATCAGAAGATGAGAAAGGTCAAAATAATACATAACTTCAGTTCATGGCTGCTTATGCTGAAAGATTAATGCCTAATGACCATGGATGTGCACAGCACGGATTTGGTGCAGCTCCTGGGAGAACCTGGGACTGACCTGCTTGCTCTGCCTCACTGCAGGGTTGGTCCTTACAGAGCTTCCCAGGCTGGTTCCAATCTGAGTATCACCCCCTGCAATCTAAGAGGTGAAGAATAAACACCTACAAGATGAGGTGTTCCCATCTTGTACCTCCTGGTTGTCAGTATCCACTGATCCCCTGAACACAGAAGGACAGGCTCTGCTACCAGCTCTGCCACTTGGAATTTTCCTGAAAGGCTGCAAACATGTCAAAGTAAGTGCAATGTAATGCAGCAGCTTTGCTGCTCAGTAGTTTTGGTTAGCACCACATGTTTTTATATCCCATCCTAACAAGATAAAAGAGGTATGGATGAGCAAAGAAAACAACATAGAGGCTTTTATATAGGAGTTGTTAAAATTAGGTGCTTCTACTTCACAGAAATTTGTAACAACAATTTTCAGTGTGTTCCTTATTGCACTTCTTCTTTTCCCCCTCTCTTTTGTATGGCACAAAGCAACAAAAGCTCCCTCTCCCTCTTGCCATTTATCTTTTCCTTTCTTTTTCTTAAGGGATAGAAGAGAAAATGGAAAAAATAAATATGAAAAGCAAAACATCCTTTGAACATTGCGCAGAAATTAAACCCAGCAGAACAGAACCAGGAAAAAAATCCAAAATATTGTCAGTTCTGAGGTATCACCCCATCTTCCTTTTTGAATTAAAAGACACATCTAGACCTGCTATCTCTCCTTTTAGCAAAGCTGAAACTTTGGAGAATATGTCTGGAACCATTAAGTCTCAGGGAAATCTACAGATCTCAAAGCCCTCATCTCTCAGGAGTTTGTGCCTGAACCCTTGACACAATTTGGTCTTATAATTGCAGAAGGACTTCAGAAATTTTAGATTATAAGCTTGATGATTTATATCCTGATATTTTTTTCTCAAACAGCATCAATTGCTTCAAGTTTCTGAATCTGGCAGAGCAACTGAGTCATTTATTTTTAAACATAAAAAAGGAGAAGCTGTTTTTTTGTACCATTTCTATTTTCTTGTCCAAACAGCATGTAAAATCAGCACATCTGTACAAATGCAAATAATTTACATGTGAGAACAAGCTGAAATCTGGCATTCTCAGGCAGATGACATTTATCCATCAGCATTCACATGTTGCCTTATCAACACATGTAGACACTTCTGGTTTTGAAAAGCTTCATTTACCACTTGTTGAATGTTTGAAGCTGAACTGCTCCTTCTGAAAAAATTGTTTCTTAGATTGACAGATTCTGATGATAACTTTACAAAAAAGTCGTCAAAAACCCTCACCCACCTGTCTGTGCCTGCTGTGCCACACATCTGAAAATGGCCTACAACTAGCAGAGTGCTGCATTTCAAATATTCAGAGTTTATACTGGTCATTAGATACTGAAGTTGCATATGAAGTGCATTAGAAATTAATATTGAAAGTTTAGCAAAAGTTGTAGTTACTCAACAGAAACCTTTTGTTTCCTGTTGGTTTTATAATTAGCTGGTTTGTTCCTGAGAAAAAATTTCCTCTTTATTTTCACAAGTTCGTATATCTTTTTTAATCAGCCAACACACATATTTGTCTTACAGACAAATGCATTATATGCTACATATTTCATCACTGAGTGGCTGCCAGAAATGCATTTCCATATCTACTCTTCATGAATCAGCAGAACACCACTATAAATCTTCACTCCCTATAAAACTTTTTTTAATAGAGGTGTATCCTCATTCTGATGTTCTATAATCAGCTTTGTCAGAGACACTGTGGGCCCTCTTTCCTTAAAATATTAGCTTACAAAAGATTTCAACCACTATTTATAAGCAGGAGAGAGAGAATCCACATCTTCTATCTAAAATCATTAAAAGATTGATGAGTGTTCATAGCTGGAAAATTCTGGCAGAAGAATGATTTCTTTGCAGCAGCCCGTGTAATTAAAGAGAGGATGAATATTGGTAAAAACATTACTCCTTACTCTCCTCTTCTACTCACTGTAGGAGAGTAAGGAGTAATTGCAGTTTGCAGAACTGTATTCACCTTACTGGGCTGGCACAGACAGGGGGGTCAGCTATCAGAGATCAGAACCACGGGGCTCAAACAGCCCAGCCAGGGCCTGGGACACTGCACCTGTGAGAGTTACACTTAGCCAAGGAAGGGATGGTTGGATGGAGTAATCCCAGCCACTTCAATCCAGGTTGTGGGACAGCAAGAGGCAGGTGGACAGAATGGGAAAGGCATCACCTAAACCTCTGTGGTGGCAGGAGTGATTGGGATCTTCTACAGGCATTAATGTTTGTGTAATTCACTGGTGCATGTACACGAAGAACCTTTGTGTGGCCACCATTCCCTCCAGCAAACGGCTAAACCAGTTTGAGAGTCACAGTTAAAACAAGTCTTATTGCTGTTTTCAGGAAGGGGTTATGCTACCTGCTCCAAAGCAGACATGCCTTTAGGTTCCTGCTTTAAGTACACTTACTGGCATGTGGAATAATAAAAGAAACACTCAATGGCTTAGGGCAAGAGCAGCATCCCAAATAGACTTTAAATGACAAACAAATTGGAGCAGACACTTGTATCCACATGAGCCTAATGGTACTTACCTTTGACAGTAAATGCACAAAATTACATCTGGCTGAGAAAGTCCCTCTGGGCTGGAAGTAATTGGCAAGTGGAATAGGACTCAGAGGAGCACCGTTGCTCTGGTCTCACTTGTCTTTTGATGTCTGCCTGTGCCCACAGCAGGAGGGAACACTGGGATCTCAGAGCAGGTGCTGGCAGTTGTGTATTTTTAGGTTATTTTCAAGGCATGAAATCATCTGTTACCTTCTGCCATTCTTCTCCTTGAGTCACTTCAGTGGCCGTTCTGAAATAACTGTAATGCCAGTTCTGGGTTAAATCAAGTAGAAATGCTTTAAGTGTCTGCATTTTACCTCAACTTTCTATGGCTCTTTTCCAAGCATGTCCCACACTTCCCTAGCTCTGTTTAGTCTGGGAAAGGTATAAGAAAATTAGCTGAAGGTCATATGGCTGCTATCCATGCATAACTAATCCTTTATCGGAACAGATGTGAGTTGCAGAGAAAGTTAATGTCTAACTTTCCAAAAGGTTTGATGGAAATCTGTCTGGGAACAGCCAGAGCTGAGCACAATATCTACAGTGAATCTTTTACTTCACTGAGGACTGGTGGAAGTACCGTGTGCCAATAACATTATTCAAATCAACATGGATTTAAAATCAGATGTCTGGGTGTGATCAGTCCTTTCTGTCTGAGACCTAAGGAGATTAATGCAAGTTTCCTTTGTCTAAAGCTGGCACAGCCCAAAACAGCTGTACTGGGATTATATTTCTATGTAATAGAAACATAATTTTCATAGGTGTGATGAATAGTGCTGACAATTTGCTTTAGTAAGCCTGAGGAGCTTAAACCATATAACTAATCCAAATTTTAGGATTTCTTTGGTTTACCCTAATTGTAGATGTCAGGTTTGGTGGTGACTGGATACTGTGGTGATGGGTCCTTCAGAAGTGCTGAGAGATAGATAAAGTTGGGCTGAACTGATGTATTTCATATTATGAGCAGCTGGATGAGCCCTGAACACCATACCCAAGTGATTCATTTCTGAATGGTGGTGAAAAGAGAGGGGGGTGCTTAAATAAATCAATGGTGATTTTAATAAACTGGGAGCTTCTCGGTACTAAATCTGTCTGCATCTGATCTGAATTGCAATTACCTGTCAAAAATTCATCCATCATTGCAAGTTCCAGACAAACTTTCTGGCAGCAGATGTTTCAGGGAAGCTATTTCATGTGGGAAATATATTGTTTGGTGTGCAGCATTCCCAAGAACAAAAGCCAAAGCAGAAAACATTTCCCGAGTAACAGCAATAACTTCTGTGTCACACCTAAGCCGAGTTTATTGGCGAATATAATTTGTAAATGTGGATTTCCAACATAAATCAGTCAATGAAACACTACTCATAATTCAGCCCATCTCAAAGAGATGTAGTAATTCAATATTTGTGTACTTGCAAAAGCAATGGTATTTCTAATAACTTTAAATTCAGCATTATTTAACCCCCTCTCTGAGGCTCCAGCACTGGTGACTGCCAAACAAACGTGGTGTGTTCCAGCAGCCAGGCTGTGGGGAGAGCTCTAGGAGATTGCCTAAAGAAACGTGTCACACTCCCTCAGATCTGTATTCAGCAGCTGCGGGGCCACCTGTGCAATCCACGTCTCTCTCACACCAAGACCCAGAAAAAATTGGGGGAAAAAATATTTGCCTGCCACTTAATATGTGTTCATTGACTTCCTGTCATAAGAGAAAGGGCTGAGTGGGGACTGTGTGAAGGATTTAAATCCAGAATACCTAAACTCCAGTTTTTCATTGACACCCTTCCCACCATCTGATACGTGGCCGGTCCCTTCTGTGGCACGAAGGCAACGTAATGACCATTTCTTTGCAGCCATCAGAAAATTGTCACCTAACACTGCTATTTCTCTTCTGAACATGTACCTTGAAAATGACCTCTGGGGACAGGCTGGACGTATGATGAGAAGATTGCCATCACAGCCAAATAATACCCCGAAAGCTGTTCTACTGTCACCTCTATCAAAACCCTCCATTCTCTTTGCCAATTATACCGGCAGAATCTATCACTCTTTTCAATTTTCATTATATCAGGATTTACTTTGCACATTTTCTTCTTCTCTGTAGTACTTTAAAACCATGTTTCATTAAAAGCTGTTCCTAGCATAATTGGGAGCAATTCACTTACAAAGTAACTGCTGACAGATGGATCCATTTATATCTTAGACATGATGTGCTGGGCTTCTTATCTTGTCACCTGTGCCTGGTGTTTGAGGATTCATGGATTCATCTTTTGTGTTGGTGGCTCAGAAAGCCCCGGCCTCATAAGCTGCACCAAGTGTGTCATTCTGAGCTCTGGAGAACTGATGGCTGCCGAAGGTTTGGAAAAAACATCCTGGTTTGCCCTACTTCTCTCATTCATCAGTGCACAGTGTCACTGGGGTAACATTTTCTGCAGAAATCAGAATGTAGTTGCATATTGCACGTCCACTCTTCTCCTTTAGTTCCCTATTATTTATTTCCTTCTATTATTTAGCTCGGAAAGGCTGTGGGTACTTGGTGCAAATCACTTCTCAGGCCTCTGACAAGAGATTGTGTACCCTCCAAGGGGTTTAGTGCCTCAGCTCCCAGGGCCATCTGTCCATTCCCCTGTGCCAAAGGCAGGGAGGAGAACCCAAGGGCAGGAAATAAACTCTCAGCTGCCATCCCAGGGTGCTGCAGGGGTGCACGGCTCCTTCCCTGGATCGTAGGTGAGAGGTAGTAAGGAAGGAGTGAATTGTAATGAACCTTTAAAATGAGGATAAATAACTTTTACCTCACGCAGTAGAGAAGCTGGAGCTGGCAAAGGGAAAAGAGAAGAAGTGAATGGCATGGAAAATGATGCTGGCAGGAAACTTCATAATGAGCAGAGGGAAAAATAATTTATATCGAGACCTGGGCGCAGCAGGCACCGCAAGTGAAGGGTGTGGATCCACACCCGCCCCTTTCCTCTCTTTACCTTTATGGGAAGCTGCATTTTAGCAGGATAAAAAGTCAAATTAACTTCTAGCCTTAGAAGCAGCTGGAGGAGCAGGTGCCCCGGGCTGAAGGTGGTGTGGGTTGCACATATCCTTGTGCTCACGTCCCGTGCCATCCCGTCCCATTTGGCTGGGGGCCAGCCCAGTGTTTCTCTGGGATGTGATGAAGCCCTGGGAGATGCCAGTGGATTCATGGCTTTGGAGGCTGCTTACCCTGGGGAGCACAAGGTGCCAGCACCAGTCAAACAATGTCAAGCTTCGTGATTAGAAGCAAATTGGTTGGGGCTGGAATTGTTCCCGATGGGTGTTTTTAATTTCATTTTCCTGTGGAAAGATTATTGAAAAAGCTGTTCCAGGTCCTCGGATCATGCATCCTGACAAATTTAAAATTTAAACTTGTTCTGAGGGAAGATCGCATGTGTTTCAGGCCTATATGCATAATATATTTTAATATTGCTAAGGCAGCTGTGACCTCAGCACAGAAATGTCATGAGATGGAATGGCAGAAACTAGACAGAAGAAGGACAGGGAGTAAAGCTCAAAACAGCCTCATTAAAATGTATTTTGCTCAGTTTGGAAAAATAATGAGACCCACCCCTTGATCCATTTTCCTGAAAGCAGTGATGAAATGCTTTAGAGGCCAGCTTCATTCTTATTAATAGTTTTTTTTATTAAGAAGGATGAAAACTATCTAATGTGATAACTATGAAGGAATGCAGAGTCATTTTCATTCTGACCATGAACATTTATTTGTGGCATAAAATAACCCCTAGGCAGGAAAGTACACATACACCTGGTTCTTTCAGCTGTTGCTTCATATCCTGCTGTAATGAAATACCTCCTCTAGGTGCATCAAATAAACAAGTCCAAATACCACAGAGCCACTACTATGTGATCATACTGCTGTCATTCTCTGTTGTAAACTCTAAGATTCCTCTCATTGAAGACAGCATATGTGTCCTTGAGTCATTCCAAGGAATCACAACCCCTCCACCTCCTTAAACTCCGTATTGATGTCTGCAGAAAGCGAGTTAATCCATCTTTTCTTCCCACCCCACACAATGAAAAGACAAAAATCACAGTTTGAATTGCATTAGCCTTCAGGTCTTCCTAAAGATAAATAATGTTGCCTGCAGGTTTACATTAGGGATTACGTGTCTGCATTCTGAATAACTCTGGAAATAAATTAAATGAAGGGAGGCACAGCCTTTAGCTTTTTTCCTGGGGCTTCGTTTCACACTGTGATTTTTACACAGCACTTTTGTTTCACCTATGTTTGAGGACAAAATATAGAATATTTTCAGAAAATATCTTCCCTTGCCCTTCCCTTTTCCATTTTCTTGATATAAACATGAACTTGTTTTTTCAGCTCTCTCAGAATGGCGAGGCTGACGAGTGATATTCCACATGGACATGACTGCTTTGTGGCTCACCTTGGGGTTCTCAGCTCTCCACAGGAAATCCATCACCTCTTCTCTGGTGAGACACCTAATTCGGGCAACACTCAGTGACTGATTGCTGCAGCACAGGATGGTCCCCTCCTACCTTGGGAAAACATTTCAAAGGTGAATTGTCAGTTCTATGTTCAAGGTATAAATGTTCATTTCTGAGTGTGGAGGTCTGAAGATCCAACTAACATATTCCCATTTTTTTTACACAGAAGACTGAATGAATACTTACAAGAAAAAGCTGAAGTTATTTTTAGGACAGTAGTGAGGGTTCTACTTTTAAAGCAGTTTGGACCAGTAGATCACCATGTGGTCTTTCCAGATCTCCAGACTTTATCAGTGGAAAGGAAGGCACACTGTTTCTCTCCACATACTGTTTAATTAGAGCAGGCAGGCATTTGTTTACATATGGTGTATTTTTACCCTTGTATTTTTGTGCCCTCTCCTAAATTCAGGAAGGCTCAGGGACTCATTCCAAATATTTCACTCCCAGTTGGCTTTGACATGTCTTTTTTTTTTCTCCCCCCGTGACTTTCCATGGGTTTAGATGTTTGATTTGAATTATCCCTGTTTTGCTTCACATTATGACTAAGTAGGCTTTTAATATAAACACCTGAGCACAAAAAATCAAGATTAAGAAACTGTTCCGCTTGACTTAAAGCATTATGTGTCCTGAAATGGGATACCTGAGGTCTGGGATACCTCAGCTGTAGAAATCAGGTTCTGATAATTACAAATCCTATCGGAGATTTCAAAATTAATTGTGTTTCTTCTCAGTGAGGGCTGTGTAGTGTTTGACTGCCTGTTTCATTGAGCTTAGGCTCCATGAGTCATACCAAAAAAGGGACAGCAGCTAAAAAAAACAGTAAAAAAAGAAAACCCAAACAAACAACTTTGTGTGATTTAGCAGCCTACTTGGAAACAGAAAGCAGAATTCTGTTTAGCTTTATGGCAGAGGAAGAGAGTTGGTTTTTGGTCTTTGAAAATATATATGGCTCTGATTTAGTATTCAAGGTAATAAGCAGCCCTGACTGTAGAAAAGAGTATTTGTAGGATATCTTTTCCTGGCTTTTCAAAATTGAAACCGAGTCCCTTCTACTGGAAGACTTTTCCTTATCTAGCCTGCAGCCTGTCTTTTTTCTTTCACTATTTCATGTTCACAGGCAAGAGCCAGCAATGCTGCATCTGTGTCTGTGCCAGGAGGGGCTGACACCGGGAGAAAGGGAAAGGGACACCAGTCCCTGTTCCCTTCCCACATCTCCAGCGCTCCTTGGTGCACGTGCCTCACGCTTTGTTTGGCTCAGGCACTGATTCCTTTCCTTCCACAGGCAGAGCTACAGCCATGGGTTACTGCCCAAAACAGATGGCAGCGGATTTGGCCACCCCTCCTCCAAACCAGCCCTTCTTCCAGAGGCGCTGGGGGCAGATTTCCCTGCGGGACAAGGGCAGGGAGCTCCAGCAGGGGCCCGTGCTGGCACTTTTGTAGATGCACTGCTGTCCAGCAGGGTATGGGAACAAGCTGCTGCTGCTCCTCTGGGGTGCCACGGTGTATTCCTGAGAGTGCCATGGGCTCGGTTTTCCCACCTGCATGGAAAACTGACTGCTCTGTAGGCTCAGAAGAGCATCTCCTTAGGCTTATCCTTTCAGGTTTGACAATGACAGCGTGCTAAGGGAGAACAGAAGGAATAATGCAGAAATCAGTTTGGCACATCTGGGAAAAACGCCTCTGTGTTTCCTTCCCTAAATGCTGCAAACAGGTGGGAACTGCAGCTGTCTGAAAAACTTAATCTTATTTCTGTAAAGAATTTTGATTGGTTTTTTAGATAATCCCCAGAGTGAGATTTTTCAGTTTTCAGGTGGTTCTGATTTGCAACAGAAGACAGAGAGACAGACACTGTAAAGGGTAAAATAAAAACCTCCATGCAAACACAATTTGCTAAAACAAAGCCCAGAATTAAGGTGGGACCATACCCTGACAGAGAGAGCCTTCCTTCTAGCAATACTTTCCAACATGTCCCTTGGCTGATATGCCACAGGAACTGGAAGCCTTCACATCTAGTGGGACTTTCACCCTTTACTTGGAAGGCCATGGTGACTTCAGTGCTCATGGTTTTAATGGGATCAAGAGGGGACTGTCACCGTCACCCCATAGGTGGTGGCCTGTCTTGGGGCTGAAGCTACATGAGCATCTCTGTTCCATCCTTGTAACCTCAACCTGTGGATTAATATTGAAGTAAGTCTTAAAATTCTTAAAGCAACACACTTATATGGAGATAAATGACTTTACGTGCACCTTGAAGCAATTGTGGAAATTTCTATGCTAAGAACTTGTTTGTATGAAATTGTTATTCATATGAAATTGTGATAAAGCTCTGAACATAAACTGGAATTTGAAAACCATGGCTTTTGGCTGCCTTTCAGGAAAGGCATTTTATTTTCACCCTGCACTTGATAATCCAAAATGAAAACCTAAGTGAGATCGAAGGGTAACTGCCATGTGCCATGTTGCATTGATTGTGGAAGTTATTTTACACAGTTCTGGGAATGCACAAGTCGCCATAATCTTTTCATGCTCTCATTTATAAAAATCTTGCCCAGTGAGGTGGCTGTGGGTAGATACTGAGACTAATGCATGAGGCAGCTGCTCAGCTTGTACTGGCAGGAGCACAAGCTGGATGGGCAGGGCTGTTTGCATAGCTGGTGTCCTCACGTGGCTTTGCCACTTCTCCCCCAATTCTGCCTTCATCCCTTCTCCTTGAACAGTCTGACTTCGGGAAGTCTCTGCTTTGCTGCTTGTCCAAAGAGCACTCTGCAAACTTACAGGGAGAAATAAATACCACTAGGTATTAATTAATTGCTTCATCAATTACCTTGTAGCTCTTGGCCTCAGGGTTGACCTTGTTGGCTTGTGCAGAAGCCAGCCCCGAAGCTGGCATTAAAAATGATTCCCTCTGAGCCTTCAGTGAGGTGTCACATGGGGGCCAACCTCCTAAGCATGCCTGTCTCTCGTGTGGTGTGTGTCCACTGTCAATTAAAACTGATACTAAAATCAAATACAAACAAAGTGCACAAAGGTACCTGGGGGAAACCACCCCCTTCCCTGTGTATGCAAGTGAGTTTTTGTCTTTGAGCTTCTTAGGCTAAGGATAAATGGATGATTCTCTCCCTTCCTTGCTTTTTCTCCAAACAACAACAAAAAAATTGCTCCCTTGAATTCCAGTTCAAATTAATGGAAGTCTGGGGGAGAAGAAACAGACAAACAAACAAGGAAGTGTTTTATATTTGGGTTTTTCTTTCCACCTCGTGGCGGATGGGTTTGGTGTGTTTTACAGCTACCTTCTGAAATCAGTCTGTTATTTTGCCATTCCTTTGTAAGAGAGTAGCAGTGCTGAATCTTTATCATATTGATCGTTCCACAGGCTTTCATCTGGGGCCCAGGATAATACACAGCGTTGTTATTGCATTATTATTTTTCATTTGTATCCTATTGATTTGCTGCCAGGAACTTACAGGTCAATTTGCAAAGAGATGGGCTATGATTTATTTTTTTCTAAAAGATTATGCCACAATGGGAATGCTTTTATAAGGCTGTCAGGTGTTTAGGTTTGTTTTTTCTCCTCTCAGGAGAGCAGCACATTCATAGATTAGTGGCAGGCACGGTTCCACCTGGATTTACACGCCGAGTATCCATGACTTTCACGTAATTCATATGGATAAGTGGCTGTACACAAGCCTACACTTACACTGGAATTTACTCCTGGGGAATGGTTCTTCCCTCACTCCTCCCTGTGCAGCTCAGAAATAACAAAGTCAATGCAGTTACACCGATGGAAAAGAGAGGGGAGGAGGCGCTTTCTATGTCTGATCACAACAAGCCACCAAAGTTTAGCATCCCTGGGTGACAGGTGCTAAAAACAGACATGAGAAGTTATTCTTGGTACATATTTTTTGTTTGCCGTGGTAAGATCAGTTTACACCAATTAGTAATAGTCCAGCTCCTAACAACTTTGTACACAGAAGGGCCACCTTTGAAACAAAGTAAGGACTCAAATTCTCCTCATCTTTATTTGACTCAACTGTTGTTAGATTGTAGCTACTGGGAAAGCAAGGATTATAAAAGCATGTGAAACTGCACTTTAATTCCTTCAGTACAAAACTCCTGCTACATAATTTACAAGGGGTTGGTTTTTAATTACTCCATGCAAAATGTGTTAAGTGCAGTAGGCTGATGTATCCATACACCGTGTTGTGTACTATTATTTTTCCCTGGAACCCATCCAGGTAAATCAAACCCACAGTGAGGGACTTCCAGTTCATGTTCTCTTTACACTGTATTGAATTTTCCTGGCATCCTTTCAGCAGGAGCAATCTGACAAGGGAATTTTTTTATAGCAGAGAACACCTTTTCCTGCCAGTGAAGATTTTCAGTTTGGGGATTGGTGTGATCTTTCATCTTGGTTTGTGGCACAGAATTGGATGTTGATGTTAAACCATACTCTTACCAGCACAGGTCACTGGAATCACCCTCCCAGTTTGGGAAATTTTATTCCAAATTGCAGATCATTCATGGAGCTCAAAGTAAGACACAGCCCAAATAAATGCCTCACTCATAATGTCTCCCACAGCAAGATAATTATCAAGTAGCTGAAGTGCTGCCCTTATCTTATAGGAGTATTTCAAGAATGTTTTCCTTTGTGTTATTCTCCTACTTGTCCAAGTTTTGCTTCACATTTTGACACCATTAGGATATAATTGTATTAGACAGGAGCGAGGTCAAATGAGATTTCCTGCTTTAAGTGGAGGTGTGAAGTCACGAAATGTGCTGTGTCTGGCTGCTAAATGCCTGCTAAATCTAGCACAGCAGCATACACACACACACATGTATCTATAGCTTAATACTTCAGTATGTATTTATTTTAATACCTGAGGAAAAAAGATTACCGTGTTCCAAGACTGCTGGAAACTGTCTTCAGCACTATTGTGCACTAAAGTGCTATTTACAGGCACCAAAAAATATTCCTTCTTGATAGTATTCATGACTGTTTGAGTTGAGATTCTTTTTTTTAATTGGAGAATTAATCAAAAATACCAAATGCTTTCAGTAATTACTAAGAAATCTTTGATTTTTACATGTTTTTGTATAAAAATGATTCTGAATATTAGATTTAGAACATCTAAGTTGTAGTTTCAAGATCTGCTCTCCTTTATAAGTATCAAAGGGGTTACAAAATGGTCAAAATCTTCTGTTTCAGTAGAGCTCAGTCAGAGTTTTTCTGTCTGACAGCTCAACAAACACAAGGAGTTTCATGTTCTGCTTTAATATTAAATATTGCTTTATAAATCACAGTAACTGCTTTCCACCAAACCCGACTTCTGCTTTATTTCAGAGACCTGCCAGAGGAAAGCCTTGCATCTGTCAATAACTTGTGAAAAGTGATTCCTCATTTCTGAGATACCTACCAGGAGTGGGAGATTTAGCAAGAGTTTCTAAGTTCCTCAGACAATTAGAAAATACCCCAAGCGCCTTCTGCAATAGTGAGTATGGATATTTATTTCTCAGCTTGGATTTCTTGATTGACTGAGACATTCTGACTGCTACAATGACACTTTCAGAAGCTGGGCTGTTTGTAGGGAATCAGTGAGCAGAACCCTGAACTGAACCTGGTGCAGATACGCTGCCTGCAGCCTGTGAGTGAACACGTGCACAAACCCCCCAGCATTTTGGAGCTTCTCTTTACATCTGGCACCTAAACCAGACTGATATTTGCTTCACTCTTTGTGAAAAAGTAAAAAAGCAACGAAATATTAGTTACCTTAGTGTCTGTCTGTAAAAATTCTTCTTGGGTGATAAATAATTAATTGCATTTAATGACTGGTTTTTCCCAGCACTGTTAGACAGGGCCTGAGTTAAGAGGTGGTTCCTGTCATAGCTCCTGAAGTGTTCTTGGGGAAGTTCTCTGTCGAAGGCAGTGTTTGTGGAGCCCTGGTCAGTGTCAGGTGGGTCAGCTCCTGCAGGGCTGCTGCATCCTTGCCCTGCCAGCAGGTCACTGAAGGGTTACTGATGCACCATCTGTTGGCTTGGCTCTTGGAATGGGAATGATTCATGGCAGGAGCCCAAATGATGAATAAACGCTCAGCCCTGGGCTGGGGATAAACATATCTTATGAAGCTTCAACGCAGTTACTTGATGTTAGTTCCTGATAATAAGGTGCTCTTTGGGGCATTTTTGTGTGTAAAGCCCTGCTTCTTTTTGCTAACTTATGGAAGTACATTCCAGAGCTCTGGCAAGCCCCCACCTTTTGCACAGCGCTGTTCCAGAAGAACTGCCCAAGCAAATCCAAATCCAGCTCCCCGTGTGCTCAGTGCAGCCTCGGTGATCCGGGCTGTGCTCTCACGTGCAGCAGCAAACACGACTTAATATTATAATGCATCTCATCCCACCTGAGGTGCTGTTGCAGAACTGGGTAAGACATACACCTGCTGTCTGCTGGTGCAGAGAAGCCAAAATTCCATGCTAGATCAAATCAAGGGGATTAAATGTCAACAGCCATAACCTTCAAGTGGGACTTGGAAATTCAGTCACTGGATTATGCTGGACCATTCTAATTCTTCATAAATCTCTTTTATGTCTTTTGATATCAGTAATGAATGTATAGGATAGTAAATTATCGTGTGATAATATAAATATTTTAAAAGTACCCCAATTTAATCCTTTTAATATAATCTCTATTAGGAAGCAAGTGCTTCCTTAATATGAAAATCTGTTGTCACAACCTAGAAGTGATAAATGGATGCATTCCTGTGAGGTGGATTTAAAAAGGCAACTTCTTACTCTTGGGTTGAGTTTGAGTTCACATCAAAATTCAGCAGCATCAGGGCACTTGCAGCCAGGGCAACCTCAGGCTGTGCAGTCTCACAGTGCAGCAGGCTGCCCGTACAAATTGCTCTCTTTTGATATTTCAGGTTCCAAAATGGTTGCTCTTCCATGTTGATCTGAAATATGTTTCCAAAATATGTCTATAATACACGTGCTGTTTATATTGCAAGGTGTGGGGGGTTCTCCTTAACAAAATACAAACTCTGTCAGAAGTCTGTGTAAAGACCTTTTTTCTGCACAGTAGATTTTATCCAGCAAATTCAACTGCTGCAGCTGCAGCTGAACTTGGTGGCCAAGTGCCTTCTGACAGTGTCTGTCTGGAATGCACAATCTCTTCTTTTTTTCCCCCAGAATGTTCCCTACTCTCTTGGTATTACTCCTTTTATATGATCATGCTTTTCTTAAAACTTGGAGTAGCTGTTCAGAAAAATCCCTTTTCTTTTTCCCTCTCTTTGGGCAGGATGTCTTCCCGAGGATGATGGGTCACCACTTGAAGCCTGATCTCCCAAAAGACAAATCAGCTCTGAAGTGAGTCCCAGCACTCCTTTTAACCACTGGCATTCCTGTTTCCCATGGCTCTTCCTTTTCAGTAAAGTCTAAACACATCAAGTCATTTCTGCATATTCCTCAGGACAGACAAAGGGATCTTCAAAACTTTCTGAATTGATTCAGAATGAGCTAACAATACACATTTTATCCCCAAAACACCACACTAAAGGCCATGTCTGATTTCCAGTTTCTGAGTGAATCTGGAGCAGGACTCGGTGCCTTGTTGCATCCATTTCACACGAGGTACCTGGATGGACTCCAGGGCCACACGTGGGGTTATTTACCACGTGCTGTGCAGGTGCTGAGTCTAAACAATCCAATGATCTTATGCCCAGAAAATCTCCTACTCCACATAATCCTTGTGACCTTCTCCTCTGTCACTCATTTATCTGCACTTGGAAGAGGCTGGCATGTGGCTGGTTTTATGGATGGCGTGCTGCGTGTCCTGGGATCAGCCTTAATGTGCTGTAATTCTTTATGCAGTCATTAAAGCACTATTAGAGACCTCAGCCTTGGACTTTATACGGTCATTGGAGGAGTTTTACAGAGGTTATTATCGTGTTGCTCTGTCTTGAACTACTCAGCAAGCACGAGGCAGCAATTACAGAAAGGGCTACTTAGCATCCAGCCTGTACACTGGGAGGTGGGGAGAGAGGTTTCAGAGACATAATTCACCCATCCACCAGAGCACAATAAAACACCTTCTTTATCTCTGATTTTATTGGTTCTGTCTGCTCTCATCTGGTGCCTGAACATTTTATCTGTTCACACTGCTTTTTTTCTGATGCAATAAAAAGAGCAGACAGGATTTTGCCCTTTATTTAAAATGTTTTGCCACATTTAGAGGTAAATCACAGACACTTTCCCGTGTTGTATATTTTCAGACTTGTTGGAGAGAGGAATGTTTTGATAGCAAGTGCGCTCTACGGGGTCCAACCATGGTGGGATAGGAAAAGTCTCTCCCTACCACCTTACTTTTCTTTGCTCTGATGTAAACCTGTCCCTCTCTCCACATCTCCGGGAGTCAGGCACCCACGTTCCTTCATGCATAGTGAAGGATAAAATGAGAGGAAAGATCTGGCTCCCAGTCCCTCCACAAACAGAGTGAGAGTCATTTACATGAGGAATTCAGCGAGCAGAGATCTTTACTTTGAAGCAGATCTGTCTTCTCAGAAACAAGCTGACACTCTGGGCACCAAAACACATCACAGGAACTACAACAAAAAGCAGTGTTCTGCCAAAGCTGCAGGCAGGAGTCTGTCAGGGAGAATGATGGGACAAGAAGAGTGGTGTTCTAACAGGCAAAGGGGGAAGAAAGAAAGAAAGAGTGAAAAGTGTAAGAAACTGGAAGAGACTTCAATGGATACAACGCTGTTTAATGGGGCAGAAACTGAGAAACAAGTGAACTACAGTGCAGGGTGATCTGCATTTTTCCGAGATGATTTGTAAAAGGTGAAAAGTTGTAGATGAAATGCTTTGATCTGCCTTTATCTCACTCTGCCTGTGCACTTGTGTCATTCATTTCATGTAATAACCTCTACTAAACAGGCAGAGGCTGCAGCATAATTTTGTTTAATTTTGTACTTTATATTAAGGCAAAAAGCTGCAGTTCTGGAATTTGAAGCTTGTAGTACCTAATTGGCCAAAGGGAAAAATAAAGAAGTAAAGATGAAGGACAACCTTTCATGTCATGTACAAAATCAAGGCTCATGCATCAGGGAACAATTAGATTCATATAATTTCAGCCTATGTCTCAATCCTAAAATTGCATCAAAATTAAACTCTGTTTCTAATTCTCATATAGTGGAGTTTAGATGAACCTCGAATTTTAGATGTTCCCATGATGGGAGTTATGGGAATTGTTTCCTTTGCAACGTGAAGTGCCTAAAATGGGAAATAGTTTTGGGGGCTCTTTCTGCTTTCTTTCCTTTTTATTCCTTTCTATCCAACATGGCAGAAATGCAGTCTAACTGAGCAGCAGTAGAAGGAAGGAAGGAAGGCAACCTACATTGAGTTAGCAAGTGAGGGAAAAAAGAGTTAATCTTCCAGGCTTTGAAGGAGCTGATACCAGGAGAAAAACTGTGCCTGCAGTACAAAGCCAAAAGTTATCAACTATCCTGAGAGATGTTTTCACAAATCAACAAAGAAACTAGGAACTAAAAGCATAAAACTAGGAGGGGAAAAAAAAGCATTGCTGTGGTCTGTGTCCCTAAGATGAGAAACTGAAAAGCTGTGAGTATAAAGCAGGTATGAGCTGGTTGTCAGTGGAATGTCAGCTTCCAGCAGAACAGGAATAACTCAGAAGTCGGGATGAGTCTCTGCTGCCTCGCACACTGTAGAGTGTTTTAATCAAAGCCCAGGAGGAGCAGTTCCCAGCCAGTCACAAAACACCACGTCAGGCCGTGCAGGAAGAGGGCTGCAGCAGAAATGGGGCCTCACCAGATCTAGCTAAGATCTAGAACTGTGCTAGACGAGGCTCAACTTGAATCAAAATTGTCTTAGTTCTTTCTTTTGTCCTTTCACCCCAAATATGTTCAGTGTGTATTTTGCTTCAGCACGCTTCTCTAAATCCTCAGAGCATCCACCTTGGAAGCACTTCCAGGATGGAAATGCTCTGACCTTTAGATGTTGACAGATGAGGTGCATATTCTCATGTTCTGTACTACTGACAATAATGGCAGTTCTTCCGTGGTTTTTTTTTTTCTAACAATGTGATTTTTACATATTTCTATGACTTCATTATATAGTTATCCTCCTATAAAATATAATATACATGCCAATTCTTTTATTCCAGGGATGTAAACGCAGTACCACATATTGATAGACACATTATACCATTTAAACCAGTATCTGCAATGTCACCATCAAAAATGAGAAATGCACAGTACTGTGCAATATGAGGCCATTAATTTATCCACAGAGGCAGAAGCACACACACAGCATGGCTGGTAAGGCAGCTCCTGTCTCCTGTGCTCCTTTTCCAGGTGAGGTGATTCCTTTTCCAGATCAGCTCTGTGCTGGACCTTGCTTTTGCAGATGTTGTGGCTGGTGCCACATGATGCGTGGCAGCTTTGTAAGGGGAAGTATCCTCCAGTGAGGATTGCACAGCACTGCCAGCCAGCACAGTTAGCACTTTGGCAAAATGAGAACTGAACTCCAGAAGCAGGAACCAGTTCTTCTTCATTTCACTGTTTGAATTTTTTTCCTTGGAGTGTGTTCAGGGAAGGATGGGAGATAGACCTTTTTACCTTTCTGGTTTTGTCTCCTTCCATGGTACATCATATCCAACCCTTCCATAGCTGAACTCGTAGGTCTGTACTTTCTGAGAGGATTTCAACAGAAAAATGTTCAACCTTGTGCCCCCCTAGAAGAAGCACCAGTTTTTGGAGCAATCTGTCTGAAAATATTTCTGTCAAACTTTACTTTCAGTTCTTGATCCTGCTCAGACACATCAGACTGATACAAAGCCCCCCAAGTAAGGTCACCAGCCTCAGTGGAATGGCTAAACTCTCTAAACTCCAACTTTGCACTATCACACCATAATTACATTAAAATTATAAATATCCTTATGGCAGGTTCTAGGTCATTGGCTCTGAATCTTCCTGCTTAGGGCTGACCATAGCATTTGTCTGTATTTTCTTGTCACAGGGAGTGAACACTCCATGCTTCCTCAGGGACCAAACACCTCTTCTCCACAGCTCCTTGGAGCTGAAGGTGCTTGCCCACACTGAGAGATCACTGAGTGAGACTGTGTTATGTTTCTATTAGCAGATTTGCTGCTGTGATGGAAATTTCTGCTCCAACACACGTCCATACAGAGAGAAATAGAGAGGAAAAAAAAAGAGAAAAAGGAGTTAAAAGCCAGAAGGCAGCATTTAAATGCCAGTGTGGCAATCAAAGAGGTAAGGGAATGAAACACCAACAGAGGGAGGAGAGGAAGGTCACTGTCCCCAGGGACAGCAACACCAGATGGCTGCAAGCACAAATCAAGAATTCTGCATACAGGAATTTTACTCTCACCCTTTGATTTTACTTTTTTTTTAGCATAATTTGCATTGCAGTTTATTTTCATAGCCATTGGAGGTTGGTAAAAGGCTAGATTGCCCTAAAGGGAGAACATTTAAATGTGTACATACAGTGGGATAATCAGAGGTATTGTCAGCATTAAACCTACTCAGATCAGTTCTCTTTCCTGGGATGACAGCAGCAATAGAAGAGCCACCTGAGGATTTCTTCCACCTGAGATGCAAATAGCCTCTCCCTTTCCTTGTGCAATCCTGAAGCTTGCACAAACATTTCCTAGGTGGGGGCTGGGCACTGCTTACACTTGGATTTAATTGCATTTCCGTGCTGGGTTGAAACTTCCAGTGGCCAAGTGAGAGCATTTTGGCTTTAAATAAGAAGAGACATTTCTTAGTAACTGTGATGGGCTGCTTCAGGCACAAAACAAACATTGACTGCACATCTATCCTGGCAAAAATAAAAGAACTGACCTTAATGGTGATTACCAGGGAATATGCCCAGATTTGCATTTGAGACACTTGCATTTCCAGCCCCTTTTGCCTCCCTACAGAAAAGCTCCCACAGAGCAGTCAGGTAAACTGCTGCTCCTGTTAATGTTAAATTATTCCAGTATTCCACATTCTGTTTAACTTCACAACATTTGGAGTTTTTCTTCCGCTGCATTGTGTTTATTTTCTGGACATACTTAATTTTGCTGGCATAGGACACAAAAATAATCAAAGAAAACTTATGATAGAAGAGCAGGAAACATATGACACTTGTGCACTTGTCATCGATCCTTGAAAAATTAGGTGAGCCCCAGACTGACTTTTGGATTTGTCTCTGCTGGTTGCACTCATGTGTTAGGGTGCCCCCAAAGAACCCTAAAGAAAAAAGTTCTCTGTTTTGTCTCCTATTCATGGAAGAGGCAAAGAAGAACAAGATGAAATATCAGCTTCAATTGCTTAAAAAACTGTTAAACCTGTAGGAGAAAGATGTTTTCTGCTGCATTGTTTGTTATAAACAAAATTAAGATTTAAAAAAAAAAAACCCACAGCCTTAGTAGCCTTTGCCAGAAATGAGACAGACCCAGTAATCTTGAAGCAGTCATTCCTTCAGTCTTTCTAAACTCTGAAGACAACTACATTAACACAGAATCAGAGCTCTCACACACCCTGCAGCCAACAGCTCCCAAAATTAGAAAACCCTTATTGATTCGGTTTATTGCAAATGCTGTCCTGAAACAGAAAAGGTGACTCTGCACTTATTTAGTCCTTTTACCTTTGACTGAGGACTGGTTTTGCCTTGTGTGGTCCTGCTGAAGAGCAATGGAGAGCAGTAAGAAGGATTCCTTAATGCTGGAATCAGAAAAGCTTGTTCCTTGGGCAGAGACCAAACCCCCCTGGCTACAGTCTCCTGTCAGGTACAGGGGACAGAGCCAGCGGGTCACCCCTGAGACTCACTGAGTACTTTGTTAATGCAAAACATTTGGGCTCATTCCATTTTCTGATAAGAATTAAAGATGACACATCCTGGGCACTGTCCCCTCCTTCCCCTTAAGTGTCCCCCCAGGATGACCTGTGGCTCATAAAGTAACATTTCTGTAGTCAGGCATCTCCAAAAGCATTTCTAACAACACATTCCATAACTTCTTGTCACTTTTTATTCAGTGCAAGCATGAAAATTTCTGAGATGGACAATGAAAAGCAATCCATAAAATCCAAGGCAAATGATCATAAATGGCCCTGCTGAGAAAGCAGATCCCATGTAATTGAATGGAGGTTGAAGGTCATTCCTAACACATAAAATATATCAGCCAAAGCAGATCCTGATGTCACCATGATACTGAGATGGAAAAATTGCATGCTTAAAATTATTTAAAAGGAAAATAAGAAGCAGGAGGACAGGTGGGTAGGTGTGTTGTTAACTCCATTGAACACAGTTTAAAAAAACCCAAAACACAGTAGTTATTAAGCATATATTTGAGGAAACACAACCACAGATATCTGCAGAACATTGCATTTACAAAGTGCTTGTCAAATGGAAAGCTGGGTCTTTCCAGCAAGTGCCATGGGTGCTGTGCACCCAGACCTGGAGCACCAGGGTCATCCATCTCCCTCTGGAGCCCTGCTTTCATCCTTGGATTGGGTGTGCATCCTTTCATCCTTGAGTGTCCACCAGCACTTCTGACTGAGGTAAGGACAGCATTTAATAGGGAAAAAAGAAGGGAGCTATTACCCCCATTAAATATTGGCACCACCATTCAACACATTCACTTGAAGATGAGCACAAAGGGATTACAACAAAATCATCCCTGTACAGAACAGAAACCAAGTTTCTCCTGCAGTCCCTAAACACAAGAAGGAGCTGTAGTTTTTCTCCATTGCTGGTTGTGCAGCTGAAGAAATTCCTCAAGCCTTCCCTGTTTTCCTTAGTTGTCTCTGATTTTCCTCACCTCAAAATGGGCATATGAGAAATAGCAGCAATATTCCTTGGCAAACAGCCAGAAAAGAACCAGAGCAGGTCCCAGACTGGGGGCTCCCCTTCCAGGGGATTGTGTCAGCTCTGATAGAATTGTTGATTATTCAGGCACCTAATTGGCTTTGAGGAGTTCAACAGTGTGCCTGGGGAGAGTATTGATCAGTGGATCTGCAGAGATGGAAATCTGATCACTGCACTGAACCCCGTGCCCCAGATGTGCCCAGCTCCCTGTGCTCCCCTGGAGCCCAGGTTTTCCCCTCTTTTCCCCCTAGGGTGGAGGTTTAATGGACAGTGGTGAGGCCCTGGTGCAGATGCTGCACGTGTCTGCAGAGGAAAGGAGAGCTGGGAGCACAGAGGAGTGGTTTCTCCAGTGGAGAGCTGGCACAGAGACGTGTGCTGGGAACACTGGGAGCCGTTCCATGGCAGCAGCTCATTTCCACACCCTGCCCTGCTCCCAGAGGTCACCAGGAGCTCACCCCAGGCACAGGGCAGGGCTTTCCCAGCTGGGCTGAGTGCCACAGGAGGGGCTTCTGCAGGATTTCTGTCTTGGTCTGCTTCCAGCAGCTCAGACTGGCTCCTGCATCCAGCAGGGTTAGGGTGGGGATTTGGTTGGGGGTTTTTGTTTGTTGCTTTGGCTTTTATTTATTTAGAGTGCTTTTAGAGTCAGTTTTGCTGCTTCATCAGCTCTGCCTCCTGCCCAGCTGTCTGTTGGGTGTGTGGATGGGTTCAATCTGCATTTTGCTTCTTTTTTGGACCCCTACTTCATACTTTAGGCTCTTTATTTTATTTTTTCTCTTTTTTCTCTTTTCCTTTTTACTGTTTTCTTCCCCTTTCCTCTTTTTAAAATACTTTTCTGCTGTGGGGGGGTTTCCCTTCTCTCACCCTCACTGCTTTCCTGTATTTTAAAAACTTTTCTTCCATGTATTTTTTTCTTCTCCTTACCAGAAGCACCTGGGGCAGCTCCACAGTTGGGGCCACTCTGGCTGCTGGCAAAGGACCCCACTCCTGGTTGTTACTGATGCCAGGGAGCTCTGACTGCTCTACGGCTTGTGTTTGTTCCTAGGTTTGGGGCTTGGGGCTCTCTGTCATCGTGTTTTACCGAATAAAGGTTGTGTGGCATTCCTGGGTTTGATGATGGTGTTTTATGGAATGGGACAAGCCTGGATTCCCCGGGAAGCAGCAGTATGGGTTTCCCTGTGCCTGTGAACAGCCCCAGGCACAGCTGTGCAGCACAGGGACCATTCCTAAGCTACTTCTGATGACATAACCAAGTTTAAATTAGAAGAAATGAGAAGTCCTGACTGAAACCTATGTACAAGCAAGTTTCGATTGGTTTTCAGACCCTCCTGCTTCGTACGCTTTGCCTCAGGAGCCAGGAAAACGGCTCCGATTCCCCTCCCGATCCTGCTGCCGGCGCTGGGGTTGAGCCAGCCCCGCTCAGCTCGGGGGCTCACACAGACCCAGCGCTGCCTTTGGGGGCTGGAACTGAGACCAGCCCTGCAGCTTTGGGCTCACAGAGACCCTCGGCTGGACCTTGGGAGCTCAGCACCACAGTCACCTGGTCAGTTTTGGGCTCCACGAAGAGAGGCTGAGTGCTGCGGTGGGGGGGCTCAAAATGTAGGCACAGAGCTTAAAACCAGGGACTGCAATCCTGCATTTTGGACTCTCGAAGCAGGCTCACGTGGATGGATTTGGGCTCAGGTAGAGTGGCTAAGCCCTGTTCTGGGGCTTAAATCAGACCAAGAGAGCCCAGGCTTCAGAAACCGCCGCAGTGCCGCAGTTTGCTCAAACCAGGCTACTTAGGCCAAGTGCAGACACAGATGAACTGAGTCATGATTTGGGCTCAAATCATGGACCATGGAACCACGGTCATTTAAACAGCATTTGTGCTCACAGAG
>VXBN01001622.1:181980-205707 GCA_013397395.1 Sinosuthora webbiana | reverse complement strand
CCCCCCCCCCCCCCCCCACGCCGGCATAAATGCTTATAAATAAACCCAGGATGAAACACCGGCGGCAACTGCGACAAACCAGGGGCTCCTCTTCCTGCTGGTGGAAAGGGCACCTCCCACCAAGCAAAGATTCCAGCTGGAGGAGCAGCGCAGAGGATGGGCTGTCCACAAAGGTTTGGAACAGCACCTCCCGTGATCAGGTGGGATAAAAACAAAAGTTGCACACCGGCCTTTGACTCGTGTTAAATTCATCAGGCTGCTGTAATGCCAGGGGAAAAAAAAAAAAAAAAGAAAAAGGGGGGAAAAACTGAAAGTCTCCCTTAGAAGTTGATGAAGTCAAGAAAACGTATGGTTTGGGGTGCTTTTTACTCAGTTGTGTGCGTGTATTTTGGATGACCAAAAGATAGTTTAAATATATGCCGTATCTTAGTTGAAAAATACGTAATTACATCTGGATTTGCAGAGAATTCCTTATCCCTCTGCCCTTGGCTCATGTTCAGCTCCAGAGAGCATTCAGGCACGCTCCAGCTTCGGTCTCCTCCACACTGAAGCACTGATGTTTTCAAAGTTTTCCGATTTTCCCACACGGAAAGCCATCCTTTAGCCCTGCCATTGCCTGGAGACTGTCGTTCTCAGCCTGCAAATTCATTTTTAGTTAATTAATGGCCACTGCGGTGACCTGCAGCAGCTGGGATCACCCACTCCAGGAGAAACGACCCCTGAGCAACCGGGTCCAGTGGAAGGTTGGATGATCCTGACGGTGCCTTCCAACCCAAACTGTTGTGGGTTGTTTTGATGTGTTTCCATCACGAGGAAAAGCCAGGGCATGGCCAGGATGCTCAGACACCTCCAAGTCGCCTCCTCTACCCTGGTGCTCCCTGCTGATGTTCTAAGGTTTATCTGCGGCAAATCACAGGATCCTACTTTGGGTTGGGTTGGAAGGGACCTTAAAAATCAACCAGTTCCATGCCTCAAGCTGGAACAAGGTAGCTGAAGATTTCCTTACAGCCTGAACACCAGAAGTTACGTTGACGATCGAGAATCTCAGTTTTCCTCCAAAATAATTCCTCGTACTTGCGGTCAGTGAAAAACCCCAAACATATTTGACTCTTGGGCTTCAGCTCCCTCTTGCTTTCCAGGTCCTGAACGACGGAGAAATCGGATTACAGCTCCCCAGTCCTCTCAGCACCACGCGTCCTGTGGAGGGATCCAATTTCAGAGCTGGGAGCCACCCATTTATTTATTTTATGGTGCTTTAAGCCACCCTCGCGCTGAACCGGCTGGCGAGCTCTGCGCTCCGTTTCCTTATTTCCCAAACAGCTCTTAAAGAATTAGTGTTCCCATAAATGCTTCTCGTCCCCATTTACCATTTTGGGTGGTGCTGAAGAGCTCGGCAGTGAAACCACCCTGAGGATTGCGGCGGCGGCTCTGGAGCTGCTGCCTCGTTTGTTCCAAATCACCTCTCCCCGACGAGCTGGATTAATTGTTCAGGACCTATAGCACATGCTTCAGTGAAAATAAATTACTTTATTTCTATTACACCACCAGTGGCTGTGTAACTTAATTTCATTAGCCTCAAACCTGTTGAGAGTGTTCAGATTTCCATGGCGGGACGCACTCGAAATGAAAAGACGCCTTCGATTCCCAATTAACAGGATCGCTCCCTTTCAGCCGAAATGAATGTTATTGAAACCAATTAGCACAGACTGGAAAATCTCTCATTAATGAGGGGAGTGTGGGTGAGTAAACAGCAATGAAAAGATGAAATTAGAGAAGAGGCTCTTCTCGTTGGCCTGAATAATTACATGCTTAGTTGCCTAATTGTCTGGTGAAAAGCCTCGCCGTGCTGGTAACAGATTGCCGTGTTCATTAGGCTGCAAAAGGCCACCTGCTGCTGAGGCTCATTTTCCTGCAGTCTATATCCACGTGTGGCTCCCCAGGGACTGCTATTTGGACACAACACTGGCTGTGAAAAGCAAATGAGCTTGCCAATATGCTGCAATATTGTGTCCTTTATGCCAAGATACAGAAGCTTAATATGTCAAATATAATGAATAAAACCAAGAGCGATAACGAAGTTTATGAGGAGGGTGACCTTCCGACAGGGCCCTGGTGCAGGAGGGCAGGGCCCTCCATGCAGATGCTCCTGCCTGGCCCCCACTGCTCCGAATTACGGAGCACAAAAGAGAAATTACAACCGCCACCCCCTTAGACAATGGCGGGAGGAAAGCCCACAATGGCAACTGGTAAAATTGGAAACAAATGTGAAATTCCGAGCGCTCGAGGAGGGCTCAGGGAGCCCGGCGTTGTTCCGATTCGCTCCGCTGTGGCAATAAACATCAAAGGCAGGAGGCCTCTGCTCCAGCCCTGCCTCGGATCGTTCCGTGTCTCGCAGTCGCTGGGTTTATGGGGCTTTTAAGCCAGGCTTTACTACACGGCGCTGCTGGCAGGGACGAGTCACCCTGGGCACGGCGTCGAGGGGTTCTTGCTCCTCCGTGAGCCCCGGCACGTGCTGGGAGTCCCACCTGCCCAGGGTGGGATGGAGGCCTGGAGCCTGCTGGAGATGTGTCCAGAGAAGGGAACGGAGCTGGGGAAGGGTCTGGAGCTGGAGGGGCTCAGCCTGGAGAAGAGGAGGCTCGGGAGGGACCTTGTGGCTCTCCACAACTCCCCAACAGGAGGAGGGAGCCAGGTGAGGGTCGGTCTCTTTTCCTGAAGAGCAAGTGAAAACAGCCTCAGGTTACACCAGAGGAGACTTAGGTTGGATATTGGGAAGATTTCTTCATGGAAAAGGTTGTCCTGGCACAGCTGCCCAGAGCAGTGGTGGAATTTCCATGCCTGGAAGGATTTAGAAGCTGTGTGGCTGTGGCACTTGGGGACAGGGTCACTGGTGGCCTTGGCAGTGCTGGGGGCTGGTCAGACTCCCTTCACTGAGAGGATGTTTCCAAAATAACAACTCCATGATTCCATGATTCCGTGATTCCATGTCACGTACCAAGCAGGAGGAATTGCCAGGGTACAGCAGGTTGGTTCAAAGCCACCAGCAAAGAAATCAGGGATGTGTGGATCTGAGTCTGGGTATTGACGTACACATTGCAGGGTATTATCCTGCTGCAACTACTATTAATGAACAGCTGAGGTAACTAACACTAATTGCACCGGGAGGGGACTGGCTGTTCCCTGCTGTCCCCCGTGTGGGGACAGGATCTGTGTCAGCATTCCCAGGACCACACTGGGTGAGGAGCAGCCCACTTCATGGCACGAAACTCCTTCCTCCTCAAAGTTAAAATACTCCATGCCAGCAGTTTGAGCCCTTAAGGTGGTGGCACGTCCTGTGGTGTCACCCAGAGCAGCCCCCGTTGTCCCCATGTCGCACCCATGCCCGAGGCTGGATCCAAAGGTGTTAAACACAAAGGCTCCAGTCCCTCCCAGTCCGGTGATGATGAGGGAACAAACCTTTGCCAGGTTTTTGATTGCTTTTTGTGGACAGGGGAGCGTGGAACGAGCCCCCTCATTAATGCCAAGAGCAAGAAGATGTGATTCAGAAATGTTTTTATCGTCGGAAAGCGAGGATAATGCGCCTGGCAAGGAGCAGGAGCAGCCGTGTTGGGAATTCCCTGGCACAGGTGGTGCTCAAGGGAGCACTGGGAATGTGGTTCCAGTGGTGGAGCCCCAATGTCCACCCCACCAATGGTCGTTTTTGGGGTTTGCTGTAGCAAAATCTCACTCCGTGACTGTTGATTTTTTAATCTTCTTTTCTTCGTGTTAGTGCCGGGATTAAGACACGGGAGTCACAGTTTCAGTGTTTGGTAATTCTTATCTGTAGCACAGTCTCATGAGTCGTGAGCTCTAACTAACAAGGTAGAAAATGGAGGTGCCTCTCACTCTTTCCGTGGTCTTTTAACACTAATTATCCAATAACGAGATGACATCTATATTGTTTATATTTTTAACCTATTAATTGACCAACCAAGGTCTGCAATGAGGAACTTCTTCACCCAATTAGAAAAAACCACCCAAAACCAAGAAGAAGAAGGTGAAGAAGAAGGACTTAGACAACACCCTAAATCCTCCATGTTTTCCCATATATGTTACTGTAGCCTAAAGCCCCAAAATCTGAGTTTTCAGGGTTTCAACATTTCCCCCTCTTGTTTGAACCATGCTTGACCCACGAAGACTGTTTTGACAGCTTTGCTTTTCTGGGCTTACCACTCTCTAGAGTGGTAACGAGAAACATCCTTGACCAAAGATTGATTTTTCTCTGTATTGCTAAATTTGGCACAAAATCATCGCAGCCTTTGTTTAACTCCTTAAACTGCAGCGCAGGGATTGCACCTCAATTATCCATCAAGCCTCCATCAAAATCCCTTTGGAATAGCTGCTGGTGTTTCCAAGTGTAGGAGCAGGTTCAGGAGGCCTCACACGGATCTCCCCTCACCAGTTTCCACCACAAAAAAAGCCATTTATGGCTGTGCCTGAGGCCGTGTGCCCACCTGAGCCACGGCTCTGTGTCACATCCCAGAGCAAAATTACAGTTCCACGTTACTCTGAGTGATTTTTACGGCTCTCTCAGGTTGTATTCCGTGAAAAAACCCAACGTGATCACATTCTTTAGGCCACTTGCCAACCGGTTAAATGTAATTGACCAAATTAATTACTACGATCAGTTTTACAGCAGATTAGGATAATTTATTGGGCAGTTTGTTGTTTTCTTAATAGTCTCACCTGATTGATGGAGAGGCTTGGCTATAAATGATTGTTTATGACCGAGAAAACAGCGAAACACAAACTTAATCAGGTGTTCCACTCTGGATTGAGGAGACCCCGTGTAACTTGGATAATTCTTTGCATGTATAATTCTTTGAAACGCCTGGGAAAAAAATTTGAGTGATTAGAGGGGGGAAAAAAATCTCAGAGAGAGACATTTATGTGAAGCAGCTGGTTTGGGGGACATCTCTGCTGAGCTCTGGGGTGATGGGGATGCAGATGGGAGCTCAACCTCGGGGTTCACCCTGCAATCCTTCTGCACTGCCCATGTAGGGATAAACTGGCACCTTTGGAGACTCTCTCTCTCTCTCTATCCAACACATTTTTGGGGCCAAAAGTTATTGTCAGTGACAAATCAACAGCAGGAAATTGGGAAACAACGAGCCAAACTCAATTAAGAAGTTGAAAAGAAGAGCAAAGCCTCTGTTGGGTGTGCAGCAGCAGGTTCAGAGATCTGCCCTCAGAAAGGTACCACCTGCAGGAGGTGAGGCAGGGGATGGTGATTTGATTGCACCGACTCCTTCTCATGCAAAGAGTGAATTGTTTTCGGGCTGCTGCTGATTAATGTGGCTATTGATTAGTTGATCAATAAGGCCGTGGTGTCTAATTATTGATAATCCTTCTCCAAATGAAAGATCGAGTGTAAGGAGTGCCACTTACAGAGCTCAAAACACAAAGTGATTCAGTGTGAAGCCCGGTAATTGAAAGTCAAACTAATCCCATGAATTAAATCACAGCGATCCATAACATTTACCTGATAAATCCTTTGGAAAGCTTTATTTAACTCTCAGTGCTCATTGAGGAAGCTTTGGAGGCTCCCAGAAAAGAGTCTGAAAGTCTGGGTTTGAGGCGCCTTTAATTAATACAAAAGTATCATTTAATATTAAATGTGTGTGATGACTCTGGTTTGAAATGTCTGATCTCACGGCTATAACTGAATGTATTTGGCTACGACCTTTTGCCACAACAATTTATTTTGGAAATATAAGGTTGCTGGTCCCGGTCACACCAGTGGATCACCTGCACACCGAATTGTTTTCCAAACTTCCCCTCTAAGGCCTTCCCCTGCCAACCATTTGTATCATAATCAAATGGGGGAAAACAACCTCACTGCTTTTCCCTGACAGCCTCTGCAAGACTTTTTAGGTGCTTGGAGGAAACGGAAATAAAACCTGGAAGATGTGATCCTATATTTTATAAATAAACTCGTGGACCAATTAAAACTCAACTGTTCAGGCACCTAATTCGTCCCCACAGCATCCTCTGGAGCTGTAATATCCAATAATCTAATAAAAGCAATTTGAAGTGACTCTAATCAGATAATCCTAAAAACATCCCACTCCTCAGTCCCTGAGAATGGCCAGGGTTAGGACATTGGGAGGAGTGGATTCTCCACCATTTCAGCCCAGCCGTGGCAGTGATTTCCCGTGGCTCCCTGAGCACGTGGATCTGCTCTGAGCTGGGCTGTGCCAGCCCTTCAGAAGTTTTCATTTTGCTCCTGTCACCCTGCCCCTCCTGAACAAGCCTCAATTTGCCGTTTGCTCCTGACGTGACGTTATGGCTTCGGCCAAAATTGCATTTTCAGGAGCTGAAATGACAGGAGGCTGGAGCCGGGGATTTATGAATCCTCATCAGAGTCTCCCCATGCCCCAAACTGACTCATGCAGATCCTGGAACTCCGGAGAGGTGTCTCCGTGGGCTGTGGAGGGATCTGTGTGTCAGACAAATCACGCTGGACGCCAACAAAGCCTTCCCTTGATGCCTTCTGTCGCCTCTCCACGAGCAGCACCCACGGCCCTTCCCTGCTCTTCTCCTGTTTGATCTTTAAACTTTCCCCCACCACTTGCAGGAGCTGCTCCTGCTGGGGAACAATCCCCCAGGATTTCCCGAAGTTCCTGATTTCCTGATCCCAGCACAGACCATGGGGTCTCACCCAAGTATTTTTTTTCTGGAAGTTTAATTCTGTCCCAGATTTCCAGGGCTGAACTGAAGCACTCACAGGCTCATTCCTCTTGCCCAGGAGAGCTGATTTCTGGATGTTTGATTGCTGATGGAAGAGCTGAACAGGTCTCCAGAAACTTTATCCGGTTTCTAAGTGGCAGGAAGGGATTTAAGCCTGTTCCATCTGTATTTTATCTTCCCTTTTTATCGCTGTTTTTAGGGACCAATTAATGACTGCTGCATTAATAACCAATTAAATACAATTAAAAGTGTTCTATCATCGTAAGGAGACCAGCAGTGGGCCCATGGTTGTCTCTGCCATCAGGACATGGAGGAAGTGATGGAATTTTTTCAACAGAGCTGTTCTGGCTCTGACCCCACTCAGGGGGCTCTCCCCTGACATTGCAGTGCCGGGCAGAGGTGAAAGCTGGGACTTTTAAAATGCAAATATAAAAACCAAGATGCCCTTTTCCCCAGGACCAATTTCCCGGGGTTGTCCTGGGGTGGTTGTGCTGCCCAGCCCTGCACATCCCAGTCCTGAACACCTTGGTTGTAAAGACACTGAGAAAAAATAAAACAAACCCAGAAGAACCCTCAGCTTTTACCGAGGAATTCGTGAGGATATTCCAGAACTCCACCTCCTGAGGCACATCCTTGCTGACACTGGGCAGTGGGGAGGGTGATGGGCACCTGCTGGAAGGCCAGGATGCCCCTCTGAGCACGGGAAATGTTTCAAAGTGAGGAATTTGGAAATATTAAAATTCTCTGCCAGGTCTCAGGCTGCCTCTCTGCCCAGCCCAGTTTTGGAAACTCAACCTGTTCGTGTGCCCTCTCCTATTTTTTTTTTTCTCCCAGTGGAAAGGAAGGAAAAGAAGACAAGATAAACAAAAGTATCTTTTTTAAAGAGAAGGGTTTCTCTCTTCAAATCTAAGCAACTGGAAGATCATTTTGAAAAAAGGCGCTCATTAGGAATTTGTGTTAAATACAATGTAATGCTCCCCCAAATGACAGCAGTGATTTGGTTCTAAAAATTGCCCCACATTTAATAACAGCATAAATCACCTGCAAAAGATTCTTCACACCAAGCGAAACCGCTTTACATACATAAACCCCATAATTTGTTTTTATTGAAAAGATTCCGACAGTCGAGGGTTATTTATGTTTTTAATTTGTCTGCACTACTAAATAACTCCCTCCTCGGCGTGCAGCCCTGTGGGAAGCCTTGGATGGGCAGGGGGGAGGCAGGGCTGTGGATTCTGGCCCTGTTTGGGGTGAACACGTTGCACAAAACTCCTTTTCCCTGAGCTGGGACACCCCAGAGCCAGGGGGGCCACTGACCCCTCGTGGGTGTGGAAATACATCATAAAGCCTTTGCAGTTCCCCACCAAAGCCCCAGCTCCGGTTTGTTCCGAGCTCTTTTACAGCATCATTAGCCCTGGAGCAAACCAGAAAATTGTGTCCCTGAGAGAGAAAATAAAAGAAAAAACGGGTGTTGTTTAAATATCAGCTGGGGAAGTTGTCCTGAAACAACAATACCTGTCCTTGGGGGCACAGTGTCCCCGAGCCACCCCTGTGGGACCTGGGACATGCTGGGTGCTGCTGTCCAGGCACTGTTGTCTTAAGTTTGCTTGCTTTTCAGTGTTTGCATTTTATTTTCACCCAGCTTCAAGAAAACTGTGTGTATTTTCAGAACTTATTGATTTTGTTTACATATTTCTCCTCTGAGAGAAGAGGAATGTGTAAACAAAATGTTTACATATTTACAAATATGTAAACAAAATGTATGTTCACCAACGAGGTCGAAGACGTGGCAAACCCGTGTAGCCAATTTTTTTGCCTCCCGATCAAAGTGTTTATAAAACGGAGTCAGAAAAAATAAAGGTAGAACTTTTCCTGCTTGACCCTTTCTGCCGCCTGCCTCGTTCTTTCGTGTCCCTAAGAGCAACGGGGCACAATCCTAATGCGTGTTATAAAGTTGGCTTTTCCCAAGATGTGTGCTGTATGATTAGTAACGTTGTGGTAAGGATATGAGCTTTTTATTTCTACTGTTAATAAAGAAAACTAGGCACAGTGATAGCAGTTGATACAGTATGTTTAAACTGTGTGTTTGGTCAGGGTAACACGCAGTGAACATGTAAAGAAGACTCTGCTATTGAGATACCAACTATCAGCATCCACCAGCTGAAGGAAGCATGGACCAAGGCCCAAAGTGGAGGTGATAATGAAGACACAGCCCAGAAACACGCGTGCTCTAAAAAGGAAAACCCAAAGAGGGGCCATGCAGAACAGTTCCTGGAATATGGGAACTAGTTTGTAGGAAAAAATGAATATTCTACATGCTGGTGCAATAGAAAGGGTATTTAAAGAATGACTCTGCTATAGCAGCGTGTGGACTTGACTGAGTGCCAAGTCACCCGGCTGGACGGACTTTGCTTTTTATCTCCTAATTGTCTTATTTTCTATTAAACCTATTTCTTAAAATTTACACAGAAAGTGAACCTTGTTTTTCACACGGGGCTCCCGGAGGGGATGGGGCAGAGCTGGAGTTTGGGGTTTCTCCTGCAGGATAAAACCCCTCAGTGGGTGCCCCTTGCTGGCAGGTCCCATCACGGGCTGGGGACGCTGGTGTCACCCTGCAGATGATGCTGGCGTGGCTGGGGAGGCCACAGTGCCCCTGAGCCACCCGTGTGGGACCCGGGCCAGGCTGGGTGCTGCTGTCTGGACACAATCCTGTGAGCTCTGGGATCAGCAGGGCAGCAGCTGAGCCCCCGTGCATCCTCCAGCCTGACCCAGCGTGTGATCCCGGGGCTCCCGGAGGGGATGGGGCAGAGCTGGAGTTTGGGGTTTCTCCAGCAGGACAAAACCCCTCCCTGAGTGCCCCTTAACTCCGGTGACAGCTCCGTCCCCACGGCAGCACCAGCAGGGCACAGACACCCCGTGCCCCTATCCAGCCGTGCCCCTGCCCGATCCCATCAGGGCCAGCCGGGCCATGGGGGCTGGCAGTGCCACCACCTTGTCCCCTGGCTGTCGCGCTGCCGGCACGCGGCCCCGGCAGCTGTCACAGCCTGATTTAATCTGCGGGAGCCGCGCTGCCTCTGACCACTGCGCCGAGTCATTAACCTTGACTCGCGTAATTGAATTCAAGGTTGATTGCCTGTGACCCTCCTCGGCGAGGTCCCTCCGAATGTACATATTCATTACGAGGCGCGGGGCTAAATGGATTGCACAGGGAGGGCTGTAGCAATCAGCCTGCTTGGTATGCGAGGGGGCGAGGAGGGCACTAATTGCATGTTAGAGCCGAGGATTAGATTATGAAAAGAGTGAGAAAATGAAGATAGATCCCTGTGACACTGTCAGATTAAGGGCAGCCGCGCGCAGGAATATGACATTGAAAATTTACGGGGCCGCTAAGGGAAGGGAGACTTGAAAGGGGGTGTTGGGGTTTTTTATTTTAATTTTTTTTTTAATTTATTTTTTTTTTAATTCCCATCTATTTGCACGGTTAGGAGCTATTTAAAAGCACAAGCTGATAAATGCAGATTTTGAATGTCGATAAATTAATGCTGGAGTGGCTTTGATGCCTCTGATGGTTGCTGTGAGGAAGGACATTTTGAACATTTAGCCCCACGGCACCTACTCGTTGTTTACCCTGAGCAACCCGGTGTGGGGAAGGTGTCCCTGCCCATGGGATGAGCTTTAGATCCTTCCAATCCAAACCATTCCATAATGACTCCATGATTCCAATTGCCCAGTCACTGTGCAGGTGACCCAGGGTGTGACGGGCCCAGGATGCTCCAGAAATCCAGCAAAACCCACCTTGGGATGGGGGAAATGTCTGAGCCCCCCCAACTTTGCCTTGTCCCGATCCCAGATGAGGTTCCCAGAGCCAAACCTGGCTCTGCCCAGCCCCGGAGGGACTGGGGTGAGGGAAGGTGGCCACCAGCAATCTTTGGGTTCCCATCCATGTCTTTGTGATGGCTGGATAAAGATTTTTCCCATGTTTTGCTGCAACTCCAACCAGATGGGATTTTTTTTTTTTTTTCCTTGAATTAAACGAAAGTTAAGTACAAAAACATTTTGCCCACGGGGAATTCAGAATCTCAATGTGCTTTTAATAACTGTTTGTAAAACATTTAGGGAAATCTATGGCAACATGTTTGAGGGGAGGGGGGGGAAATCAAATTATTCTTGCCTGAGGATGTTATTTTGGTATCTAAACTTTATGAATCATCCTGTGTGGCCCAGTTTCTAGGCAGTCACACTACAGAACAGAATGGAAGTGTCTGAATTTAATCTATGTAAAAAAAGTTTAATAAAGATGTTAATCACAGCCATTGGCTGAAAATCTGTTAAGGACTTTATACTAATTTAGATGTTCAAACCTCTGCAGTCTAATAAAGCCTTAAAAGCCCAGTGCAAATTGATGTTCTTGTTAGAGCTGATTGCACTGGGTAGGCCCCAATTTTGGGCCATCTCTTTAAGGCTGCTCTTGTGTTTAAAATCAGGTTTAAAATCACAGAATGGTTTGGTTTGGGAGGGACTTAAAGTTCTTTTCATTCCACCCCCGTGCCATGAGCAGGGACACTTTCCACTACCCCAGGTTGCTCCAAGCCCTGTCCAACCTGGCCTTGAACACTTCAATCTGCCATAAAAATTGTGTTTAATTCCAACATTTCTGGAGGTAGAAGCCGAACATCAAAACCCCAATCCAAACGTTTTGCCAGCATCACAGGGGTTGCTGTTAAACACAGAAATTCAGGTTGCAAATGGGGCAAAAGCTCACGCAGGTTTTTATCCCACTCCTACAAAAGGAGGTTTTTGGGAAGTTTGTCCCCAGTTCTTGTCATTCCAGGTGTCAGGGGAGGCTGTGAGCACCTATTGATGGAAGGACCAGGCAGAAAGCACCCAAACACCTTCACACAGATGCAACCCGTACCTTTCCCTGGCAGCAATCTCACCTTTTATGCAAAAAAAACAGCCCACCACTTTTTGCATAACAAACAAATCCTGGAAAGCTGCAAACATCGTGCAGAGCTCCTGGCATCTCTCACTTCCCCTCAGCCAGGAGCAGAGCTCTTCAGCCAACTCCAGGTCAGGGCTCGTGTCCCTCGGCCACCTCTCCAGAACAGCAACTCCATTAATTCGATTAAATTCCCGACGTGCTGTTGTAATAACAACGGGATGGGAGGCGGCGGCGCATCCCAAAAATACCAACCTCGTGGATTGCTGGGCTTTTGGGGGCTCTGGTGATGTGTTGAGGACATAATTAACGGGGTAACTTTGCTCTTTCCACGGGAGGGGCTGTGTCCTGGAAGGGGAGGGCTTCTCACCGAGCGATCTGCCAGGACCGCAGCCGCGTGGCTATGAGCGGAATTTTGATGTCCCGCTCATTAAATTACCACGGGGCTCTGACTTTCTGGGCGCTGAAAGTCGAGGGAAATCGCTGCTGACTGACAACCCGGGACTGCGGGTTACCAACAGCGGCCTCGGGTTGAATAAGGCTGACAAATGACTGCTCCTTGCGCGGGGCTGTGATGAAATTACCCCGCGACGTGCGGGAGGGTCTGTGCGGGAGGGTGGTGGCACCCACAGGAGGGGAAAAAAGAGTCGTTTATTCACGAAAAGGATGAAGTTTTTGAAGTGCTCGGCTTCACCAGCAGCGCGTCGCTCCGTGGATGAGACAGCTAAAATCCATTTGTCTCCCCCCCAAAAAAAAAAAAATCCCTTTGATTTGTTTCAATTTCTGAATGAGCTGCGGAGGGCGAGGCGAGTGCCCCGGGAATGTAAATGAAGTGGCCGTGCCGTGCTCCGCGAAAAAGGCCCCCAGACATCTGATGGAGGGAATTTTCTGCGAGGAAAACCCGGTTTTGTTGGCGTTTGGTGAATCCTAAAAATACCCCAAGACAAATAGTCCAACTCACTACTGCTGAAATTTCATTTACTTACCAGCCACGCTAATGAGGCACTGCAGAGGGACTTCTAATTAGATCCACTTTATTCCTGTCACCGAAATTAATTTATTTGCTTCAGCTCCTAGAACTGGTTTGATATCATCCCGGTTTTTAAGCCCGGCTGTACAAAGCTGGCTCTGATATTTACACCCTCCTCACCCAAAGCTGGAAATGCGGGATTTGCTGCTGCGTTTGTCCCGTCCAGAAGCTCTTTCTCAGCAGGTTTGGAGCATCCCCGAGCCCAGCAGGAGCCAGGGGAGCTGCAGCCCTGGGCTGGCTGTCCCCAGAGCCCCCGGGCTGGGCTCTAAGTAAGCACTAAAGCAGCAATATTGTGCCACTTGGCGATTTCCTGCCTCATGCATATTCAAAGAGGGAAGAGGCTGCATGCATAATTCATCAGCCATTACAATTGCATTATACTATTTATACTATTACTTCGGGAGCTGTTTAAATTAAGGGTTACAAATGGCTCGTTCGGTGTTTTTTTTTTTTTTCCGCCGCTCCGGCAGGAGGGTTCAGCCCCCTCCAAGCTGCTGGGAGGGCTCTGGGGCACACAGGGGTGCCCAGCCAGGGCACCCAGGAACTTGGGAAACTTTTTGTCCCGCTGGGACATCGGTTTTACAACCAATGGAACTCCCTGGGTGAAAGCCCAGCCCCGGGGACCAGAAGTTTGGTTGGGACACTGGAAATGCAGAATAAATGACAGCTGTGACAGTGACACGGCTCGAAATCCTCTTCACACCCCAGCAGAACTCAGAGAAACACGGGAAACCCCTCGACTGGTAACTAATCGTCAACTAACTGCTAAACCCCGGGTCTGGCTGCGCAGCTTATGACTCTTGGTGCCTTTCCAAACATTATTTTATTAATATGAATAATATATTAACTATTGAACAGTCTGGACTGCATCCAAACCACTCTGTTTGTAAGTGCTTCGCTAAGACTTACCAAGGATATTTACTTCTCTAAACAACAGGCAACATTCGTATCGGTTTTTGGTTTTATTATTGTTTTACTAAATAGTTGTGAGAGTACCAAGAGGGGGCGGGGAAGGATCTGAAGATTTTTAAAACGATTTGAAAGATAGTCCATAAAGTGCTTTACGTCTCGGTGAGTTTAAAAGGTGAATTACTGTTCTTTAATAATTTAAAGAAAACCCGTCCAGAATGCATCTTTTAAATGTATTTTCCAGCTAAACGCAGGATCCTGTCCTGGGCTCTCATCGCCGGGGGATCACGTCAGGATGAATCACAGCAGTCGGGGCTGTGTAATTGAGAGCAAAGCTGCCAAGGGAAGAGCTGCTCCCCGGGGACCCTCAGCAGTTACCTCTGTTCATTACCCTGTGCCCGGGTCACAGGCCAGGGACGGATCTGATTTAGATATGACTTAAAATTCAATTTCTCCAAGTTTACTTAAAATTACTGAGACCCGCAAACGCTTTTAGAGAGGGGTGGGGCGTTGCAGCGGGAGAGGTTTAGATCAGATGCTGGACTAGAGACCCTTTGTGGTGGAAGGTCCCAACTGGAGCTCGGCCATCAGGAGCTGGGTTTGGTGATGTTTGTGGGTCCCTTCAAACTCAGGTTGCTCTGTGGTTCTCTGATTCTGTGAATAGAAAGGAATTGTTCCCTGGGAGGGTGGGGAGGCCCTGGGAGGATGCCCAGAGAGGCTGTGGCTGCCCCTGGATCCCTGGAAGTGTCCAAGGCCGGGTTGCACAGGGCTTGGAGTGGCCTGGGGTAGTGGAAGGTGGCCCTGTCCTTGGCAGGAGATGGAAGGAGAGGATTTTTAAGGCCCCTTCCCACCCAAACCATCCTGGGATTAACAGATCCCTCCCACACCTTGCAGAGCTGCAGGATTCAGGGAACACACAGCAATGGGAGAGCATTCCATGAGAACAGAACTGGCTGTGACAGGAAACCATCTCTGAGTCTGCAGGGTCAGGAGGGACCCGGCCCTTCCCACGGCATTTCCCAGCCAAGGCTGGCAATGGATGCCAGGAGACACCCCAGAGCTGTTCCCCCACCCTGGCAGCATCCTCAGCTCCTCCTGCTCCTTCCTAGGGTGGTTTCCACATCACTTTGGGGATGATTCCCACATCACTTTGGGGGTGGTCCCCACATCACTTTGGGGATGAGTCCCACATCATCTCAGGTGGCTCCCACATCATCTCTGGGGTGGTTCCCACATCACTTTGGGGATGGCTCCCACATTGGTTTGGGGATGGCTCTCACATCACTTTGGGGGTGGTCCCCACATCACTTTGGGGATGAGTCCCACATCACTTTGGGGGTGGCTCCCACATCACCTCAGGGGTGGCTCCCACACCACCTCCCCTTCACAGCTGGAGCAGTTTTGCTGCCCGGCCCGTTCCCATTTCTCTGCCCACGCCCCAGGCTGGCTGTGACACGGCTGTGCACAGCTCTGAGCATCCCCGGGGGTGACAGTGCTGTCTCTGCTCCCTGCTCCCCCAGCCCCAGCCCGGCCATCGATGCTCCAGCCACGGACACGGGGAGAGTTTAACCCTCGCCGAGCTGCACAGACATAAAAGACCCCAGCAGACACCTCTCGGTTATAAACCCCCAAAACTCCCTCAGACTCGCATTAACACTTCCCTAAGCGTGTTTTTTCTGCCTGGGAAGGTGCATTTTGCCTTCCAGCTCCGCTTGCTGCGTTTTTGTGCCCTCGGGGAGATGCCTTTTCACCTTTCCCACACGCCAGGGGCTAGGCTGGGAGGGGACGGTCCCTCCACGGCGGGGTTAAGGCGGTGAGCTGCCTGCCCAGGAATGAGGATCCTCTTCCAGACAGCCCATCATCCACTAATGGGACTTAAGACAGTTGCTGCCTCATCGGCAGGAGCGTAATGATCGCTGGGCAGGGAGAGACCCATTATCCATCATCCGTCCTTCTCCTCTGGCTGATGATAATGATTTCTTAGTTCAACAGTGGTGCTCTGGGACCTCGGTGCTTTGTGCACGACTGGGGTTTAATATCCTGATCAAGACAAATACAGATCGTGGCCGGGCCATGGGGCCACCGCGGAGGACAAAGCCAAAAGGGGCTCCCTGGGAAACTCAGAGGATACACAAGAGCCTAAAAAAAAAAAAAAAGCCTGAGAAGTGCCCGTGTTTTGTGCCGTGAGGAGAGAGCCGCTCCCTTCCCCCACAGCGCACAACTTCGAGATGAGGATTTGTGCGTGAAGAATCCGATCAACAGGCCGAGAGGAAGACCTAAAAGCTCTTGAAATTGTATTTTTTGCTTCCCATTTCATTCTCTCCACCTGTTATTCTCCAACTAGAATCGCTCTGGAATTCCACTGATTGAATATTGTTATTTCAATAATTACAACTCATGGATTTAAACTGAAAGGGCGTGGATTTAAATTGGATATTGGGAAGGAATTGCTGGCTGGGAGGGTGGGCAGGCCCTGGAATAGAATTCCCAGAGCAGCTGTGGCTGCCCCTGGATCCCTGGCAGTGCCCAAGGCCGGGTTGGACATTGGGGCTTGGAGCACCTGGAACAGTGGGAGGTGTCCCTGCCATGGCTGGGGTGGAATGAGATGATTTTTAGGGTCCCTTCCCACCCAAATGTGGGCATTGCACCGATGTCACAGCGATGCTGAGCCACCATTGTCCCCTGTCCCAGCCCCAGCCACAGGACTCATCCCTGGCAGGGAGAGGGTGAAGCCATCCCACCACACGCTGCTCCCTGCCACTCGCAGGAAACTTCAAGTCCAATAAAGGCCGCTCAGGAGGAGCACAATAGCGAGGAGCGGAGCCGCCGCTGGAAATTAAATCTGAAAGACGAGTATTTATTCTTGTCGGGGCTCCTCCAGGAGCGCGGGCACACCCGCAGCATGTTAAACACCGCTCAGGTTCAGCCAGACAAATGTCCAGGCAGCTCTGCTGCAATATCCATTTGAAAGGAGCTTAGTGCCACGAGCCTTTCATCTCAATATTCCTGAGGCCGGATTTGAAAGTGCTTAAGGTTAAATATTGCTCGCTCTTGGAAAGAACAGCTCCATCTGTCTCGTGGAAAAAAAAAAAAAGCTTTCAGTCTTGGAGGTGCTCACCCATAAACATGGTCAGGAGAGGCTGCAGAGGGGAAAAACTCCTCTAGGCCCTGTCCCAGGAGTAATTAGCCCCTGAAATTCAGCAAGGATTAATCAAAAAAAACCCTAAATACAAAATATAATCCGTATTTTCTGTGGGGCGAGTGAGCGCGACCCTGCCTGAGCCAGCGCTGCACAGCTGGATCCTCACACCTGGGTCATCCTGAAGAGTGAGGCGAGGAGAAAAGTTCCAGCAAACCCTTCTCACCCTGAAGGATCCCAGAAAGGATCCCTGACGTGGTCCCTGGCCTGGGGATGGAGCCTCTGGGTGCTCCTGGCTGGCTGGATGCTCCCACAGAGACGCCAAGAGACTCTGGGGCTGCTAAACGCCCAAATTCACTTTTGAAAACCAGATTTCAGCAGCTGGTTTTGAACGTTTGTGGTAAAAGAGAGACCCGAAATAGCACTGTGTGATTTGGGGTGAAGTGCCCCGAGGCCTGGTGATAGTAATTGTAGTACTCTTTAAAAAAAAAAAATGACTTTTTTTTTTTTTTTTCAAGGCGCTGAAAGCCGCTGACGACATCCCCAGGGAGCCAGGGAAGCTTTGGAGAGGAGGAATTCTGTCTTTTTCACAGGCTGACAAATGACAGCGCTCAGAAGGCTGGAACGTGTCTCCTGGAGTCCTGGATCAGACACGGAGTGACGGTGACAATGCCCTGGGTCTGTGGTGTCACCGACCACAGGGACCATGAGCACCCATCCACCAGCTGGAAAAGCTGTCAGGGTTTTTTCCAGCGAAGCTGGTGGGAAGCTCTGCTTTAGGAATCTGCTGGTCCTCAGGGAAGGAGCTGAGGTGGGTCCTGCTGGCAGCCTGGGAAGTGTGGCTGGTTCTCCTCTCAGGTGGGAATCATCCTGGAGGTCAGAAGGGTCCCAGTCCCCGCAGCTGGCAGGTCTGTTGGAATAAAACTGATCTTGAGATTAAGCTGCGTTTAAAAGGCTCCTCATTCTGTGAAAAATCCTTTATTGTGCAGGCTCTCCTTCAGTTTGAAACCTCTTCCCACCACCATCCTCATTCCTGCTGCGTTTCCCCACTCTGCTCTGCCCTGGAAGGTCCCAGCACAACCTGGGGGTCTTTTTAACCTCCCCCCCTCCCCAAACTCCAGTTTAATGATTAACTGGGAAGATGGTGCTGCACTGGTCACTCCACGTCGCCAGGAGAGGCTTCCAAGGAAAACTGACTTTTCATGTATCGATCGCTGCTATTTGATTACGCCGGGAAAAAAAAGGCCGGAGAGAAAATGCCAATAACGGTGCGAAACTTGAAAAGCAAATTAATTCTTTTCCGTCATCACCCTCCTGCCTGCACCGGGGATCAGTGGGGAGCAGAGCCTTGCACAGAGATTTTGTGGTGAAGGTCTTCTCCTTCCCGCTGCAGGTGAAGCAGGGGGAGAAATGTGCGGTCTTGTCCTGATTCAATGGCCCCAGATCTGTGCCCAAAGGTCACACCACTGAGATGGGGGTGCTGGGACAGCTCCTCAATCCCAGGGACGCAGGAAAAAGGGTGCCAGGAACCCAAAACCAAGCCACGTTTTCAAAAAGGCTGAAAATAGGTTTCAAAGAAGGATTGTGGTGTTTTAAGTGACTCAGGGAGAACAGAGAATCCCAGAAAATCCAGAGGCACCTACAGCATGGATGTACTTCAGCAGGATTATCCTGGACCTTGGGATGTTTGTCTGGAGCCAAAGGTGAAAAACAAACCCAGCCGGGAGGACCAATGAGAGATCTCACAGAAACACACAAAAGGGACCCGATCAATACCAATAAACTCCTTCAGATGGTGATTAATTAATAGCAATTAATTTTGAAAAGAAGAGGATATTGACCTAAATCGACAGAGGGGGCTAACCTTTGAGCAATTCAGAGCAAATGTCTTTAAAGCACAGTGATTAAGTTGTAGAAAGTAATAAAAGGGCTGCGCTGCCTCCAGGACGAGCTGAGCCTGGCTCGGGAGCGGTGTCAGGAGAGCTCTAATTAGACGTTGGAGCTTGAGAAGGTAAATTGATTAGCCTGGCTCTGCCAGGTGGGATTTAAACAGGCATCTCAGTTTGGAACGTGTCCTCCGTGCCAGGAGAGCCAAATTGTGGCAGATCGTTAAGAAATGCCAAAAGCTTTGCAGGCTGTGGCAAGGGAGGCTCCGTGGCAGGGGTTGGAATGGGATGGTCCCTTCCAACCCAAACCATTCCATGGGGTTATGGTTCCGTGACGCCTCACCTCCTCAGAGGTCACAACCATTCCAGAACCTCCTTATTCATGGGAGAACAAATGTCCAAATGTCCCCAGATCATCCGGGCCCTGCTGCTGGGATGGGGATTGATGGTTCCCTGGAAAGCAATTCCTGCAGGGTCCCTCACTCCTCAGAAGATTTTGGCAACTTTTTCTTCAGATCCAGACGCAGGGATTGTTGTCTTTGAGTGAGCTCAGCTCCAGAGCCAAACCTGGGGGTGAATTAAATGGATTGTGAGCTCTCCTTACAGACGTGAGGCCTGAACTCCGCTCTGACAATTTGCTGGTAATTAATTGTGAGTAATTGGTTGTTGTGGGGCTGCACGTGGTGATGGCCAGTGGGCAAAGCCCATGGCCACAGCAGACATGAGCCAGCCTTGGGGGTTTTTTTTGGTCTTCTTGTTTTCCTGGGAATGTAAATTATTGAAACACTCCTGGAAATGAGGCAGGGACATCTGGTAGCTCTTTGTGGCGGCATCAGGAGACACAACAGCTCAGCAGGTCAAAATTGTCTTCTGAAGGCCTTAATTTCTTCTCCCTTTTCTTCCTCGACATCCTGAAGCCCTGGCAGATCATTTGAAGGGACTCCTAACCATGATCAAGCAAAAACCAATTTCCCAACCTTCATAAAACGCATCCCCCAGGATGACCCTCGGTCACAACAGGATGCTCAGAAATTCCTGAATTCTGCTCCTGCTGGGAGGTCCCCCCGGGGCAGGAGACTCCAGCTGTGGGTTTTCCAAGGAAGAGGCTCTTTCTTTCATAAATAACTTTGCTCTACCTCCATTCTCAAGTGGAACAACAATTCAGGAGCTGAAGGAAATGGTTAATCCCAGCCACGTTGTCTGGGGTGCAGCACGTGGGCTTGAGCATTATCTGACCACCCTGTGGGTTTGGAAAAATCATCTCCTCTCCCCAAATGTGCCGTTTTTAGCTGGTTTTCACAGGTCTGGTGAGCTCCTTCGGAGCAGGCACGGGGCTGTTTACTAACAATTATTTCCACACAGATAATTAAAAGCCGATTCCGATAAACCCTTAAAAACAGAGGCGCTCTAGAAACCTTCTCAGCCTGTTTTGAAACGGCCCCTTTCAAATGTCAGCGGATGAAAAAAAAAAACATCATCCAGCAACAGGGAGCTGGGCCCTGGTTTTGAAAAACAAATAGCAGTGATTGGATTCAGCTGTGCAACAATGGGAATGCTGGAAAAGCCCAGCCAGGGCTTCACCCCCACGGAAAAGCCCCCGTCCTTCCCACCAGCTCCAGGACCACGGGCAGGAGGCAGAGCCCAAGAGGTGCCAGGGCCTGGTGGAGACACCCCTTGGCATCCTTGTCCTGGGCAAAATAAAGCCAGTTTTGGTTGGCAGAGGTTTAGGAAGGGTGATCAGGCTTCTCCCTCCGAGCTGAGAGGCTGAAGACAGCCCTGTCCACAGCGGCTCGTGGAGCAAATCATTACCCGGGCTGAGGACCTAAAATGACCTTGCAGAAAGAAAGAATTGTTATGGGAAGGGAGAAAAACTCACCCCCAAGAGGGTCTATTGTTAATGGCTGGCACCGTTATAAAGTTCACAATTGGTAACTTATTTAAAGGTTATTTTTCCTCGGATTTTTATTTTTTTTTTTTGTGCTTTGTGCAAATCTGACTTGAAAGGAATGCCATTCTCTCAGCCCTCTCCCAGCGCTGGTGTTTGCGGCCACGAGCAGCCCCTAAACTTGTATTTAGCACCAAAGACAATTGCAGAAGCAGATCCAGAGCCTGATAGGACCTTTTAAAAACAAATAAACATCCCCCAGCGGGATTTGCGCTGATGAGTGGGAGCTGGACGAGCTGAGCTCGTTTCTCGGTCCTCGCTGAGGCACAGGAGGAACCAAACCAGTTCTTGGCTGTTCCAGCGGAGAGCGGGAGAAGAAAAAACCAAGAGCAGGGCCCCGAAAATGAGATGAGGTTTTCAGACTTCTCTCGATATTATTAATCCACAATGCTGCCTTTTAGCACCGTTGACCAACATTTTAATGCAGCCTGAGCTGGCGCTGCTCCTGGCGGCTCGGGAGCGATCCCAGGCTGGTTTTGGTGCTGCATTTTGACACATTAACGGGTGAGGACAGCGCTGCATCCCACTGGAGCCAGCCAGGAGGTCTCTTTTTGCCTGTAGGGCTGGAGGAACACGAGTGAGACCTCAGGCCCGGGGTCCCTGCAGGTCGTGATCCAGCAGCAGACCCCCAGTGAGCCGCTTCCAATGTGGTGGAGCCTTGAGCCGTGAAAAACGAAGAAAGAAAAGGAAATAAAAAAAAGAAGCCAATTGAAACAACAGAACATTGGACTCTTCTAAATGTCAGTTTATCTCTGTTTTAAATATCAGTCTAATTCGATTTTAAATGTCAAGGCCTGATTCTCCTCCAGGTCACACAGGACTGGTGTGGGCCCCGCCAGGCTGTAGAGCCCAGGGACGTTCAGCCGAGGGGGCTGGGGGTTCACAGCCTCCCAAAATCACCGCTGGCCTCCCCCAAAACTGGGAGGAAAAGGAGTTGTGGGGGTCTCTGGTGCAGAGTGAAGGATCTCCTGCATGGGACAGCCCCTGAAGTTGTGCCCAGGAAGGACAAAGCTGCTCCTGCCGTGGCCTTTCCCATCATGAGAACTCTGCTGGCCCTCAGGAACAACTTTTGATGGAAAGCCACGGGTTTTTTGGTCAAGACTTGCAGCAAAGGGACTTTCATAATAATATTTTACTGGCTGTAGCATGCCTGGTGTTACAGGGGGAAAGAGCAAGATAGGAAACACATGTGCAGATATTATTTGCTGCAGAAGTTAAATTCCATCAAAGACCGCAGAAATATTTACGTTTCTGGTTTGTAATGAAAAACCAGAGTCGTAATTACGGATTTGCAGAGGTGGGAGCACAATATCAGCACGGCATTTATAAAAAAAAAAATTAATTCCCAGTCCTGAAGGCCCCGAGTCAGAGTGAATCTCGGCAATACGGGGACACCTCCCTTCATAAAGCTGCTACGACGTGTCCATAATCCCTTTTCTTTTATGATCCAGCTCATGGACGAAATTTAATAAAACTGTCTTTGCTTTACCAAAGGCACTGAGTTGCACACGTGTGGAAGGATAAAGGGAGAATGTCTCAGGAAGGGGGAAGATGTTCAGCTCCACCGTGGAGAGCAGGGAGGTGGGATGTGGCAAAGGCTGCAGCATTAAATCCTTGCACCACCCGAGATCGAGGGAGACTTTTGAGCCCTGGAGAGATGAAATCTTGTCTTGCTGAGGGGTCAGGGCAGGGTTTGCTGGGATGGAGGCCGAGGACACAGTGAGAGCTCAGCCCAAGCTGGGCTGGAGGAGGCCAAGCTCACCCAAGGGATGTCCCAGCACGGTGACCATGACCCCACTGTGTCTCCTCCCCGGGGTTGTGCCAGGGGACACCGTGCTGCCAGGCCACCAAGACTCCTTGTAGAGGTCACCACCCCTGGAGCAGAGCATCTCCAGGGAGCAACGTGTGGGGTTTTGTCCAAATTCACCTCGTTTTCAGTCACGGATCAATGTGATCCCCATTGGAGACCTTGTGGGTTTTGGTCACTCAGAACTGGATGTAGGACCAGGGATTTTTCACATTTTGTCTCCAGAAGCTCCAACAGAGCCAAATGTTGCTTCTCCAAAAGCAGCAAAGTCCAGAGCCCAGGCAGTGGCTCCTGTGGTTGCCACACAGGAAGCTCCTGTTTGATGGGATAACATCCATCCTACAAACAGCATTTTACACACACTTCAGGATGTTATTTAATTTATACTTAATGCAGGTGCTCTGGTGTCCAAGGGAGCTCAGGAGCTCGGCCTCTCCAGCACTTTGGGCCTTTCTCCTGCACTGGGAAGGTGCAAACGCCCTCCTGGGATCACCCAGGTGGGGTTGAGGTGTTCACACACCTCTCCCATTGCCCATTTGGGAGAAATCCCACTGCCTGGTGTGGTTTTCCTGGGGGGGCTGCACCTCCCAGCACTGCTGACCCAGAGATGATGCCCAAACCCTGCATTTGACAGCCCAGACATCGTCAGAAATACTTTCAAAACCAGCCAAAATAAAGAGAGCTGATTTTTCAGTGCTCTCTCTGAGGCATCAAAACTAAGAATAACTAAAATAAACTCTACTAATGAGCAAAAAAAAGAAAATCCTTGGCTGTGGATGTGTCCAGTGGTGGTGACGACTCTTTATTGATTAGGTTGAACAGGATTGCTCTCTAATTATGTGACCCACTGATGCTCTAAAAACGTTGGCCAGGACTCCAAGTTGGAGCCACAACTGGTTATTAAACAAGGTTTTAGCCCTGGGTTTTTCCTTTAATCAATCATAACGACGTGGTTGAAAGGACTCATTGAGCACATTTGGTTTTTTTTCCCCCCAGTTTTGCAGGAGTTGGGTGGCAGAGGAGCTGACCCAGCCTGCAGACCACCGTGGCTGCTCCGTGAATTATAAGGAGCTAAATTTCCAAACTCCAGCCACCTCCTCGGGCTGTGTCACCCTCTGGGCCTTAGGGGAGAGCATTTTAATAATGAAAACCTTAAAAATTATAGATCTGTGCGGGTCGAACAAGCTGTCACACCTTCAATGAAGATAACAGATCTGTACAAGCACCTGAAATATTCCTGCAGACTTTGGAATTTAGGCTTATGGCATAATAGCATTTGCACAATAATTCAATCTAATTGTGTGGGGAAGCTGTAAAACTGCTCCATCTCTGATGCTTTACTGTGC